>OU426980.1:6659389-6974323 GCA_911387785.2 Aelia acuminata
TCTAGACCTTCCTTTAGCATTTTTTTTTTTTTTTTATTGCTTATACCTATGAATGAATGAATGAATGCGTTTATTTGTTTTCGGGGTTTATCCCCATACAAATAGAGTTGGCTGTATACACATTATACAAATGTTAATGCAGTAATTATAAATAAAAAATTAAACAATTGGAATTACAGTATTCAGAAATATATAAAATAACATCTAAGCCTTTAAGAGCTTATAGGTTTTAGTTTTAGGAGGTCTGCCTCCATCTTGAACAAATTAAAATTAAATATACTTTAAGTCGAAAAGAAAGACAAAGAAAATAAGTGATAAATAAATATTAATTAATAGATAAAACTTATTAACATATACATACATCTTAAAAGAAAAACAATAGATATACTAACGAATAAGAAAAAAAAAATAAATAAATAAATAAAAAAAATAAAAAAATAATAATATCAGCATCAATCAAATATCAATTACGTGTGAATGGTTGTCCTAAGTATTTATATTAGTAAATTTATTCGTTTATAATAAATGATCTTATTTTTAGACTACCCAATGTGTAATGATATAGGTACTTATACCTATGATAAGTTAGAGCAAAAGCCAGAACGACCGCTGGTTCCAATACAGCCGTAGGCGAAAGTGCCCTATTATGGCATACTTTTTTTTAATACTTAATTGGTCGGCCCTAAATTGCTTAGACGATTCAAAACATGTTGTTATACATTTAGCAGTGGTAGTAGACCACATCGACAATGAAAAACATACCATATCTCCTTTTTGAAATTTGTAATCACGGTTAGTGTGAGATAAGTCAACTTTGTACTTTTTGAAAATAGGCTCTTAATATGGGGGTGTCCTAATATGGGATACATATCCCGTTTTAGGGACCATGATATAAAATGATATATATAAAGCAAAATATGTTTATTATACAGGCGATGTTCACAAAAACATATGTTGTAAATGCCCTTGGCAACGTACGATCGGAAACCCGAAGATAGCAAGTTCAAAACCCGGAACCAGGGGATATTTAATAATATTACTCGACATTAATCTCCCACCTTCTCCCTTGGCCGGGAAACGCCGTATTGCCTAAGCGGCGAGGAAGGGGAAGAACATAACATGTTAATTATGTCACAAAAAAAATAACATTTTTTATTATAATTTTCAAATAATCAAAATTTGATAAACCATTATTTGACAGATTTTTTCACAAATTACAAAGAAAATGTGTGGATTATAAGTTAAAGCCAGCTCTCATCGCAGGGTACTCCATATTAGGAACATTGAACTTTAGTTTCTTCATTTTCGAAATTTTTATAAAAAAAAAATAATTTATCACAAATGATTAAAATCATTTTAATCTATTAATTATTATTTTTATTTCATCGATAAAAGGGTGTCTCAATATGGGATATCGCATAATAGGAAGTAATAGGTATCCCATATTAGGGGATGTGGCTTCTTTTTTTTAGAGGTTATTGTGCTTCAGTATTTAATAAAAATAAAAAAAAAGCAGTTAGCTAATATTGAAATGAATTATCCAACGTTTAAGATAAAACAATGATTAAGGGAATTCGACTTAATTTGAGGCCTAAAATATCAGGTCAAAATAATCACGAAAAATGTTTTTGAACCCTAAAACAACACTTCAGTGAATATAATCCAACAGGATGAGAATGTATAACAATGTGACAAGGTTATGTGCCAATGGGAAATTAATCTTAAATTTTATAGATTAAAAGCGAGGTTGCGGTACAAACTATATCCAGAAACCACATATCCCATATTAGGCAACCATCCCATAATAGGGCACTTTCCCCTATTTATAATGAAAATTATTGTATTAAGTTCAACTTCACGCTTAAGTGTAAATAGCTGTTAGTGGTACGCCGGTACGCCAAGGTTCGGGGTTCGTTCAACCTGTTCGAGGTTGAGGTTTGCACAGTGTAAAGGCAAATTACGATTTTTATAATGTTTTGTATATCTAATCTTGATTAATGGAATGCATTTTGGGTTGATTTATATTTTCACTATTGACCGTGCAATGTCCCAAAGTTGCATTTTCGAAAAATAGGGTTCCCGAAGAGCAATAATTGTTAAATTAACAAATCATATATTGTTGACATAAATTAAACACCTCAAATTAATATTATATCTGCTCTTGGGACGAACTAGGTTTACCGTAAATTGATTTCTTGTAAATTGATAAAAAAAAAAATATTGTTTCTTATAACTTTGTATAAGTATTTAATTAATAAAGATTAATTAATTGGATCATTAACTAAGGTGGTGGGAGGACAGGGACTGTCTGAGGTAAATTACGACCTCAGGCTACTTAATTGTGAGCTAACTGAAGATTTATTTCCAAGCTAAGACTCACACAGTGCTCCAGTGTGGGTGCTATTGAGCAATTTGTCCTCCCTGGTAAGGGGGAGGGAGTCTTTGTGTACTTAATAGCACCCATATAATTAAAATGAAAGTCGAGGTGTCCCCCCTCCGAAAAAAAAAAATTTCTGCAAGTCATGTTAATAAAATGTAACCAAAGCCATGGTAACGACAATTCCTGATGTTAGATATATACTACTAGATATTCGTGATATTTTTATACTACTACAGTATACAATATGCAATATATTAGTATAGAATAAAATATTACTTACCATCCTTTTTGAATACAAAATATTAGTATAGAATCAAATATGAATTTTTTTTTTGATTTTAGTTCATCAACAATAATTAAAAACAAAACATAATTACCCAAGTACTATGGAGTACCCAACATTCCATGTCACATCAACACTTTTTTCCCTCAACATCTCAGATTTTAATGAAATTTGGTACATAGGATACCTTCCTGTAGACTAAGAAAAATACCAAATTTCAGCTCAATATCTCTACCGGTTTTAAAATATAGCTATGAAAACCCATGGAAAAATGCACAATTTTGACCTGTCGCGTCATCTGGAAATTGAAATTGCAGCTCTTCTAGGCGAGATAGACAGTTGAAATTGATGTAATTTTAAAACTGAATCTTTTACCTTCCTTATGATATGCAACTCAATAGGGTTCAAATTTCAAATTTGAATTTCTCAAAAAGCTATTTTTTTTAAAAATCTGAAAAAATCAGTAGAGTTGAAAAGGATGTCATTAATATGCTATAAAAATTATGATGGAACAGCTATGGGTTCATGCTTAAAATAATTATTGAAAAATTTGAGATTTGCTTGTGGGTGGAAAAAAACCATTAGCTATTAAGCTACTCAAACTGTAGCCTATTTTATCAAATTAATTTCTTTCCTACACTTGTATAGTTCGGGATATCGTGATTTGACACATCCATTTTGTCACATTTTTTAGTAATTTTTTATGGTTTTATGATGTAACATGGAATGACTCCCAAATTTTATTAAAAAGGGATAACTTTTTAACACTAGGCAAAATTTGCGATTCACTGGTCAAAATTATATAGTTCTAGCTTAAATTAATATAATCCAATAATTATTTTTTCATTAATGAGTCTAGGGTTTTGTTTATTAGCAAGAATAAAAAAATAATAATAAAAATATACTTACTCAAACCTTATTAAAAACCTTTTTAGCACTCTAGGAAAAATTTGCGATTCATTGACCAAAATTCTATAGTTCTAGCTTAAATTAATACAATCCAGTAATTATTTTTTCATTAATGAGCACAGGGTTTTGTTTATTTGCGAGAATAAAAAAATAATATACATTTAAAATTAAATTCTATTTGAATCCTATCTTCACATTATTTTAAATGAAACAGTTTATTTGGGACAAAGCAACCCTCAGGTAGTGATGTAAAACTATCGATAGAACTATCGAAAAATCTTCTTTTTTTTTTTAAGAAAGGGGGGATTGATTACCTCTGCCTCAAAGCTGCCAATTGTTATATAATTCATTTGAAAAATAGACAAAATGTTACAGTGCTATTCTATTTATGTGTTTATATACGCGCAGATAGATAAGGGTATTGGCGTATTTCATCTCCCTAAGCTGGCTCCGTACCAAATAAACTATTTTATTTAAAATAAAACGAAGAAAGGAAGCAGATAAAATTATCCCCACTGTGCGTCGTGTAAATTGTACAATTGTATTCATTCGTTTAGACATTTTATTTGAGAATGCTCTTACTATTTCCTATCAATCAGTAAAATGGGATTACCTCCGGATTTTCCAATGTGTATTGGTGACAAAGAGACTTCAATCACATTGGTTTTTCAAATTCTTAAATAAAATCATCAACTGTATCAGCTCTAACATTTCTCTTACTCTCAAGATAACTTTAAAAATATAAACATGATTATCAATCCGTTTCTTCCTTTTACACTCCGGGACAAATAAAAGTGTACAGTTGAAACTCTGTTATTTATTTAACTCATTGGAATAAATATTTTTATATACTATTCTACGGCAGAAAATAAAAACAAATTTATTTAGGAAACACCATTGGTGGGTAAATTGCTGTCATCAAGAGGATTAATCACAGTAAATACAAGCGAGACCAAGAAAAAGTAAAGTGCACTGTTAGTTTATCATAGTATATCTCGGTTCTAATCATATCCACTCATTGAATATTGCTTTCCAGTAATATATAAATGTTCAATGTTCAATGAATGTTCAAATTTGATTACAATAGCGTCAAGAAGAAGACAGGAACAAAAGAAAAGAAAAAAAGGAAATTCGTCGTTTGGCAAGGAAAGGTGAATTACCGTCGGCACGAAAAATTAGGTATAATTTAAATTTTAATGTATCTACGAAAACCATCCAGAGCAAAACTTTGAAATGAATATCAAGTGGACAAAAATTAAAAAAAAAAATTCTCCTGACCAAAATGCACCGTGAGTGTCGTGTAGTCAAGGTTCGCGTGTGGCTTTCGATGGGTACGTTGATTTGGGAAAAAACAATTTTTTCGGACGAGAAAAGATTTTCTAAAGATGGGCCTGATTAACGAGTTACATAGAAGAAGGCCAAAAAACTATTTACAACAGAATAAAACGTCAAAATCGAGGAGGAGGCGTGATAGTTCGGAAAGCGATAACCGCCTCTGGTAATTATCTGATTGAAAGGCTTACCGGAAGAGTGATAGTGAGCAATATTAAACCTTGATCAAAGAAAAGATGTACCTATGGGCAACCCAGATATCTCCAGGCAGAAATTTTCATTTCTTGCAAGATACTGGTCCATGTCACAAATCGAAGGCAACCCTGGAGGGATTTCATGAAATGAGAATCACATTGGTGGGGTGGCCACCTCGCTCCCCAGATCTGAACACAATCGAGAACCTTTGGAATTGTCTCTCGAATCAATTGTACGCTAAAGGTACGTTTAATACTGATGATGATCACTGGAGAGGTATCAAAAAAGCAACAGAAGTCGTCACTCACAAAAATTAAGAACTTTTAAAAAAAATTTATCTTTCCATAAATAAACGCTTGTTTAAAGTGCTAGAAAAAAAAAAAAAAAAGGCGATGTTATATACTACAAAGCATTCATAAAAGATTAGGTACTTCTCACACATTTTTTATAAAAATTTAAGTGTACACTTTTGTTCGTCCAATTTTTTTAAATGGTTTTAATTGTATATCTAAATTTCAAATAAAGAGTTTATTGTAACATATCCCTATTTCACTAATTATTTATTCCTTTTAAAACAAAAGGTACCAGTTGTAAATAATAAGACAGCAATAAGGGGCATAAGCCCAAGAGGGTGTACACTTTTATTTGTCACGGAGTGTATAATAGCGTTATTAATTGTACTTATACTTTTAAATAGCAAACCAAGAGGAAAAATGAAGAAACGCGGCCCAAGCAATGATTTATGATCAGAGCCCGGATGTTTTTATGCAGAAAAAGAGCGTCAAAATATGCCGTATCATATGCAGCATAAAAATTAAAAATATGCTATTAAACAACTGTAATATTCAAAGATACTAATCTATAAAATATTTCACAGGAAATCGAGTGAAGGAGACTATTTAGAAATGAAACTAAAATGTTTTTAAATCTTAATAAAACATTTCCGATAGTAAAATTAAACGCATTTGGGTATTCTTAAACTAAATGATTAAATGCATTTCTAAATTTGGGCATTCTACTCTGCATTTCTAAATGTACTCTTAATTGAAGGGGGGAAATTGATTGAGCGTGATTACGGTCAAATCACCTCCTTGCACGACCGCTGGCCAAGATACAGTAAGTACTTCCTTACTCATTACTGCACCCTTTATCGGTTGTTGTGGTACAGTTTTTTTTTTATTTCTGTGGATCCTAACCTTCTAGCATTTGAAATATTTTTATAATTCGAAAACGATCTTTGGACATGAACTGATGTGATTGGAGCAAATATATAAGCTCCTAAAATTATTGGGTCGTTGTCCAAATCGCTGAAAACAATTTAATTATCCCCGTTTAAAATTTTATTAATATTTTCCTGAATTTTTCAGAAAACGTCTTCCGTAATCATGTAAAAACTTGTAAATATGTATGTTGTACAATTTTATAATTAATAAAAACTTTTCTCTCTCTCTCTCTCTCTCTCTCTCTCTCTCTCTTCCGTTTTTTTTTCTTCTTTTTTTTTTCAAAGCTTCTCCAACATGGCCTGGGATGCGATTTATAAGATTATTTACTAAAAACGGAGGTGGATCCCAGTAATCATGAATTCGAAGAAAAAGGAAAAGCTTTATTTACAGCGAAAAACCTAGATAGAAATTGGGAATCTTAGCTCCCATGTTGGATATTACTTTTATATTTCTTAATGTATTGTTTACTTCATTAGATACAGGGTGAAAATGACCCTGGTGTTCGAAAAGTCCGATAATTTTACATAAATAAATTAATACTTTTTTAGATCATCAAATATGCAAAATAAAACTTGATCAATTAGATCTGCGAACTCTAATTCATATCTGGTCCGCTATTTTAAAGAAGCTCGCCAACAAAATATGCAATTGCAGAAAAATCCGGGCCCTCTTTATGATAGATGACGTGAAAGTAAAAATGACCAGTACAAGATGGAAGTGACCAATTTAAAAAATCGAGCTAAAGAGCTGGAGAAGAATGGTTGGAGAACCAGAGAACAGAGATAATTATAGAATGATTATGATAAGAAGATTATGAAAAAGAAGAAATTAAAACAATTTTAGGCGTTGATGACCTGAAAGTTTAAGTTCTTTACGTAAAACAAATAAGAATACATGTTTTAAGGTAAATTGCATCGCATGTCCGGATTCTTAAAGATTATATTTAAAATTACAGAAAATAATCGACAATGTAACGGAAATGTATGTATTACCAGTTAGAAATGAACGCATTCCAAACAAACTTCTTAAAATAATCATATAACATATGATGAGCCTCTCATTTTGTTGAAGAAGAATAGTTTCTCTACAATGCTCCACAGCATCTTAAAACACCTCCCCAATCTCCTAATCTTAATCCAATACATCTGTGGTATCAACTAGGCCGTCGGAAAGTAAAAATTAAAATAAAGAACAAAGACCACTTAAAAGAGTACTAAAGGAATTGTGGGGTAAAATTACTCCAGAAACTAACAAAAACTAGTTCACACCATGCCAAATAGATTTTGAGAATTGATAAGAAATAAGGTAGGAACGACTACCTATTAAAGTTGATTTGGCATCAATAATTAAGCTTCAAATTGAAGAAAAATAATGTGTGCAGGGACTTTTGGCATATCAATATTCTGACGTTTTATGTAATTTTCCTCATAAATTATAAGTTAAATAAATTTTATTAAATTTGATAATTATTAATTAAAATAGATTAAATTATGTAAAAAATGTGTGTTTCATTGCCAATGTCTGGCCCATAACCTATCTTTAGGTAAAATAAAAAAAAAGCTGGAGGGTGTGCAGAGACTTTTGTTAGTAAATGTATATGCCCGCGATGTGACAGCAAAAATACGAGTATCATCAAAATTGGTATAACGTAGGGGGTACTTATTTAAAAACTTTTTACGTTGTTTTCGATTTTCTCAAAAACGGCTCTAACGATTTTGATTAAACTGAGTATTTGATGTATTAATATGCCCGAGATATGACTGCAAAAATTTCATCAAAATTGATCAACCGCAGGGGGCACTTTACTTAGAAAATTTTGTATCATTTTCACCTGTTTTTTTTTATTTACTCAAAAACGGCTTTAACGATTTTAATCAAATTCGTCATGTTTAATGAAAATAAGGTGTTCTTTAATATCAGGTAAGCTTTATCATTATAAAAATGTTCTGAGAAGGCTTAAATGGGGAAGGGGCCTTTTTTGTTTTCCTATAAAATACCTTTGTTCTTGTTTATATGGAGAAATTAACTGTCTCTCGTTACGCCTAAAAATAAGAAATGGTTAAATATGAAATATGAAAGAAATCAAGTAAACATATAGAGGAGAAAACAAGAAGAATATTCCGTCGATTCATAAAATATGTTGAGCACACGCATGCGGAATATGCCTTAAATGACAGACAATTGTTCATAATTAAAGCCGCTATGTTCATTTAATGGATATTATTTGTTTCATCGTAACTAAATGAAATTTTCAACAAGTACCTACATAGAGAATTATAAAATCTGACGACTTGGAGTATTATACTTGCATTGCAGAATTATCACATGTAAAAACTTTTATTTAATAATAAAAGAAATTAGTGTTTTTTATAGAGCAAATGAAAACAAAAATAAGAAATGAATGTGGAAAAATGTGTAACTTTGAGAAGTGGCAATTAACAAAACACATTAATTTTTAATCTAAGTAAGTTGGTAAGTGAAAGTTGTGTAATTTTCCGTGTTAAAATAGATTACAGCAAGCCCCTCTTTTTTGTCTTAAAATTTTTTTTATAGCAATATTGTAATAAAGTGGCTTGTTTGAAAATGTTCTCTTAGCTAAGAACAGTGAATGATCTATTATAAGTAAGGTCAAGGCCAACTCCGGGCTAACGGTCCGCGAACCAAGCCCTAATAATGTTTAAAATTTTAATTGTAATTGTAATTTATATTTTTTTGTAATAAAACATTATTCTATTCTATTCTATTCTATAGGGCCTACAAAAATTATTTGAACGATAAGTAAATAAGAATAAATATTTATTACTTAGGTATTAATAGAGTTTGTAGGTGTCATATGGTTTAATTTATTTATTTTTTTAAAAGAATGATTAACTGTTCAAAGTAATCATTTGGTGATAAAAAGTAACTGGGAGTCTTAATGTAAAAAACATCCCCGTTTTGTTTATTTACTTCTGTATAATTGAACATAGATTGCAACAACATTGAACAACATTTTTGCACGGCTACTTCAACCATCGGATGGCCACAATGCTCTTAGTTTCTATCAATTTCTCTATTATTTCACACTTTTGTTTCAAAGTTAACGTTGTATATACTAAAAAAACCTGAGAGGGAAGGAAAGGTGTTTTTTGACCCTAGAAATTTAGCAGTGATTGTCCCTAGAACCCATTGAAGAAAGGTGTACTGAAAAAATAACGGTTGTGCAAGCGCTGCTACACCAGAGGGATTTTCTGCTGACTTTTCCGTTTCATTAGTCGAATAAAACTTTCCTTTCTATCTCGTTCGGATTACCAGGGGTTTCGGATTACTAAGAGGTTCGGATCATCTAGACCGTCCTGCGATATTAATGTTAAAAATATCGAACTTTTAGTTGAAAAAATAAATAAATAAGACAGTCAGATTTTCAAGTAATCTCATAACTTGATTACTCTTTAAATCAATATATATATATATATACATATATATATTTTTTTTTTTTTTTTTTTTTTTTTTTCTTTTGCAGAGTAACCCTATGCAAGAGGAGTTTATTTGAAAAAACAATGTGCGTATTCCATGCGATTAGGCATATTATACGCATAAAGCTAAAAAAAACTATAGGAAGGTCCGATTTTTAAAATAACGCTGTTCTTTATATTTTCAAATATTTAAATTTGAATTGAAAATTCAATTTTCAGGTGAATGAATTTTATTGTGTGCCCACCTAAGAGTGTAATATCTAAAATAATATATATGTTAGCATACAAAAAATCTGACTACTTAGGATACAATATAACTCTAGAAAAAAGTTGTCATTCACCCTTTTGTTTTTTTTTAAATACACGTTATTATATTTAATAATACTCCAAAAATATTACCTAAAATATATTCTAAAATTGAGGAATTGGTCCGAAAGAAAATTAAAGTAATCTTATGATAAAAAATTTATGCCTAAAAGAAAATATAAATATTAAGATCAATTATTATGCTTTTATTCTAAAAAATATGTTTAAATGTCTAAATATAACAGTAATGTAAAAAAATAAATAGATCGATTGCACAGGAAGAAGATAATCACCAGATGATAAATTTATAAATTAATATTTTGTCTTAAATGACCTGATTTATCATCCATATCTCAGTACAGACTTCAATGCTATTTTTCTAAAGTATATAGTGTAGCGTGAAACAAAACCATATCATTTTGTCTGTTAGATTGAAAAGTTTTATAGACTCTTCGTTGGAGTAGTTACCAAACTGTTTTACTACATGTTCTAGATTTTACGAGAATCTTCTATGTCATTCTAGAATGTTCTATTTCGGATTAAATTTAAGAAGTCGTAGTCTGGCTCTGAAGATGGAAGGATATTGTTACATTTTGTAATGTTGTTAATAATTTGAGTTTTTTAGTTTGTCTGACATTGTCAATTATTATTTTTCGTAAATGAAAAATATTTAAAGCCTCATTAGTGTTACAGTATTTTTAATTACTTAAACATTCATAACAGATAAATTATAACCGTTTTATTTATATTTTTGTCTTTTTATGTTTTTCTTCGTTAAAGTAGGTTCTTATCTTGTTTTGTGCTTATCCCTCAAAAAGATCTAACAATATAATCGAAACCTATATTTATACATTAGTGTCTGGTCTTTCATGCACCCCCAACGAATTTCTCTCAGTAACATTTGTTATTTGGTCTAACAAACACCAAAAGAGTAATTGATTAAATAAAATTACAGAAAAAATATTTTTTTTATGAAATAACTACACTATTTCTGTTTCGAAGCTCCACGAAGTTAGAGTAAGATTATCATTTAGACATCCAGTGGAAATTTGATAAATCATATGCTAAAATTACCCTTATGGGGGAAAAATATTATTTACGTTCGGATACGACGGAAGGATAGTTCAGGGGGGGGGGGGTAAAAGTTAACGAATCCGCAAACTTCATTCGTTGACGAAGTACTAATTGTTTCTACCTCAGTTCAACTAAGTTAATGAAATGCTAATTGTAAGAACTCAGTTAAAGCCTGCTAATTGTAATGCTAATTTACGGGTCTGACATAATACACGTAAATTGTGTTGTATTATACGAACAAATTCTCTTTCTGTAAATGTTCGTCCAATTTTAAACTAATCGCATCATTCGGAACGCCAGGAGAAATTGAGTAGACGGCTGAGGAAAAAATATTTTTTTTAATTAAAACATTTCGTTAGGAACGATTAAAATAGGCCTAACAAATTGAATCAAATAATTAACGCTTAATGAATTACTCCAACGTGTAATGAATCAAAACCAAATAAACCTTTTTGACTAACAGGCCTCAAATCAGTAACATAGTCCTCCTCATTTTGAGAGACAAATAATCCAATATTTAAAAAAAGGTATATATCCTGTATATATTCCATCCAAAAATTTCATTCGCGTGTTCCTTTGATGTTGTTTCATAAATTTAAATAAGTTTATACTTTTTTCCAGGCGATGTTTATTGGTAATCACCGGTATTAAAATCATAATTCATTACCCTTTCGCTTCTAAAGATATATATTTAACCATTTGCACCCGGCACCGTTTCGGACGGGTACTACCGGTAACTCAACGCAACTTATTCGCGAAAACGTACACCCTGATAACGTAATATTATACAGTAAAATTTTAGAACCAAGTAAGGAATTGTAATGAAATTTAGGTTATATGTATTTGTGAAATTTCAAGAACACATAGTTACAAAAGAAATTAATTTAAAAAAAAAATATGTAAATAATTTATTAGATGTCTGGTGGATTTTTAAGTAGGAATTGTAATTTAATTGAAAATTAGTAATATTTAACTACCTATGCTCAGCACTTAGCGCTAAAATACATATTATTCGTCAATTAAGATATATATATTAATTGAGAGGGGTATGACAGTGGAAAATAGGGGAAATATAACTGTGAAAAATAAAAGTAGATAGAGAAGATGTATAGAAATAAAAATAATATTAATGATATTATAAAAGTAATAATTAACCCTTTGCACTCGAGGCCATTTAAAATTTGTCTTCAAACTCGAGGGCTCCGCTACGGAGACAATGCAAATAATTTTTAGTTTTTAACATATAAGGACATAAACAAATCGTAAAAACTATTTATAGGATATTTCGCTTTTGGTGATAAATGACGGTCGCGGCTCGCGATGTTTTTCATTATTTTTATAGTACGTTAATCTTTTAACATCGGCTATCTTTTATCTATTATAATATTGCAATATATTTTATAATTATAATCTTTTATCTATTTTATAGTAAGTTAATCTTTATTATAATTTATGATAAAATTATTAAAAAAATATATAAAATAAAAATAAAATAATTTTTAATAACAAGCCTATGTTAACATAATAAGATAGAAGTATACAACTGTTCTGTGTTTAAAAATTTAAAATGAACCATAATAAGACAGAAAATAAAATAAATACAATATTACAGAATAAATCACTGAATGAAGGGTAAGAAATTTATGAATGATTACATCATCTAAATACAGATGTGATACTTAGATTAGAAAGGTTGTTCAGTTTATGAGTATAAGCAGATTCCATTGATAAGGGATTAAAATAGTCAAATATCATTTTAATATTTATAAAAATTATCATTATATCCTTATATATATATAAAAAAAAACAACTGCATTGTTCTGAAAGAATCGACATCAAAGGGTTGAGAATAAAAAGGCAAAATGAAGTGCTCGTCGATACGGAATAAGAGTTCATAAAAATCAAATCCATTTGGATTTTTTTTTTAATAAAATAAAACGAGAATAAAATTCTGTAGAGTTGTACCAAATTCACTCCACATTTATTATAGCAAAGGTAGTAAAAAGGCTTTTATTCCTGAATTCAGCACATTGTGGTTCTGATTGCATGGTTTTAATTCATAGAGTGGTCTTTTGCTTGCAGCTTTTCATTTTATGGTCCAGTGAAAAATCCTTGACTACACGTGCAGTGAGTGAAGTTTAAGTAATAAGAGTTTATGGATATAAAAATGATGGTTAGTGAATTCATGGTTGATCTTTTTTATTATTATTTTGAGTTCCCTTTAAAGATGCTTAAAAATTTTGCAACTCTGAGCTCTATCTTGGGGTCACTTTATTCCAACCTATATCTCTACCTCTGTGATATTATTATTAATTATACATAGCCTAAGGTCTCCCGAGTGGTTTCTTTTCTACTATGACATTCATGGGGTTTTGCAGAGAGGAGACCCATTTCTGGAAATTACATTAAAGGAGTACGATGTTAAAAAAATATTCCCCAGATCCATGTTGAACTAGATAGACTTCGCGTGGCCAATCGATTAATTCAGAACTCCCTCGTAAGATTAAAATGACAAGAAGCTGTTTGTACATTTCTGTAATATTTACTCGACAAACACTCCTGAAACTTCCACTTCATTAGTAAACCTAATATACATAGCAGTTATCGAACCTATTTATGGACGTATGGATTTCACCAGTAGCTTCAGGAAACCAGGAAATCCATCACGACGCAATTCATGGAATCAAAACACAATTTACGAAGAATCCTTTATGCACTTAATCAAAGCCCAGAAGATATTGTTCCCAATTAGGTCCTAAAGTAATTAATATCTTCTATTTAAAATTATCAAATAAAATGACGCTGATTTTATAAGGATTCTCTTAGATACTTACTCTATTACTAGCTAAATCCACCCACTCTTTGCTCTGGCTTACTTTAATACCTATTAAATTTTAGGGATATAAATAATATTAATAATAATAAATATATTCGGGGAAACTTACCCTTATAAAAAATCATTACACATAATTGAACACTTAAATAAATATTTCTAATACTGAAATATTGAAATGGGAAAGGATTATGAAATTTTTATTCCTTAAAACATTTTTCACGCAAGGGGTATTAACATAAAAAGTAGATATGACGGTTATTTAGCTATAGAGCAATGTTCTGTTAAACTTACAAGTAGATCCATCGGCTAATTCTAGATTTGTAAGGTAACAGACCGAAACTAAATTTTTGGCCAAAACCGAAACCGAATTTCGGCCGCAGACTGATTGTAATTGAACACAATTATAAAAAAAAAATACGTGGGTTTTGTATAGAAGTTTGGGGTTAAATACATTCACGTTTTAATTACTTTGTCTCCACAGGAGTGGGATCATTTTAAAATTAATGATATCGTTTTACACAGAATTTGATATTCTACAACTATTATAGGTAACATTTTTCATTTGGAGTAACCTTCTTTAAATTGTAGGCTTTGGAACATGAGCGTAATTCATTTTTCCGCTAAAGTGGCTAAATTGACAATCGGTTTTGGCGAAAAGACTTACCCGATTTTAACTGTGAGGACCTCATTCGACGCGAAATTTAATGCCTTTTATTTTGGAAATAACACAATTTCTTCTGCGGTAAATCGTTTTCGAGTTATTAGCCAAAAATTGAAAAAAGTTCGAAAATGTCGATTTTGTTCGCCAATAAAATTTGATGGCAACCGATCTGAGGTGGCAGACGTTCAAATTTGTTGTCTATGAATTGAGTACTTTCAGCCTATATGATCAAAAATATTCTTCAAATCAGGCACCTTTTTGGCCCTCAGCTCCCGGACTAGGTCGATTTTCAGCCGTAACCGAAACATCGCTCGGTCAATAATTTATATATGTAAGATTAATAGGGATAAAATAACATGTTATTAAAAATAAAAAAGAGCGTTGACATGTTAGTAAATGTCCTTCTTCCGTGTGATTTTTTATTTTAATATCGTCGTGAAATTTATTAAGATCTATTGTATTCATTATTGTCTTACTATAATTTATTAGTAAATTATTATTATTATTATCCTATCAACTATTTGTTCTGGACAATATGTAGATATCCTATTCACTATTCTTATTTGCATTACCTCACTTTATATATATTTATTTATGCATTTATTTCTACCTATAATTATTTCTAACTTTTTTTTTCACTTTTATTTTTTTTTAGAATACAAAAATTCTGTATTTATGTACATGAACATTTTACAGGGGTATGGTGGGTGTAAACTAAGGTATGGTGGAAGGTTATATAGCAGTCAGTGTAATGTAAATGTGCTCTGTATTTTTTTGTTCGTTTCAAGTGAAATAAAAACACTTATAGTGCAAATTATAGTTCATTTCATCGAAGAATACCTCACAAATATCACATAAATAAAGAAACTAGTTATAGTGAAGTTTAAATAGAACTAAAAGCATCTTATCCAACCTGTATTTCTTACCTCATTATTGTTTTATCCTTCAAATATTAATGCTCTCTGAAGTATGCACCTATCCTGTACTAAATATCACAAACGTTTTCTTCCATAGTAAGTGGTGAGTGGTTGTTTTTTTTTTTTTTTTTTTTTTTTTTTTTTTAATTTACTTATCACATATCACAGGACATTGTTCAGTTTCCCACTTTTTATATATAACTAATTTTTTTTTGTTATCATAAAATTTTATTTAATCTCATTTAAGTATCTATTGTTTTACTTTTATTCTTTATTTTTTCTGTATTATGTTTATAACTATTCTTTTATTAGATTTTAAATATTATTAATATTTCTAATATTTTATTCCGTATTGTATCTTATACTATTCCTTTATTAACATTCCCTAGATCATTCCAGGGTACAATTGAACATTAATATTTTAATTTTATTAGTACTTGACTTTTATAGCTTACTTAATAAAAACTTTTATAAAAAGTAAAAATATAAATAAATAAACAAGCTTAGTTCAAAACTATTAGGTTTTTCCATTTCATATCGCAAATCAAACGATTAAATTTAAACTGTAACTGTTTCATAATAAAACAAAGGCACTATGAAATGGTTTTTCATATATGAATTACTTTGTAGCAGCATGCGGTGTAATTCCAACCAACTGGAGTTGAGTACCCTGATTTAATTTACTTTAAACTTTGTACAGTTCTTTTCAGGATAAGGTGAAATTTAATTTAGTGCCTAAAAGTTTTGACAAAGCTGCAGACCTGAAAGAGACTGGTGCTATTAAAACTTTAAGAGGGTTTTTTTTTGTCATAGTGGCCAAAAAGAAAAATCTATCCATATTTTTATGCCTTGATTATCGCTGATTTCTTTTAGCAAATATATGAATTGATTGTATTTTCATTAAAATTCATTCATTTTGTTTATTCCCATTGAATAGCACTCGTATTTAGGATGGAAAGAATGGCTGTTGTTATTTATTTTTAAGTTATTTAATATTATTCTGAAATACCGGCGACATAATAGATCACTGCCTGTCTACTGAACTGCTTACAACCTATTACCATTTGTTTATTATCTAACGTATAACGATTTTTGTTTATTTTTTTTGTTTAATTTGGATTCATATCGATATTAACTTCTTAATATTTTTATTTTTATAATATTTAGATAGATAGATAGATAGATAGATAAACATGTTTATTGGTACAATATACAATGCATAACATAATTTTTTTTTTCTTAACGTCTATAGACAATGGCCAGAGATTAGGCCGTCTGTCGAGTTGTCTACGGGTTGTTTTCCATTATAAAATAATAAAAAAAGAAAGGAGCTCTTAGAAAATTAAAAATAAAAATAAACTTTAGGAGTAGGGCGTATATCGTGAACACATAAATTGAAAAACACAAAAATAAATTACTATTACAAAAAATAAATATCAGTACGTTAAAAATTGAATTCTTTGATTAAGTAGTTTCTGTATCTTCCTGCGCTCTTTATAAAATTAATAAGTGTCTTCCAGTTTTTGCCGTTTAATATTTCTTTGAATTCTAATATATTGAGGGTATGTTTCTTGAAATGTTTTGACCGGAATTCCTTTAAAACAGGGCATACTCCTATGAAATGAAAAGTTTCCTCTTTCGTTTTCATGTTGCATAGAGAACAGTCGTTTCTTTTATTTATCCACGGTTGATAGTTCAGATTTAGCAAGTCTCCCCTAGCCTTAAAAATTAGTTGAATGTCATTTAGGTTGTTTAATCTAAAGTAAGTATTGCTATTGTAATCTAGGCTGGGATATGTTAGATGGTGTTCTGCATTTTGGGCTCTATCTATTATATTTTGTCTATGTCGTAGTTTGATGTGGCTGATTAGTTTATTTCTCCATTCGCTGAGCTCTGAATGAATGTTATTCTTATCTAGTGGCAGATTTTTTTAATAATATTTATAGTAACTAATAAAACAGTCCAATGTGAGGAAAGGATCCAAAATACAGACAGATTGCTGGGGGTCATGAATTTGAATAAATTGGAGACAGTGAACTCTACGATATTTTCCTTCTCGGGCCACTGTGCGCCGCGAAATTTTTTACATAAATGACAATAACTACCCAACAGGCAAAAAAAGGCAAATGAAATCAGAGGAATAAATTCTCTGATACATCCCGGTCCTAGATCAAGTTTTTCTATAATCCTGCTTAAAATTTTTACTTTCACTTACCTATATATGAAATATATAGTAAGGGAAAGTATTGCGATCGTGAAAAATTTCGACTTCTGGTTTTCTACGGAAATACACGTTTTGGGGTCCCCTGAGTCCAAATAATCAAGCCCCGAGAAATGGTCTGTGTGTGAACAGACTAGCTCAAAAACTATAAGCCGTACAAAACTGGAATTGGGTATTTGGTGTATGTATATATGCCCATGACGTGACAGCAAAAATTTCATCAAAATTGGTCAAACGACGGGGGTACTTTATTTAAAAAATTTGGTCTGAGTTTTAGGTTTTTCTCGATTTTCTGAAAAACGGCTCTAACGATTTTGATCAAAGTTGGTATTTGGTGTATTTATATAACCACAATGTGACAGTAAAAATTTCATCAAAGTTGATCAATTAGGGGGGCACTTTACTTAATAAGTGTTGTCCCATTTTCACGTGTTTTTTTCATTTACGCAAAAACGGCTATAACGATTTTGATCAAACTTGGTATTTGGTGTATGTTTATGCCAGCGATGCGACAACAAAAATTTCATCAAAATTGGTCCAACGGAGGGGGCACTTTACTTAATAAATGCTCCAAATTTTGCTATAGAGATACTCTATAGCTTATGAAGATATACAAACATAAGTATATAAATGTGGAAAAATGTGTGAAGTTGAGGAATGCCGTTTACACATTATCAAAACAAGTCGATTTCTAATCTAAATAAGTTCGTAAGTGAAAGTTGTGTGTTGCGCGCATTGCACCAGATTTTTAATTTTGTGTGAAAGATTTTCGATTATATAATGGTTTTTTATTGGTTATTAAGTGGTTTGCCTATATATGTAGACTGTAAAAATCGATCAATAAAATGTGTAATAAGCTCAAAATATTTTTGTAAAACAAAAAAAGCAATCTTTCAACTATGGAAGAAACTAATTGTTTTTTATTTTTTGACTATTAAAGAATAAAAATAACCTCCAGAAATGAACATTGGATATTCTTTTCTTTTCCCTCGTTGTGCGGAGCTCACACAGAAACTATGGAAAGAATATAGGGTGCCAAGTAGTGAAATAAAAAAGAAAGACTTACTTAAGAAATCAATATAATGAGAGGTAACAAAAAATACAAGAGAGTGACGACAATATATTCTTATAAAGTTATCTCATATTAATGTACATTATAATTAAGGCCCGGATTAAAAAAAAAAAAATTGACATACAGATAAGTGGGTTGAGGTTCCTCTAATAGGTCATTTTTACTTTCACTTACCTATATATGAAATATATAGTAAGTGGAAGTATTACTTTCACTTACCTATATATGAAATATACAGTAAGTGGAAGTATTACTTTCACTTACCTATATATGAAATATATAGTAAGTGGAAGTATTGCGATCGTGAAATATTTCGACTTCCGGTTTTCAACGGAAACACGTTTTGGGACCCCCTGAGTCGAAATAACCAAGTCCCGCGAAATGGTCTGTGTGTGTGTGTGTGTGTCTGTGTGTGTGTGTGTTTGTGTGTGAACAGACTAGCTCAAAAACTATAAACCGTGGGAACCTGAAATTGGATATTTAGTGTAGGTATATGCCCGCGATGTGACAGCGAAAATTTCATCAAAGTTGCTCAAAGGGAGGGGGTACTTTAATAACTTTTTACGTTTTTTTTCGATTTTCTCAAAAACGGCTCTAACGATTTTGATTAAACTGAGTATTTGATCTATTTATATGCCCGAGATATGACTGTAAAAATTTCATCAAAATTGATTAACCGGAGGGGGGACTTTACATAATAAATTTTGTATCATTTTCACGTGTTTTTTTTTATTTACTCAAAAACGGCTTTAACGATTTTGATCAAACTGTGTATATGATGTATGTATAGGCGCGAGGTACGACTGTAAAAATTTCATCAAAATTGATCAACCGGAGGGGTGACTTTACTTAATAAATTTTGTATCATTTTCACGTGTTTTTTATATTTACTCAAAAACGGTTTTAACGATTTTGATCAAACTGGGTATTTCATGTATGTATAAGCCAAAGATATGATTGCCAACATTTCATCAAAATTGATCAACCGGAGGGGGGACTTTATTTCATGACTTTTTTTCCAATTTTTACCTCTTTTTCGATTATCTCAAATACGGCTTTAACGATTTTTATCAAATTCGTCATGTTTAATGAAAATTAGGTTTTCTTTAATATCAGGTAAGCTTTATCATTATTAAAATGTTCTGAGGGGGCTTTTTTTGGGGGGGGGGGCTTTTTTGTTTGTTTCTTTCTTTCTTATAAAGTACTATTGTTTTTGTTTACATGGAGAAATTAACTGTCTCTCACTACGCCTAAAAATAAGAAATGGCTAAAAATGAGATATGATAAAAATAAAGAACACATAAAGAGGAGAAAAAAAGAAAAATATTCAGTCAACTTATACCACCTATAGCCATAAAAATAATAGATAGATACACCTATAATAGATAGATTACCTATTGATTATAAACCATTGTTCATCATTAAAGCCGTTCTGTTCATTTGAGAAGTGGCAATTAACAAAACGCATTAATTTTTAATCTAAGTAAGTTGGTAAGTGAAAGTTGTGTGATGCGAGCACGCACCAGATTTTTTAAAATATAGCGAACTCGTAATATAGATAAAGCAGTGGAGCCAGTTTTATTTATTTATTTAAGGCATAACGTTGATTATTTTTAATTTTGAATTTGTTACAATCCAGGCCGCCCAAACACACCCTTGTTTTATTCATTTCGATATTTTTATTTTCAAAATTAATACCAGAGAAGAATTAAGAAAATTCACAGAAAAAAAAATACTTGTTTAGGAAGGAATATCAAGGTGGAATTCCTCATTAAATAGAATTTTAGATAAAATAACATATATTTATTGTGTGGATCCCATCCATTATCTCTCAATTGTTGATTTTAATTTTTGAATTTTCACTAGTCTTTTTGTTCAGTTAGAATAAAACACATCGTTTCAATGTATTCAAATGTTTAAAAACATCGATTTTTTTTCTTCCGATGTGTACATCGATATTTGATCTCATAGTGAGCTTTACATAATTATGTTTTTTAGATTAGACATTCAAAAATACATTTTTGTTTTTGTTTCACACCCAAATGCTTGATTGCCATCTTAAATGAAAATGCGTGGCGAAAAAGAAAACATATACTTGTCAGGCACATTAGATATTTTAATTGTTTTTAAGTAATTGTTAATAGGTACTTGAAATAACAGTTTAAATGGAACTGGGACCATTGAAAGGAGTATTAAAGCGATAAAAAAAAAAAAAAAAAAGAGTTTGAAGGCGACAAATTAACCGGAAAACTGGCTTAAAAAGTTATATTTTTTATAGAGGAAAAAAATAAATCAAAGTTGTAGTTTATTATTTATTCTTCCTTGCGTGTTTGTTTTATGGGTATTGAAATTAATTATCTCCAATGATAAAATCGTCCATTAAATTAAGTACCCCCCAACATTGGTTTAGTAAATGAAGTTTGGTTTATCCCCCTAAGCCGGATCTGGAGGTGGGGAGGGGGGTGGGATGTGTAGGATTTGAAATTATTCAGGCGTACTTCGGACTTTTATCCCCTCCGCCAAACATTAAAATATTTATGCAATTAAAGTATCTCAGCGATAATCGTAAACTGATTAAAAATAAAAATGATGGATTGAATCTTGCAACCTGGAATGTGCGCAGCCTGTACCAGGCCGGAGCAAGCAGATGCCTGGAAGCACAGTTGGAAAAATACAGGATTGATGTAGCAGCACTTCAAGAGGTTAGGTGGGGTGATACCAAAATTGTGGAATTAAGCAAGTACATCCTTATCAACAGTGGAAATAAGCAGAACTCTTTAGGAACGAGCTTTATGATAAGGAAAGACCTAAAGTATATCCTCCTCAGTTATAACACAATCAGCAAAAGACTATGCTCTGTAAGACTCAAAGGACGATTCTTCAATATTTCTATAATGAGCGTACATGCCCCGACCGAAGAAAAACACGAAGGAGTGAAAGACGTATTCTATGACTTGTTAAAATCAACATATGACAAGCTCCCTCGTTACGATGTTAAGATAGTTAACTAGCTTTAATATCCCGGTTTCACCCACGGAATTTTGAAAACAATGAGAAAAGCCGTGGGTCCAGAAAAGTTCGTTAGGACAGAAATGAGATTTTTTTTTACTCCAACGGTTGATTTCGTAAAAATCTAATGTAAAGAGAGATCATAACGATTTTTATAACAATAAAGAATATACCCAGAGATTGGCTGTTATGCAATTTTAATATGGACAGGTGTTCGCACCTGGTATGAAAGAACCACTAAGCGAAATTCGGAGAATTTAGGGCAAACGGTATGTATTTCTATAAAGAACAAACAAACTAACAGAATTTCATCTTAATTTATATAGATTGTATTCGAAACAATCATATAATTTTTGAAATGTTATCTTATTTTTTTAAACTTGAAGATTGTGAATTAAATACAAGTGAGTCTAAACTTTTGACCTACTTATATATGATCCATTTCTAATAGACCCTCAATCATACGCTTGAAAAATTATTTATGTTTTGAGAATGGGGAAACAGCCCCGAAACGTCAACATGTTATGCTGTAAATAAATATTTATGGTGAAAAAGGAAGATACTTTTGCTAATTTATTATCAATTATAATTTTTATGTATGCAGATATTATCTTTTAATTTTCTTTTTCAAAAATACCAGAGGGGTGCCTTCAAAAAGGATTTTTATTTCGTTGAAAACTAACCGGTTAATACAATATATTAACATGGCCAATGTTGTATGATCATGTTTACGTCTTCCTTCACAATGGGAGGAGGGTATTGCCGATCCTTCCCTATCTTGGACCTGCATCGATGGGGGAGGAATGTTTTATGCAATAAATATTTAAATAAGTGGGCTACAGCGTTGCTCTATATAAGACACCACCCTGCGGTTTCCTTCTTATCTCGCCTGTAAGGCTAACCACCACTTTACGTCTTCTGTGTCCCTTATCCGCACTGTCATATAAATACATTGATTTTATCGTCTTTATATAGATATCAAAGCATTTTTTAGGAGCTGCGTAAGGCCGTCCAGATATTGCTTTAAAAATGGCCTTTTGCCATAGGTCTTGTATCTTACATTTTACCACATAGTGGTTTGGGAGTGCGGGGTGTATAAGTTACATCCAATAAATTCGGATCTCATGGATAAAAAAACAAAAAAATACAAGTAAGGAACAACATTCTTAGCATAAACTGAGGTATATGAAAATATATCTCCAATGACTATAAATTTCTGTTTACTGCATCCCAATCTATTATACATATCTTTCATCGATGGGTGAATTGTTTCCTATATATATAACCAGACAAAATTCGAGCTAAACTCACTATTGATCAAAAATTAAACACAGTCCAGAATAACGCGATAAGAATATGTTTCGTACAAGCCCCAAAATAGCCCTACAAGTAGAATCAGGTGAAATGCCTCTTCATATGAGAAGGGATTGGCTAATTAAGAAAACTATCTTAAAAATTGCATCCGATGAAACACACCCTTTACATGAAGCGATTCAGAACGGAATCCTGTCTATTCCAAAAGCCGGAAATATAACTTAGGAACTGAGACCCATAGTACGCTCAATAGCAACTTCCAACGGACCATACGACCTGTTTACCCCTATCCCAAAACAACAAATCATCATTAAAACATCACCCAAAACTGAATATACACTCAACAGAGAAAAAAAAAAAAACCGGACTAATATTTTTTATTTTAAATGTTGATTTTGATGAATGTGTTTGTTATTATGGGTAATCCGGTTAGCGCTGAATAGATAGGATCTATGTGTATTGAATATTCCCTTCAGAATTATATAGAGCAGATTTTGTTTATGCCCATTTGTCTTCAGGCTGTTACACCATACTCAACTTCTCAACAGTAAGTAGATTTTTGTACTTCTAACGTGTTTAATTTTTTAAGCATCCGTTTTCTGTCATTAATAAGCTTTGTTTTTCTATTCTATTTAAGAATAATGTTTCTATCGAATGAAGAAGTGATTGGCGAGCTGATGCATTGGCAAGAAAAGGCCGCTGCATCCATTGCTGTAACTCTTGGTGTAGCTAGGTCGACAACGACTTCTGCGTTTCCGGGAGACAGGCAGCTGCAAGAGGAGGTCCGGCAGTAGCCGACGAGGGCTATAACTCGACCTGACGACCGATTTATGAAGCTCTCAGTATTGAGAAATCGCCATTTAACAGCTCCTGAGGTTCGAGCCAGGCTTCAAATGTCTAGAAATACTGTTATCAGCTCAGACACTGCACGGCGGAGACTGAGGGAGTATGGACTTGGAGCAAGACGCTCTCCTGCAAGGCCCCAACTCCTGGAAAGGCTTCGGAGAGAAAGGGGTTTATTTGCTAACGAGCATATTCATTGGACTATGGAGCAATGGGGAGCTGTTTTATTCCCAGACGAGTCCCGCTTAGTGTGGGTACCATTCAGCCGGTCGAGACAGAGTGTGGAGAGGACAAGGCTAGAGATTTGCTCAATGTACTCTTCGCGAGTCACAGCCTTTTCAAAGGCAATCAGTTGTAGTTTGGGGAGGAATAAATTTCCACGCACGTACCGAACTTATTGTCATTGATAACGGGGCTCTGACTGCTCATAGGTACATTCAGGGAATACTCCTAGAGGCTGTAATCCCATTTGCTCCCCATCCCATTTTGATGTATGATGATAATGCACACTGCAAAAATTGTTGCCGAATACTTGCAGCATGTGGGAATCACAGTTTTGGACATCCCTGCACGACGAGATGAATCCGATAGAACATTGGTGGGACTATTTAGGGAGACGTGTCCGGCATCATTATCCTCCTCCTAGTGACGTAAGGCAGCTTCAAATTGCTCTTCGTGAATAATGGCCGGCGGAGTACGTCCAAAATGCTATTCTTCAATGCCTGACAGGGTTAGGAACCTTCTCCGTGTAAGAGGGGGTAATTTGAGTTATTAGCAGACCTAATAACTTATTAATTTTAAAATAAGTGCATATTTCTTATTTTTTTATTGTATAATTTATTTAAAATCGTGTAAATAAAAGAATTATTTATTATTGGCAGATTTTGTTTACATAACCTTTAAAGAAACTAATTTTTACAAATAGTTTCAGAAAAAATCATATTTACTAGAATTATAAGGAAAAATTAGGGTGTCCGGTTTTTTTTTGCCGCTGAGCAGATTCTCCGAAGTCGAACTACTCTACTACAGCTCTGAAGCAGAAATTCCTGGAAATATTATCAGATAGATACACTTACCATATGAAAATATACACGGATGCATCCTAAGATAAAACCTAGGTTTCCGAACAAAGAATTAGGCATGAATCTCCCAAAAAAGTTCAGTATATACAGTGCCGAACTTTTTGCCGTCGCTGAGGCCTTCAAATCAGCCAATAGACAATATAAAAACCAAAAGACAGTAATATTAACAGATTCCGCTTCAGTTTGCTATGCAATAAAAAAATGTACATCTCCAAGACATCAAATCATATCAAATAGTACAGGAAACCTCAAGCACGAATAACAATTTCAAAGTTTGGTGGATTCCAGGCCATGTGGGCTTGTACGTAAATGAACTTGCGGACAAATTGGCAAAAAAAGGACCAGCAAGAGAAAGAAATGCCAAACTTCCACTAAAGGAGGTAGTAAATCACATAAGGAAACAGCAAATCAGCGAGTGGCAAGAGAGGTATACATGGGAGTCACAAACTAAGGGCAAGGACCACTATTGTGTACAACCAAAAGTAAGCCTAAGGTTTTTCCCATGTCAACATAGCCATGATGGAAAAAGAAAGAGCAATGTTAACGAGACTAAGAATTAACCATGGCCGAACAAACCGTGGTTTAAAACTAATAAAAAACACCAAGGATGAGAAATGCCCAGTTTGTAAGACTATTGACGACCCAATACACGTCATAAAAATTGCAAAAAATACGATAGCATCCGAAAAAAATACCCCAACATTTACAACTAAAATAATTTTGTGCAAAAAATGACATCTTTAGACAATAGCCTTATACGTTCCATATACCAATTCACAGAAGAAAGTAACATATCATTTTAAACCCTACACAACAATTAACAGCTCGGGCAGCATAGGGTTTCAATGGAGGCCTTTAGCCAATAAAACAAAAAAAAAAAAATAACATTTGGGTAAAAGTTACAGAAAACGCTCTTTTAAAACGAGGGACATGGCCTGAAATAGAACAGAGACTGAAGACAAAATTTAAAAAAGACTTCCTCGAATGTATTAGGAAAATAGACTTTGACCTACTTTACCTTTGACTGACGAATGTAGGAAGGCAGTTTAAATTATATGTATTAGCTTTGTACATAGCTTGTTGTGCTTTTTATTTTTATTCATTTCAGTTTACCTGTTTATTTTATTTGTAACTTTTCTTTAATTTTGTTTCTTTACGTAATTTTTAAACTTAATTAATGTAACGTTATTTATATTGATACTTTTTTTTTGTAACTTTTCTTATATTTTGTTTTTGTTTTTTTATATAACTTAATTTTGGTGTATAAAGTTTTACAAATTGTTCACTATATAATATATCATGTAATACACGTAAAATAGGAACGAAGCATGTCAAAATCATTCAATAGACTCTCCTTCTTTGGGGCTACCATAGAAGGAAAAGATATATATATATATATATATATATATATATATATATATATATATATATATATATATGTATATATATATATATATTGGCTTTGGCCACTTTCAGAAGACAAAGTCTTTAGTGAATACAAAAAATAACTGTCTAATTTCATATCCATGACAGAATTTCAAGGAATTCATATAAATCGGAAATGCCAAAATTGATTGAAGCTATAATCTGTTACGAAATCGATCGTTTCATTGGAAAAATGAAATTCCCCGAGTACAGCTATATATATATGTACAGCGAGTTTAATATAAAGATTAAATGAATTAAATTTCAATGTTTGTAAATGCGCATAAATATCCGTAACCAAATCACTGTAGTCCGTTTTAGATTTGTTTAACAAAAAGCCGAAAAAGCTCTTTCCTTGTCCATATAACATTTCATGTTGATTATTCAATATTGTAAATTAGAGGTATCGAAAAAAATATTGCTTTTAATAAAGAACAATTTAATGACATATTTCTATTTTCATAGTTTTAAAAAATATGTAAAAATTAGTACTCAATTATACTATTTTTTTTTCTTTTGGTACTTGCAATGAAATAGGAACAAGAACAGAAATGGCATATTAGGGAAAATAAAAAGTAGCTATATGGACACCCAGAGACAAAACCTTGAGGGGATCCCACCATGAAAATTTTGGTAAATTTTCAGCTAGGGAAAACGTTTTCCAAGGATAAATAATGTAAGGAACTGGGGAAAGCCGAGGTGAAGGCCTCGCCTAGCGTGACTTGGGGGTCTTCCCCTAGCTTCTTGATTAGCACAATGAAAAACTCGACTAAAAGGAGAATACTTAACAGGAGTGATTAAGATGGCGGTGGCCTTAGTCTGGCCAACGTGGATCCGACAAAACTTAAACAAAAACTTTAAGACACTTAAACATTTCTTTAAAACAGCCCACAATACTTCCACAAAATTTATCGCGAGTTTTCTCAGCCCAACTCCTTTCATTTCAATGATTGTGAAAGTACATCACAATAAACACATTTATTGCACCTTATGTAATCTGTTGGCGATCCCTGATGGATGCATTGGAGTTATGATTTGGACTTCGAAGTTAATTTTAAGACTCATTGCTATACCTGCGAATCCCAAATTTGCGGTTCTTCTCAAGTTGTGGCCAACAAATAAATATTTTAGTTAGTGTTCAAGGTAATAGCATTTATCATTGTACATTTAAGAGAAGTAGGAAAGTAAACAAGACGTATTAGTCGGGCACGATCGTCTTAATCGGCCTAAACACTTAGGGCCTATTCACACTATCGGTTTCGCTCCCGCTCCGCTCACGGTCCGCTCTAGTTCTACCCCATTCACACTATCGCTCCGCTCCCGCTCCACTCCCGGTCCGCTCTCCTAATGTCTTATCACATTCAGATTATATAATTTTACACCGTTCACTTTTGAACGGTTGAAACCATTAATAATCGAAGTCGTCTGTATTTGGATTTTAATTAATGATTAACTTTCAGTTATTAAAGTATTTATTTATTCATCAATTATACGGCCAAAAAAAAGTTCAACTTTTCGTTTGTAGAAATAGCTGTTAAGTGCACTTTTCTTGATAAAGAAGATAACATTATCAAAACATATAATAAGAAGAATATATTGCAACACTATGATAATTATTAATAATAATTATAAATTAATTTAATTAATGGTGAAGAAATATTTTTCGGAATGTATTCGAATACGCTTGAAATCGGTTTAATGCTGCAATTTACCGATTGTGTTCTCTTCTTTTTCTGATTCATATTTAAATTATTTTTTGCTTTAATATATTTTTTTGTTAATGATCTGACATTTTTGATAATATTTTGCATTTTTATTCGTTTCAAATTGAACGTTATTTTATAATAGCAATGAGTATGTAGTCAATAAATAAATCGGTCAGCGTTTTTTACATAAATTAATTGCAAAATATATCTCAAACATAAAATGAATTTTTCTCGTGGAAAAACCGCTTCACAAGATTTTGTTTTATTTTCTTTATGGTAATTTTTTTTTTAAAATCATTTCAACCCTATTCGAATACATTCGGATAAAAATTTCTTCACCATTAATTTATAATTATTATTAATAATTATCATAGTGTCGCAATATATTCTTCTTATTATATGTTTTGATAATATTATCTTCTTCATCAAGAAAACTATACCTAACAGCTATTTCTACAAACGAAAAGTTCTCAAAAAAAAAGATCTTTTTTTGGCCATAAAATTGATGAATAAATAAATACATTAATAACTGAAAGTTAATTATTAATTAAAATCCAAATACAGACGGCTTCGATTATTAATGGCTTCAATCGTGAACGGTGTAAAATTATATAATGTGACTATGATAAGACTTTAGCAGAGCGGACCGTGAGCGGAGCGATAGTGTGAATGGGGTAGAGCGAGATTGGAGCGGGACTGGAGCGCGGGCCCGGACTAGTACCAATATTGTGATTACCCTCTTTCTATTCCTCTTTAGAATATTTTGCCAGTGAGACCGGACCGGGAGCGGAGCGATAGTGTGAATAGGGTAGAGCGAGAGCGGACCGGGAGTGGAGCGAGACCGGAGCGGTACCGATAGTGGAATACTCTCTTTCTATTTCTCTTTAGAATATTTTGACATGCTGAGAGCGGACCGGGAGCGGAACGGGAGCTATCGCTGCGATATTGTGAATCCGCCCTTAAAGTTATCTTTTTTTTCTTTTTGCTGCTTATTATGCCTGCCCACAATGAACCATCAGAGAACAGTATTGAAGAATCAATTATGTTCTCCTAACCCCAGCTATCTGCATTTCCAGGAAAGATTTTTTTTCTTAATTTAATTGATTTCTAAAAACAGTTTAAAATGAAATTAACGAACAGTAATAATCTTAATTATTTAAAATGTTTGATCTAATTGTTCCATTATTATTAAACGTTATATTAACATCACCAATTATTAAAGGGATATTAAGAATCGAATAACTTTTATATTCTAATCTGAAAATATACATATTAAATTTATATAATTTATTTTTTGAAGAGAAAAGATTTGGCTCCGCCGGGAGTCGAACCCGGGTCTCCTGCGTTACATGCGAGGATGCTAACCGCTACACCACAGAGGTCGGCTCAAGGCAGAGCAAATCCTTCCTCTTCACTGATTTGCTCTGATTTGCTCTGCCTTGAGCCGAGCTCTGTGGTGTAGCGGTTAGCATCCTCGCATGTAACGCAGGAGACCCGGTTCGACTCCCGGCGGAGCCAAATCTTTTCTCTTCAAAAAATAAATTATTTAAAAATAATTTAAAATTGGTGGTTAGCCACAATTTAAGATTGGATTAATTATTAAATTTATAATTTAACTGATATTAAATTTGTTCGATTTAGCAAATTTATTTTCATTATGATATAATATGAATGATTACTTTCGATTTTATTCAGAATTTTTTTTAAGATATTGAGAACCGTAAACACGGGTTACTTGAACCCAAAAAACTGAAAAATGATGTTTGGTTCTCTGGGTATTTTCGACATAAGTTTATCGACATAGTTCAATTCTATGCTGGCAGGCAGAAGCACTAGGTAGACCACACTGCAAGTTTAGGATGTTTGAGAAGTCACCAATAGAATAAGAACTAGTTTTGCGAACTACAAAAAGTCGTGCTTGAGTTATCCCAACGGGATAGGTCGGTCAGGCAGTGTGCTCCAATGGTGAGTGCCTTAGGTTTGAGTCCTGTTGTAGGTATTTATCTATTCTTTTAGTGTAGACGAGGATCAATCCTGGGGTCGGTAGACCTTTTTGGGGCACACTCAGTCTCTACATTATTTTAACCCAATAAGCAAAAAATGGGAAACGGCTTTGCGTCAGAGTCTGTTTCCTTCAAAATACCTCCTCTCATCATCTCTCAGAATTTTAAAATTTAACACAAAAAAATCGGGGCTATTTTTTTAAAAATACTTTTACAGTTTATATGAGACAACCATAAAAATATTGAGATTTTAAATAATAAGACCTGATGAAGGCTTAACCTGTAATGTGAAAATGTAACCAAGAAATAAATATATGCACAAAGAACCTAAACTAACACAAACAAATCTACATAAAAGGAATGGATCCATTTATATTGTGAGGTCAGCTTATCTTTAGAATTGGGCAAAGATGGGTCAACCTCGCCGGATACTCGAATGGCCGGAAGCCAACTGATCGCTAACCATTTACTGTTCGGCTTCCGGTAATGGCGACCATTTAATGACTACCCCTTCCCACCACTACCCCCTCCCACCACTACTCCCCCCACCACTAACTCAACTGTATCTATCCCCCCCCCCTCAGCCCCTCTACTTTTACCTGGCGCCCTCGGCTTACATCCGTCCCAATTAAGGCGCTAATTTATTGTCTCTTCCAACTTAATCAAGTCTTAATCTCCCCTTCCGGAACGAGTTAAAGCAAAATCCGTTAATAATCTTATTACCTTTGGATCATATTTTTTCTTTCGTGTTGTTTAAAAGTTTTGTTTTGACTGATTTGAATCAAAAGTTTTTTCTCTTGTTTTCTAAAATAATTTTACTTAAATAAAAAACCAAAGAAGCAAGCAATGGTATAAAAGGATACCTTTTAATCTGTTAAGCTTATTTAAAAGTTTAAACATTTACTTTATGAAAAGTTTTAGATGAAAAAATAGTTTTTAACAATCATGATGTAAGATAGTTGACTGTAGACGTAATGGAAGGGGGTGGGTTGGGGGTGCGGTCACAATAAATTGCACTGATATTTGAGAATTAATTTTATAGAGAATTATAAAATATGTTTATTGACATTGTATTGGAAATAATAAGACGAAAATTTAGTTTTTCATAGTACCCCCCCACCCCTCCAACACTAAAATGCAAATTAACTATTTTTTTTAAAAAAAAGCTGTTCTCGATAACATAAAATTGTACCCCCGTGTGAAAGGAACCCGAAATTCTAACTTTTTCATAGTGCCCTTCCCCGCCACTAAATTACAAAATGAATATTTTTTTCAAAAACACCGTTCCCGATAACATAAAATTGGACCCCCGAGTGAAAGAATTCCGAAAATGTTACCATCTTCAATAGATTTTTTCTAGGGTGACAATTGAAATGGAAATAAATAGGGTGACGATTGACTTGGAAGGGGTTCCATTTGATTTGGAAAGGGTTTCTTGTTATTTGGAAAAGGTTCAAATAGACTTGGAAATGCTATAGTTTGAATTTCGGATTTCTTTCGCACAGGGGTCCAATTTTATGTTATCGGGGTCGGTATTTTTGAAAAAAATATTCAACTTGTAATTAAGTGTCGGGGGGGGGGGGACTATAAAAATGTTATTTTTTCGGATTTCTTTTACACGTGGGTCCAATATTATGTTATCGAGAACAGTTTTTTTTTTAAATATTCAATTACATTTTAGTGTTGGGGGGGGGGGGGGGGCGCACTATGAAAAAGTTAAATATTCGTCTTATTATTTCCAATACAATGTCAATAATATGCAGATTCCTGACTTTAAAATAGTAACTCATATTTAGAAATCCGAAAGTAATGAAGAATATTGCTATTGAATAAATCCGGAAAGTCTTAGATTAAACTATTTCAACCATATGAATTACTATTTTAAAGTCACGAATCTGCATTGTATTGGAAATACAATTCAATAACATCGCCTCCGATAACATAAAATTGAAATAGATAGGGTGACGATTGAGTTGGAAGAGGTTCCATTTGATTTGGAAAGGAATATGTTTGAATTGGAAAGGGTTACAGTTGACTCGGAAAAGGTTACACTTGACTTGGAAAGGGTTTCTTGTGATTTGGAAAGGGTTACAGTTGACTTGGAAAGGGTTCATATAGACTTGGAAATGCTATAAAAAGCCTTAATGTAAAAAAGACCCCACAACTAATTGCTACCTGCAATATTTTAGTCTTCCTTTTATTAAAATTTAAATCGGGCACTCTGAAAGGAATTGTCTACTGGAAACCAGACCTAGATACTGAAGTGATATTTTTGTCAGTACATTTTTAAGTTGTAAAAAAAAATACTTTTTTTTGGAAAAACTATATTAATTATCATAAAGAAATAGCATATTATTGATGATATTATATTGTATCCATGTGTGAAACTGATATTGTAACCATATTATAACCAACCCCGCTCTCCCCTATATATATATATATATATATATATATATATATATATATATATATATATATATATATATATATATAATATATATATATATATATATATATATATATATATATATATATATATATATATATATATATATATATATGTTTATACAGCAATAATTCACAAGCCACAGGATTTTTTTTTTTTAAAGTTTCGTTGAGAAATTTAGATGAAAAAGAAAGTTTGCGAAAGTTTGTTCATGAGACAGAGACAAAATAAACCCAGGGGAATAAGATAAGTGGGGGTTCCTAAGTGGAGGGGAGAAAGAACCAAAACAGAGCCGAGCTAACTAACATCCCTAAACTAAACTTTAATTTTAGCCTCACTTCTTCTCTTCTAGGGGGAACATTAAACATTTCCCTGACCATGGATAACAATTTACAAAACTAGGAATTTCGGAATAGTTAATATTCATTTCTTAAAAACTTCCTCTAGGGTAGCAGCACTTATTTCAGCGGTAAAATAAAGTCAATGAACCCGATGGAAGAATGGACTCGGTACAAGGGGAGGAATAGAGTAAATATAATTCATGACGGACAGTTATGAGCCTCTGCAGGGATTTCAATACAATATTTTATTTTATTCTTGAAGGGAAGGGAATTTTTTTTAAGTTATACTACAGGGTGAAAGTTGAATAAAAACTCAAATATAGAATATCAAGTAGGATGTTTACGTTTTATATAAACACAATGAACTGGAAAAAAATATTTTCAAGGTGTCCACCATAACGCTGCTGGCACTCCTCGAATCTCAAACGCAGATTTCTAAAAACGTGTTGCCACATTGTTCCAGAGATTACCGTCATTTCTGTTCTGATATTTTGCTTCAATTGCGTTAGATTAGTCGGTTTCTTTTCGTATACCCTACTTTTCAGGTATTCCCACAGAAAGAAGTCAAGAGGACTGAGATCGGGACTCCTGGGAGGCCAGCTAATGGTCCCTCTACGAGAAATCACTTTGTTTTGGAACAATTCGTTTACCGTAGCAATTGATAAGTCTGAAGTATGGCAAGTGGCCCCGTCTTGCTGAAACCATGTTCTAGAGTTATATCCTTTAAACTCTTGAAGTTCTTGGGCCAAAAAACCTCTCATCATTTCACAGTAACGCTCACTATTTACACTATTTACTGCGTTTGAGATTCGAGGAGTGCCAGCAGCGTTATGGTGGACACCTTGACAATATTGTTTTTTCTAAACAAATTTCCAGTTCATTTTGTTTAAATAAAACGTAAACATCCTACTTGATATTCTATATTTGAGATTTTATTCAACTTTCAAACCCCGAATACTCTTTTTGGACACCCTATATTATATAACTTTACTCAATTGTTGTCATGTTATTTCACCTTTTTTTTCAGTGTGCGTTAAGATGTCATTGAGTGTTTCAATGGCTCTAGTTAATGTGTCTTTTTACTCAAGTATCACCAGTTACTTTTTTAGTAACTGTTATAGATTTGACAAAATAGGTTAGAACCTGAATAACAAACGTTTAGTAGATTATTTTTATTTTTTTATTTATTTTATTTTTTTAATTAAATCTTATTTAGTGAATATTATAGATTTGTCACGTTCCAATGATTAGAATATAGTAAAATACGAGAATATATTATAGAATAGAATATATTATTAAATCGAATATATTATATTATAATTATAACATAATATAAAATCTATATATAATTATTTTATATTAATTTAATCATTATTGTGGGTGACCACCTTGTTTTTAAATTATTTTAAATAATTTGTTTTTGAAGATAAAAGATTTTAAATGATGATTAAATTAATATAAAATAATTTAAAAGATGACGAACGACAAGAGATGCCCAAAATTGAACAAAAATTGTCCATCTCCCGTAAATACTCGCAAAACTTGCGAGATCGTGGGAGAGGTGTCAGTGAAGAGGAAGGATTTGGCACCGTTTGGAAGCGAGCTCCGTGGTGCAATGCTTAGCATACCGCGCATGTCACGCGGAAGACCCGGGTTCAATTCCCGGCGGAGCCAAATCTTTTCTCTTCAAAAATAAATTATTTAAAATATATATAATTATAGTATAATATATAATCTAAAGATGTTATAATTATATAAATATAATATAAGTATATTATATATTATATAAATATATAATATAAATCACAAACGTTTTGTAGATTCGTCCTTGTAGGCCTAGAAAAATGTCTAAATGTGAACTTTTTTTTTTTTTCCTTTTTATCAAAACTTATTTAGTGACTGTTTGATAGATTTGTCACATACATCTGATCAGAATATAATAAATTACGATTCTATTAAAAAGGTAAGTAAAAATGGACCGCTTTTATTAGTACTGTTTATGAGGTCTTTGTTTACATATCCTGTATACAGTTTCGGATTCGAAATTTGCAGTTGAAGAGTAATTGAATATCCTGTAACAACAGAAAGAATCAATCCTGGATTAGGGAGACATGCACGGGGTCCAAAAAGACTCAATAAACTTGTTGCTAATAATTTATGTAATTAATTATTGGAGAAAACCTGGCGGTCGCTCGTAAGCTCAGAAGGGAAAGATACGGTAAGTCTCTCACGGATCTTGATACCATTTTTTGAAGGTTCCACGACGAAAAATATCAGACATGTATTTTGCTGTTCGCGCCAATAGGCCATAGAAGGGGAGAAAAACAAAACAACATTATGTACTTTACTTTATACCTCGAGTTTAAAAAATGATATCGACATAATTATTTCACCAACAAATTTATTTTTGAGTTTAAATTTAACACTAAATCTACCAAAGCGATCAAATGACCGCTTTTGAGACTTTAATCTAAATTGTTAAATTCCAGGTTTTTATTTTTCTTGAACTTACTGCACGACTTTTTCTATAATATATAGAAATGTTTAATTTTTCAATATATTTTCTTATTCTTATTCAATATATATCTTCTTTCGTTTTTCCTGAGTATATGTAATCTACCGTTGTCTACCCTGAGCGGTCTTTTGACCGCTAGAATATATATGAAATTTTATGAAGTTATCTGCATTGAAATCTCAAACTTAACACAAAAACAGTAGTTTTCCAAGAAAATGTCATCCGATTTTGTTCTAGGAAAACGACATGTGCTTACAGCTTGTTTTATGATGGGTACAGAGCGACTGCTGGTAACTCACGAGGTGAGGCAAAATGGCGATCATTCAAATCAAATCATTCAAATTACTGGCTCTGTACGCGGCATTATACATATTTGCGACGTGATTAGTTCTATTTGTAACAGTACGGGATGAAAATAATAAAAACGTTTGATAAAATAAAAAAAACACTGTATTCAGATAAAAATAACAAAATAAATAATGAAAATAAAGAAACTTCTGTTGAAAAAAATAAATAAACCACTTGAAAATATAATATAAGTCTTTATGCATTTTTTTTAGCAAGTCCCAGTATCCCATACAAGTAATCAACACACACTGTGAGAGAGTTTATATGTCTGGTTACCCGCAGTGTAGCCAGGTATAAATACGTTTATATAATTTGTGGCAACACTGACAAAGGCTGGTTTCTATTACAAGTAGGAGCTGCTACAATTACAATCAACAGGAAAAGACTATAATGTTTATTTCAAAAGCGGTCATTAGTCCGCCATCGGTAGAAATAGGTATATATAATATGTCGGTAGGTTTAGTGTTAAGCAAAAATACTGTTGTTTCATAGATTCTGTTTTAGGACAATGAAATCGTAAAAAAATCTGGTGCGTGCGCGCAACACACAACTTTCACTTACCAACATAGATTAGAAATTAATGCGTTGTGTTAATGCCACTTCTCACTCAGTTACACATTTTTCCACATTCATTTCTTATTTTTGTTTTCATTTGCTCTATAACAAACACTAATTTATTTTATTATTAAATAAAAGTTTTTACTTGAGATAATTCGGCAATGCAAGCATAATACTCCAGGTCGACTGATTTTATAATTCTCTATGTTCTTCTTGAAAATTTCATTTAGCAACCATGAAACCAATAATTTCCATTAAATGAACAGAACGGCTTTAATTAGGAACAATGATCTGTCATTAAAGCGTATTACGCATGCGTGGGCTCAACGTGTTTTATGAGTTGACTGAATATTTTTCTTTTTTTCTCCTCTATATGTTTACTTGGTTTTTATCATATATCATATTTAGTCATTTCTTATTTTTAGGCGTAATGAGAGACAGTTAATTTCTCCATATAAACAAAAACAAAGATATTTCATAGGAAACAAAAACAAACAAACAAAAAAGGCCCGTACCCCATTTAAGCCCCCCAGAACATTTTAATAATGACAAAGCTTACCTGATATTAAAGAACACCTAATTTTCATTAAACATGACGAATTTGATGAAAATCGTTAAAGCCGTTTTTGAGAAACTCCTAAAAAAGGAAAAAATTGCAGAATAAGTTAAGAAATAAAGTGCCCCTCCGTTTGACCAATTTTGATTAAATTCGGGCTATCTCATCTTTGGCATATACATACGTCAAATAGCCAGTTTGATCAAAATCGTTAGAGCCGTTTTTGAGTAATAAAAACAACACGTGAAAATGATGCAAAATTTATTAAGTAAAGTCCCCCCTCCGGTTGATCAATATTGATGAAATTTTTACAGTCATATCATGGACATATAAATAGATGAAATTCGAACGAATGAATGAGAAAATCGAAAAAAACTTAAAAAGTTATTAAATAAAGTACCCCCTCCCTTTGAGCAATTTTGATGAAATTTTTGCTGTCACATCGCGGGCATATACATACACTAAATACCCAATTTCAGATTCTCACGGTTTATAGTTTTCGAGCTAGTCTGTTCACAACCACACAGACAGACACACACACACACACACACACACACACACACACACACACACACACACACACACACAGACCATTTCGCGGGACTTGGTTAATTGGACTCAGGGGACCCCAAAACGTGTATTTCCGTTGAAAACCGGAAGTCGAAAATTTTCACGATCGCAATACTTCCACTTACTATATATTTCATATATAGGTAAGTTAAAGTAAAATTTACGTCAGATTCGAATTCAGCATCCTCAAAAACATGGAAAAACGTTTAATCTAACGCATGTAGGCGTTGGTTAGAAATATTTATGACAGATTTTCAATTTTACAATTAATTTATTCCTTATAAGATAATATATTGGAAAATCATAGGATGATTTAAATGACCTCTTCAATGGAACGGGCCATTTTTCGATATTGCAGACTAATCTGTATTTTAATTATCATATGCAGCCATGTTTCTAAATCGTTTCAAAGAGTTTATACGAACCTGTTATGGAAAGTCTATAATGGAAAGCCAATGTGTATACTAAGGGCAACTATTATATGCCTGACCCGGGAAACCCAATTTTCTAAATGGGACCTTAGTTTGTATGTCTTGTAAATTTGCAGGGGGTATCAGAGTTTTGTTGATATTCTGTGCCCCCTGATTCCTATCACTTTTAATCGCATGATGATGTTTAAGATCGGAAAACCGATGGACGATACCGGCTGAGAAATTGATGATCTGTACAAATTTTTTAACTTGTATTTTCATTTACCAATATATATGTATGTATTCAGTCAAATTTGAAAATATCAAATTTCATTTTTCAAAGAGTATTGTAAACCCCAACCCAAATAAAAAAGTCTCGCAAGAAAAATAAAACAACTCTTTGGATGTGAACATCCTAAGTCAATGCTGGAATTGCATTAATTGAAGGGAAGAAAAATAGAAAAACAATAGACCCACCTTATAAATTCTAAGCTAAAGTTTAGAATTTTTACTAGAATTATATACACAATAGTATATAAACATATAACATAAAAATTTTATCGGAGGCAAGAAGTATGAGGAACAGAGGAACTTGATTCTTAGTCTCAAAACTTGCGAAATTATCAATCTTCGATTTCAAAGCGATGATCAATAGGATATGAAAGAAAAACTTTTAAATATTACCCTAATAAATGCACTGCACCGACGGAGGAAAAGTAAGAAGAGGGAAAAGAGATATTAAGCAGAGTTAGCTGAACAATGCAGACAGAAGGATAGAAGGACCAGTGAAACCTTATTTGACTTGGAGGAAGTAGCGATAGCGAATGCAAAGAGATTATTGTTCTTGAGAAGAGATGCTAGAAGTAGTAGAATAGTGTACAAAGAAGCCAGAACTAAAGCAGAGTCAGTACTGAATGAAAAAGAAGAAACTAACGCTACTAGAAAAGGTTAAGATTATTGAGGACTCAAGAAAGAATAACAAGACGGGGAAAAGTTTTGAAGAAGCTAAGGCCATAACTAAATGTTACAGTAGCAAGTCAATGATTAGGAAAGTCGAAGGTACGCTACTAGCTGTGGACCAGGACATACTTGAAAAATGGAGAGATAACTTCGAGAATCTCCTTAATCCCATAACTGAGATCAGATTACTGATGATCCGCCAGGAGATTAAGATGAGAGTGAGTTGTTTCTAACTGGCAGCGCTGTTGTGCAATTAATTTTGGATTACCTAGAAAACCACAAAGCGCCTGGATCAGATGGATCCCAGCTGAATTCCTAAAGGCTGGAGGTCCAACAACAGGTGGGGAAGTTACCATATTAGGAAATTTCGAAAATTGATAGATTATAAAGCTGCATATGATTCAGTAATCGAGTGGGTACCGCAACTGCACAGGGCTAAAACATAATTGGAAATCTCAGCTAAGCAGATCCGATATGAACGACACGGTTGGCAAGGACAAGATAGCAGATATTGAAAAGATTCGCTCCAAGTGAGCTTAGGCGTATTGCCTAATCGTAGTGCACTTTATGCTCTTTAAAAAATCTGATGCGATGCGCGCAACACACAACTTTCACTTACCAACATACTTAGATTAGAAATTGACGTGTTTTGTTAATTGCCATTTCTCAAAGTCACGCATTTTTCCACATTCATTTACTTATTTTTGTTTTAATTTGCTCTCTGAAGTACACCATTTTTTTTTAATTATTAAATGAAAGTTTTTACTTGCGATAATTCGGCAATGCAAGTACAGTACTGCAAGTCGTCTGATTTTATAATTCTCTATGTAGTTGTTGAATGAAAACTTGATTTAGTTACCATGAAAGAAATAGTTTACATGAAATGATCAGAACGTCTTTAATTATAAACAATGGTCTGACATTAAAGGCGTACTGCGCATGCGTAAGCTCAACGTGTTTTATGAGTTGACCGAATATCTTTCTTTTTTTCTCCTGTTTATGTATACTTGATTTTTTTTCATATTTCATATTTAGCCATTTCTTATTTTCAGGCGTAACGAGTGAATTTCTCCGTATAAATAAAACCAAGGTACTTTACAAGAAAACAAAAAAGGCCCCTTCCCCATTTTAGCCCCCTCAGAATATTTTAATAATGGTAAAGCTTACCTGATATTAAAGAAGACTTGATTTTCATTAAAAGTGATGAATATGATCAAAATCATTAGAGCCGTTTTATATATAATCGAAAAAAAGGTAAAATTGGAAAACAGTTAGGAAATAAAGAACCCCCTCCGTTTGATAAATTTTGATGAAATTTTCGCTGTCACATCGCGGGCATATACGTACATCAAACACCCAATTTCAGGTTCGTACGGTTTATAGTTTTGGAGCTAGTCTGTTCACACACACACAGACCATTTCGCGGGACTCAGGGGACCCCAAAACGTGTATTTCCGTTGAAAACCGGAAGTCGAAATTTTTCACGATCGCAATACTTTCCCTTACTATATATTTCTTGTATAGGTAAGTGAAAGTAAAAAGGACAGGGCTGATATCCTGGCAATTTTTAGCTAGATGACAAAGGTGATGGCACACGGATGATTTCATTGCCAGAGAGCTCGAACAAGCATCAAAGATCGAACAAGTATTCAAGGAGATTGAGTTGGGAAATGGGAAAATTTATATTTATCTGTCTCTCATTTTAATAGTGATAAAAATAAAAGCATCTGATAATTAGCTACAGAAGGAAAAAAATAATAGGTGGCGGGAAGGCCGAGTGGGCAAACGCGTCAGAAAATACACAATGCCCATGGCAACGTATGATCGAGAACCGAAGATAGCAAGTTCAAAACCCCGAGCCAGGGGATACTTAATAATACTCAGCATCAATCCCCACCCTCTCCCCTGGCCCGAGAAACCCCGTATAGTTTAACAGGCGAGGACCCATAAAAAAAAAAAAAAAAAAAAGGAAAGAAAAAAATCCAATTTAAAAAGATAATTTCGGGAATAAGAGTAGTAAGTATATGTAGTTGTAAAATAGATACCGTTGGAAATCTAACATTAACTAATTGTTAATGTTAATAATTTATAATTTGAATTATATTATCGAATTTAAAAAAAAAAAAAAAAGTATAAAAAAATCGAAGGAAACTAAATGAAATCCCTTAAATTTGATTTTTAACTTGGCACAGAAAGAATAAAAATATTGCATAATGTTACCGTATTAACCGTGTAATAATTGTCAATGATTGCGTATTATATTCGTATGTTCGCTGATTTCTTTATTGAAATAGTAAGTGAAATTCGGGATGAACTCAATTATAAAAAAAATAAAAATTAACCACCTAGTTTTTAATTCTGTGGGAAGTAGCATTTATTCAAGAAAATTGAATCGCTTCTCTCAGTAATCTATTATCCTCACAAAAAGAAGAAAGGAAAAAATCAAATGATAGAGCTTTGAGAAGGACAGCTTTTAAAAAACTTCGAATATATATATATTCATAATCAATGATTCAGTTGAGTTTTATTATTTAAATATTTATGTTTTACTTTTACATAAATCAAAGATTAAGGGATTTCATTATGTGCGGCTGTTGAATTAGGGTCGATTCGGTCGTAGCTTTTTACTGAATTATAGATTTGTGACATTAATTTCCTGTTTCTATCAAGGAAAACCGTTGCATTATTTCAATGAGAGATGTATTAAATAATTGGGTTAAACTGAAATGTGTCCTGAAATGGATTTAAGCCGTAACTGTTGTGAATATTTGATATAGTTCACACAGCACTTAGCCACTAGTATTTTTTAAAAATAATAATTTCAAAACCTATAATTTCGAAATTTTGAGACAGTTAACTCCGTTAAATTCAGAGATTTACTACGCGAAAATTCGCCATTGGAAAGAAAGTATCTCACCAAAAAGCTTGACGGTGTCGTACTATTTTTCAGATGAAAGGGTGTTCGTCAAGACACCCTTTCATCTTATTAACGTGAACTTTTTTTTTTTTTTTTTTTTTTTTTTAGCAATACCTTTTAGCACTTAAGTAATAACACTGGTTTTTAAGCAGTTTGAGGACCGTGAAAACTGTTAAATCTTCGAAGGAAAAAGAAGGGAACAGATTTACATCGGTAAACTTTGTAACAAAAATATTTTACAGTTACTGCACAAAATATTACAGGACTGATTATAATTATATGTACCCAGTTTCGGAAAAATAAATTTCTGTAGGATATATAAATAGGTAATTAACATATGAAAGTAGTGTAATATATAATATCTATTCTAAAGTCAATGTAAATATAAGAGAAAAAAACAAGAAAGAAGCTAACAGAATAATATGAGTTTCCCAACAAATATTCACAAGTCCGTAAATACTTTAATCGCATGGCCTATTTATTTATAAACTTATCTATATACATTCGTAAGTTTATTTGTTTAGTTTAGTTTGGTTTGTTAGAAAGATGTTTATTTTTTCTTCTTTATTTTTTTTTTTTTTTTAACTAGTATGAAATCACTCGTTGTTGTGTTAATACCAGAGCTAATTAAATAGCTAGTATATGTTAAGGGGTATATTATTTAGCTGTTTCTATTTTATTCTAATTTAATTTTGTAGTACATGATCTAATTAAATGGTAAATTGTCTTTTTCTAAATCTGTTTCACGACCATTCAGAATAAATATTTGTTTTTGTTTGTTTTTCTGCTCTTGTTATTTTTAGCTATTAAATTGTAATATTATTTACTCGTATTATAAAACTAACTAGGATAATAATTATTGTTTATTTTTGTTTTTTATTTATATTTAATATAACTAACATACTAAAACAGAATAGGCCAGACTCCATGGCTACATGTTGTAAGATATAAGCCAATAAAAAAAAAATTATCTATCTATCTATATGAAAGTAGTGCATAAAATTATTTTTAAACTAAAACACAGTATTAATATTGTAAAATAATTATAAAAAAATCAGATGAATTTTTGAATTATTTGGAATTATTTAAAGACGGGAAATTTGTTTTATATTTTAAACTAAATATATAGCCTAATTATATTAAATAAATTTAAAAAATAATAATAATAAAGTAAAATTTAAAGGATTTTAAAAAATATTATGAGAAGGGATGACGGAGGGCGGGCGGTTGAAGTGAACTCCCTCCACCTGATGCCATCCTGATAGCTCCTTTCCATCCATTTAACGACTGATGGCGGAAACACACGACCGAGAATGAATGAATTTTGTTAAAAGTTTGTAAATTTTATTCATTTATTTCTTTTTATTGATTTATGTTAGTTGCTTTTTTTTACAGGCATTAATTAAAATAATATTTCACTAGTCAGTAAGTAGATCATCTGTTAATTAATTTTAATAATTATATAGTACTATTTTGCTACACGCTTTTACCTGAAGAAAGAAGAGGTGGAAACTGTATACAGTGGCATGATAGAGACAGTATGGTCAACCTCCTGTGTCCGCCATCTTGTTTTCAAATGAATAAAGGCATCTACCAGCCCAACAAAGAATTTCCACATTTTAACTAGCATTTTTGACCCAAAATAGTTCTTCTTTATTTGGATCTATTCAATTGATTCCTAAAAATGCAAAAAAACTTTTGTATGTCTAAATTAATCCACTAATGGGGTGTAAATAGTTAAATTGGTCAACAAATTTTTGTGTGCTGTTGAGTAAACAGATAATATTCAAGGCCTTGTTTTATTGATAATATTTATATATTTTTCTATGTGATGAATACTTTAGTTTACTAATAATATTTATATATTTTTCCATGCGAAAAATACTTTAGTTTAATAATAATGTTCAAATATTTCCCATGATGGTAAGGCCCAATAAATGATAGTTTATTTTAACACCAATTTTCATTCAGAAGCTCGCCAATTAGTAATTTTATTAAATTACCAGACCTTACGTTTCATTAATCCAAAAACAAATTATGATATATATTTCATCTCTTTGCAAAAATAATAAATAAAAATTTAAGAAATCAAGTAAAAAAAAAACACATAAGAATTTTTATTTTACGTTTCACAACACAAAAGAAAAAAAAAATTAAAAACCATATTTTGTGATTAATAAATGATCTCTTTCTGTTATTGTTAACATATAAATAATTCTTAATTATTTTATTTATTTCCAATACATAAATATAATTATTTAGCATTGTTTTGTTATCATTGAAAACTTTATCCATTTAAAAAAAAAAAAATTAAAATTTCTCAATAATATTTAATGCATCATTTTTCGTGACTGGTGGCCTCCATGGCTCTTCTGAATTTTCATCTCCGTCTGGCGTTTTAGATTTTTCATGGATTTTTTCATCATTCAGCTCTCCTGCTGTTATAATTTCGTCATCCATGTGGACATACTGTTTGAATATTGGAAGCTTCTCATTGGTATCTCCTATCAAATTTTCCCAATCCTGTGGCTGAACTGGATAACGATTCACGTTTTCTTAGAAATGTGGATTCCACTTATAGAGGTGAATACAAAAATCATCCCACTTACAGAGGTAACTCCCGAAAAAATTGATTCCACTTATAGATGTAAGAACATTCAAGTTAAAGAGTTTATTTAAGGGAAAAATAATGGGACAACAAATTTTGTACCACTTATAGAGGTATTACGCTTAACTAGGTTCCACTGTAATATGGAAAGAAAATAAATAGTAGTAGAGACTAAAATCCAAATTAATATTTGTTATATGTATTTTTATATTTTTATTCTGGTATAACTTTTATCAAAATAATAGTTCAGTTTTTAAAATATGTTTCTACTGAATTAATTATGGAGATAGAATAAATACAATAGGAAGATGATTTGCATTAAAACAACAGAGCTTATAGATGCTATCGATTCACTCTTTTCAGGGTTAGAAGACACTATTGTATGTGTATAGGAGCTCATTTAATCGGATTTTTAATCATTTATTTATTTTAATATTATCTTACGGGATATTAAAAATTAGTAATTATTTCTCTTATTGGGTCTTTTTCACATTAAGGCTTCTAGTTACTTTTTATCACTAAATGATTACTTTAAACAGTTAATCATTTTTTTTTTAAGTGATTTAAACCATATAACACCTACAAACTCTATTACGAAGGGTATTTCCTGTGTGTATCATGGATACAGACATGAATTTTTTTATTTAATTTTGTTTTGCAAAATTTTATCAAATTTTGTTTTGCAATTTTTTTTTTTTTTCTCAAGATGAAGGCGTCTTACCTAAATTTGAAAAGTGTGATAATGGACACAATATGAAATTGAACTATAAACAAAAAAGTGGGTTTGCTATGTGAGAAATTACAGAACTTCTAAAGGTGCCTTTACACCTTACGAACCTCACCTTCGAACCTTGTCGTACCGACGTGAAGCGAACAGCCATTTATGGTACCATATATGATAAAGAAAAAATCTCCATTATCAATATATTTTATATATCTGAAAAATAAAAAAATAGGAGACGATTTACAACGTTTCACAAATTACAATAGTATCACATACAACTCTTGTCACTTAGGAAAAACCGAAATCAAAAGTGACACTAGCGCTACCCACGAACCCAGGCGAACAGATGAAGTACCTAGAACACCCGAACAGTCGACGTGAAGGCTTCACGAAGGTTGTTCGAAGGTATAGTTCGTAGAGTGTAAAGGCAACTTAAGGATTTATTCTCAAATACGTGGTTCGAAAAATCAGGACTAACTTTAAGTAAGGCTCTTTTATTTATGTATTGCTGGACACAGGAAATACACAAAGGAACAAAAGTAACAAAAATTTATTTAAACAATTATTTAAAGACATGGCTGCTTTTTTTCCAGTTTAAATTAATATTTAGCTTATTTGTTTTTTGTCAATGTCTTTGTATTAATCTAGAATAAATATTTCATTAACCTGTATTCTTGTTCACCTAATCATATGTGGGTTTAGTGATTCAAGCGATTAATTTTAAAGTACCTAATCATTTGGTGATCAAAAGTAACTGCCTGTTTAAAGTAATCATTTGGTAATGAAAAGTAATTGGCAGCCTTAATTAAAAAAAAGGCCCCTCTTATTTTGCTAAGAATCAGAATGTAAGATAGTGTTTTATGTATATATAATTTTTATGTCATTATTCGCCAATTGGTTAAATGAATTCTGAAATAGTACTGTTAAAGTTTTAAAATCATAAATTGAGTATATCAAATGTTAAAAGAAAAATGCACTGTTTTTTTGTTAACGGTTATGCAGTGAAAACATGCTCAACTCCATTTATTTAATTAAGATTGAATACCCATTTAATAGGGCCTTGATTTGCCCCAAAATTATTGATGTAACTAAATAAATAATTAGCCCAAAATAATTACAGCCGGACTTGAATCTGAGTAAGTATGTGGTTGAAAAGCATGGGCATACCAATAGTTAAATATAAATAGAGTGGTTATTAGGGCCATGAAGATCGTTTAATGTATATCGAAGAAAGGGTTGTTGAGAGTGATAAACCTTGAGGAATATCACGTGATAGACGGAAAGGAGAAGATTTGATAAAAGTTTTAAGGGAGATTTACCGTCCCTCGAAACATAAAATAAAAATCTCCTTTGAAAATATAGTATCAATAGAAACTTACGTCATGGCAAGTTTTTTTTATCTTAAAGAATGATTTTTTAATAATTAATCGATATAAATTTTAATTATAATTAAAAAATTAACTTCATTCCAAAATAATGTTTTTATATAATAAAATCACGTATTTTATTTATTGAATAAATTAAAGCCGAACAAGATGAAATGGACTCCGCCCCAAGTTTTCCATCATTTAATTTTCTTCAATAATAAGTAACTTGCAATTTGACGAAATGTAAAACTAGAAAATTTAATGGAACGATGGGTGGTGAGATTCGTGCGTTTTACTGATATGCAAGATATGGCATGATCCGACTTGTAGTCGGTTATTGTATTTCTATTTCTATGCACTGACATTATTAAAATAAAATATGGAAATATATTAGGCATACAGCGTGACAAAAATGAAGTAAATGATTTGGTAAATGTAAAAGTTAGGTTAAATAAGACATCGTCGGCTAAAGTGGGGACGTCCCCTGAACGTCACCACTTTAGCCGACAGGATTTTTATTGAAAATAAAAATCGTAAAACGGTAATAAATATTAATAGAAACTTTTAAACAAACGGAAACACATATGATGATGAATCCAATGATCAATGAATAGAATGATCAATCCAATGAAATAATAAACGTAGCAATCAAACGTTGTAATAAGAAAAAGTACTGGTTTGATTTTTTAATGTTTCCTTTAAAATTATTGGATTTATCCATGAAATGATGCTAGGACTCTGCAAAGCCAAACGTCTTAATGCTCCTTATCTTGACACATACATATAAAGTTGTTGATGTTCTATACTTCTGTTTCTTATTATCATATAATTTGGCTATAATACTATTTTTTAGAAAAATGGACCAAAGAATTTTACTTTTTTGTTTCTCGAGAATATCAAGATGGAGGGGGGGGGGATTGAAAAATATGCGTTGTAATTTTTTTTTTTTTTTTTAAGATTTAAATATATTTTATAAGTTGTGCCTAACACAAAAAAGTTGAAAAAAGTCGCATTTAATAATCTTTATTGCATTTATGATTATAATAATCATTATCACCATAAAATTACTACTGCTATTTATTCCTTTAATTAACATACCATGAAAAGTATGTATCTAAAAATTACAAGTGCATATGGAGGGGATTGGTGGGGGTGGAGACAAGGGTGGGGGAAGCCTGAGTCAATGAACGAACAAGAAACGAACCATTGATTTCTGGCAAATCTGAATCAGGAGTGCAGTAGCTAACAAGAGCTATGTAAAATCGTCAATAGATCTACTAGCCATAGTTATAGTATTCATTTGATTGTTGAGCATTGGTATAATAGATTCATTAACATTTATTAAATATAACTAGAAATATTATTAGTAATTAATATAACAATAAAATATTAAAATTATTATTAAATCTTAGACCATAATATCGCTTTATCCTAGCGTTTTTATAGAAATGTATTCATTTCTCATCTATCGATTTAATGTGAATACACTTTTTTTCTCAATTATTTCAGTAAACAAAAATAAAACCCATATTGTAGAATAGTAAATTATGAATCCATTTGTTAAATACTTTTATGATGGAAAAATGAATATAATTTTAATTTTTTTTAAGGATTATAATTCATGACTTAATTTTCAGTTCATGATTATTAAGAATAAATATTTACCATCTTTAATGATTATGTAATTTGCTTCATGTTATCTTTTAGTAAAAAAAATTGTGTTCCTTTATGAATCTTTGGTAGTAACTTTGTAGGACGTTAAAGAAAGAAAATTACCTGAAAAAATAAATCTACAGAAAAAATAATCAAGCAAAACCGTTAGAATAGAATAGAACTAGTTAGCAAATATACAATAAACAAAAGAAGTCAAGAAGAAAAAGAGCTAAGAAAATGATTTTTGCACAGTGTGCTTGTGTGCACTGTGCTTATGTTGAAATGTAGGATTTAACGAAAAGTGTTCTGAGCTGTACGAATTCTAACATGATAGTTTTCTTTGCCAGCTCTGCAGAAATCTTAAGGATCACAAAGTTCCCCCTGAGTTATGTTTTGAAACATATTCAGTTGTTAGTAATTAATTATCTCTTGATCAATTATATTAAAATGAATAATTTTGGTCATTGTGGTAATAATTATAGTTCAGATAAGGAGATATTCCATTTCGTTTGTAATAAACGACTTAAAATTTTTAATTAATCCTATGCTGAAGTATTTTTATAATAACAGGATCTATACAAATTTTCCAACATTTTAATACATAAATGTATGCTTTATATAGTTCTCATAGCAATAATAAAGCATTTTTATGCAATTCAAAACGGATACACCACATTACCAGAACCTTCGTCTAAAGATGGAATATTTTTTTATTTTTATTTATTACAGCCGAACCCTTAATTTAATCTAATTTTCCCTTATTAATTCTCTTTATAATAATTATATATATAATAATTATATATATAATAATTATATATATATATATATATATATATATATATATATATATATATATAATTATTAATTCCCTTGATTTAATCCAAAACACTTAGCAAACATAAAGATAAGTAGTGGAAGTTTAAAAATTATGAATCATTTTAGATGTTCAGTGAAAAATGTAGAATTCACAAGGAAATACAAAAAATGCCCCCACTTTACCCTACTCTCCCCTATGTATAAACAAAATAATAGAAATTTTATTAAATTCATGTACATATAAACTACTGTGCTAGAAAATTGAAAATATAATTAGATGCGTAAATTTATTTCTCCAATATTTTCCACCCCCTATATGTCCCATGGTACCACCGCCCTTGCTATTTAATTCAATTAAAAACCACAATAAACAGTACTAATACAAACCATGCAATGCCTTTGGTTCAGTTCAGCCGGTGATATGACCTAGATCACGTTCAACCCGTTAGTTATTTTCTATAATTAATTACTTGATTAAGAGTTCCCAATTTACAGAGATGTGCTCCAGGGATTTTCCTCTTACTAACTGAGCTATTCCACTCCCACTATTTGCTTCATAAACACGGAAAACAACATCCACATGCGAATATGCTAACGCCATTTTGATAAATATTTGTCGGGACCCTATTCAGTACTACAACATTTAATCAACCTTTTCAAGGTCGGACGAGTTAATGTCGTCCTACTGGCTTTAATTTAGGATGGATATATGGGGGAGGGAGGAGGGAGGAGGGAGGAGGGAGGAGGGAGGCGGTGGTCGGATGAATAAATTTCATCCCTAATTGGACAAGGCTCCACCATTCCGTCCAAGGCTTACCTCAACAGCCCTCCCCATTGCTTCATATTAGCCCCATTCCCCGCCTCTCCCCTTTATGGATATAGCTACCGATCCCAAATCTGCACTTTCCTATCATTTTTCATTATGAGGGAGACCCTAATTGGGGTAGGATATGCTCAGATTTTCGGAATAGCAGGTCTTAACGTATTACAGAAAAATACCAAACCTCAAGCCTCTCCAAAACCAACAGATAATTAACCAGGAAATCATGAGGCAAGAAGAAAATAAATATTTATTGTTTTTAGGACTCATTTTCTTAGTATTATTACTTGAAAATAGGGAAACTAGGGATAGTTTTGACAAGTTTTACTTTTATTAATTTTCCATAATGTTGTGGCCAACACACTTTAAATTATTTCTAAAATTATTTTAAATTATTGAAAATTGTATTTCTCAGCTATATTAAATTTTTAATATTAAGTTTAGTAATATTAAGTCTGTACGTGGTGCGAAGTCAGCTTCGGGAGCTCTACGAAGACTTCGGGTCACTTCGGGAGACTTCGGGCCGCTTCGGGAGACCTCTTCCCGTAACCACATGTTTTTTTAAAAAAAAATATTACATTAAAAATTACACACACGCGGTGTGCACATTGTCTGAGAGGATTGATTGCAGCGACTGCACTAATGAGGCCTCAAGGCGTCTCCTGCTAATAAATACAAGCTTATTAAGGCCCAGCAGCCCTGGATGAAGTTTTGGACCGTTCATTCACAACGTTGTCGCAAGGTAACAACCTTATTACTCTTACGGTTGAAGTGAACAATTATTCGAGTGCATTAAATGAGCACGCGGTGAACTGTGTCTGAATGAGGTGTTATGTTTTTAGCTACTGAAGCTAACTAATATTGAAAGACTTTAGTTAGTAAGGTTTAATTAGTAACTAATATTAAAAGACTTCTTAATATTTAAATGTTGTTTAATCGTCATTGTTTAATTAAATTTAAACGTGTTTTCTCTAATTAATCAATATTAATTTTAGGCTAGTATAAATTAGCATAAATTTAATTTATTTCGTATATTTTGTTCAACCTTTTGTTTATCTATGTTAGTTAATAGTTTATGTTGCGTCTTTTGTGTATCAAGGTTCATAGAATATATTATTATTTGCTATCTGGCATTATTTTTTTAAGTTTATTCATTCTTTGTCTGCATTTCTTCTTCAGGGTTTGACCATGTCATAGGTTTTCCAACGACCAAACTTTCACCCATCTTGCTGTGGGCTTCTTCAGGGCCAATACAAGCCTACAGCAAGATGGGTGAAAGCTTGGTCGTTGGAAAACCTATGACATGGTCAAACCCTGAAGAAGAAATGCAGAAAATGGATCCGGACCATGGAAGCCTTAAACAACATTTATTCATTCTTATTTTTTTTTAATTTTACTTATAGCTTTTCAATTTTCATTAGTTTATGGTGAGTTGGTTGGGCTAGGAAAGGCTCACCCAGAACCTCTACCCGCCATCACACATAGCGGTAAAGTAACATTTAAAAAAAAATCTATTGGATATTTAATTAAAGCTTAGTGCCTCTTGTGTAATATTCTAATACATGACAGTTTTTCCACGATCCTCTCGTGAGGATGGACGTTAAGAGAATAGCTTGGACAAGAGTAAGATAGTGATGTGAAAAATTCAACTATTATGATCTCCCCTTGCCGTTATACCCATATACTATCGATATTTTTATGTCCGAAACTATTATATGAATAAAAAAACTTTTATTGAAACATTTTTAGATAGAGACACGAATGATTTTTAGGCCAAAATTGGCGGGTGGGGTCCTTGTGGGGTCGACACAGCTTGGATTGGCTCCACGGTTAGCTCAATGGCGGTTAGCGCTGCGACCGAGATGCAGAGGACACGGTTTCGATTCCCGGTCGTAACCTATCCTTTCCCTTCTAATAAAAATATTTAAAAATTATATAATAGTTTTTTAAGAATAATAAAATAATAATTTTCCACAAAATTTTTTCAGAGGATCTTAACTAATACTAAGCTAATGGAAGAACTCAAAAGAAAAAGTATAAGTGGAAGATGGATCGATTGTACACCGTATTGTAGAGAGCACACAGTTGAGGAAGTCAGTTATAACCCATGTAGTGTACTCTGCAAATTGGTTATGAACTCCTTAGACGTCACATAAAATATATATGTATGATTTTTCATGATAATCAAAAGAATAAAAATATCAATAATTTTTCATTACTTAAAAAAATCTCCTATAGGGAGGGACCCACCTTTTTTTACATAATGAAAGAAGAAAATGGGAAATCATAATAAAACTAAGTTTTAGCTCAAAATAATAAAAAAAGTATTTACTAAAATGTACAAAATACTTATGAATGTTTTTTTCCTTTATTTTCGCTTCTACCCTAGAGGGTCATTAGCGGTGTGTTCAGTTATATTCTGTTGAAGTAGGATATTTCTTTTAGGTAATTAAACAGAGTAACTATATTATCTTCATCATCTTTTAACAGTTCACTGAGTGTTTTTTCCATTTTAAGTTTCTTTACATTTTATCGAGTTTGGCACCCGGGATTGCTATACAAACTCCGTAAATTCCTTCCTCCTACTTACTTTCTCGTTAACCGTTCCTACCTTTCAGACAGACTATTCAAAGTAAATCATAATAATGCCATTTCATCCCTCTTTTCTCAGACTGCTGGTGTTCCCCAAGGTAGCATCCTCGGTCCCATCCTCTACACAGTTTATATAGCTGACATCCCAACCCATCCCAATACTGTTATCACCACCTTCACCGATGACACAACTGTGCTAGCAGTCAATAACGACCCAGTCCTTGCATCCCACACTCTCCAATCCCACATCACCATTCTCGAAGAATGGTGTCAAAACTGGAGAATCAAAATAAATCCTGACAAATCAATTTTACACTTCCTCGAAAACCTACGACCTCCTGTCCTACAGTACCCTTTAATAATTCTCCACTTATCCCCGTCGAACAGATCCGTTACTTGGGACTTCATCTGGACAAACGCCTTACTTGGAATCTTCACACAGGACTGAAACGACAAGATACTGCTCGTCGTTACCGACTACTTCAAGACTTACTTGACAAACGTTCAAAACTCCCAATCAATCATAAAATGCTAATTTACTTGACAATAATAAGACCTATATGGACTTATAGAATCGAGCTTTGGGGCTCCACGAAACCATCAAATCTCTCCAGAATCCAATCCTTGCAATCCAAAATTCTTCGTAAAATCCTTAATGCTCCTTATTTCGTCACAAATAAACTCATCCATAAAGACCTTAACGTTCCATATGTCGCCGATTTTGCCCGATCCAGATACCAATCCTTTTAGAATAAACTCCCAAATCATCTGAATCCTCTTGTTTCCTACCTCGCTTCCTCCTCTATTCCAGACAATCCTCCTAGGCGTCTGAAAAAAAAGATGGCCTCGGGACCATCGGGGATGTTTGAATTCGCAATGCCCAATCCTGATACGACACAATTCATTATAAATTATAATTTTAGAAAAATATAAATAAAATTATTTTAGATGCAAATTTCACAGGTTTATAAAAGGAATAAAAGAATTTATTCCTGAGCAGTCTACATGCGCCCATTCGATGCAAATAATACAATTTGAATGGTAGCGGAACGTCCCCAGTTCGAATCAGTCCGCGGTGGAGTTATGTTCTTTTCTTATCTTTTTGAATCTACCATTAGATAGGAGAACCTCCTGGGGCACACTCAGCCTCTAAAGTGTGTAATTTCGATTAAATGATTATTTAGGAGAAAACCCTGGCTTAGCTCCTTCCACCACCGTTGAAAAAATGGTAAATAAATAACACCTTATACCATATGAGGTTTCTATAACATAAAATAATCAAGGTGATAAGAATCATATATCGGTATTCAACAGTGTTGGAGCGCTGAAATGTAAAATTAAACAACTTAATCTAATGTGGCGTAAAAAAAGTTTCAAATCCTACTGAAAAACACGAATACAAGGGTATCAGTCCTGTATTAAGCTGAATAAATCAAGCTTGAATAGAATTATTTTATCCTTTCATTGGGATCCCTTTTATCCGAAGCACTTGAATGGCTTGAACCCCCTCACCCACCCACCACCCCCTCGCCCCTCTGCGTTTTCTTTAGCTTTAACCCTCTGTTCTCCACAGGGAAACTTCGCTTAAGGGAACAGATAAAAAAAGTAAGCCCTGCAACAAAGGACCAGAATAAACATCTTTCGCGTGATAATTTTAGATTTACTTTTAGCTTTTTATGGTCACTTAGCTAATAAACTCCCTCCATTACATTTTTATGATTAAAAACAAAAATTAACAGCCCCAAGTATCCTTTAATAACTCGATAATGTTAAGATGTCCATGGTTTCATAAATTCAGCTAGAAGAAAATAAGCCATGAAGTGCCAAGATTGCTATAATTTATATTTCTTTTCGTATGTATATATTTATAATTCAGATAATATGTTTAAGTTTTAATCGTATTTAATGGATTATATCTACGGAAAGATTTATCAGAGTACAGTTCCAGATTTATTTTAAACCTGTTGTGAAAATTATTGATTAATCACATGTACATGTACACGTATACCCTTAGATTTCTGAATGTGTGCTTAATTTACTGATACGAGTAAAACTTTTTTTTTGTCAAGAAGGTTACTGAAATACGAGGTGAAGAGCATAGGAAGAGAGCAATGCGCTTGGTACATACTTTTAAAACCGGAAGAATCCTCAAAATATGGGCTCAACAATAGCATCCTACCCAAGGGCGGATCCAGGAGTCATCACCCTCCCCCCAAATATTTTGGCTTTTCATTTTTTTTTTCGTTTTTAGGTAGCTGGAAGACGCATATGAACTCGTTTTTTTTTTTAATTAAAATGGATTGTTTTAGTAAAAGTGGACTTTTCTAGTTATAATTGCTAAAAATGACGTAAAAATCTCATTTCGCTATAATAAAACAATTAAATTCAAATGAGGAATATGAGGAAGAAGTTGTATAGGGGCCATCCTCGATAAGCCCCATTAGGAGTTTGCCGACTATAGTGATGCTAGAGGAAATCACTAACGATCAGAGTTCTGTAACCACAGACCGCATTGGTCACAATTTCGAAATAAACAAAATTGAACATCAAAATCAACCATCTCATCGAATTCAACGAAGGCAGTTTCAGCCGGTTGTTAGAACTTCGGTCTTAAAAACTACAAAACGGCTTTCCCTCAATTTTTTTTCTTTTTTTTTTGGCATTACAACATCTCTCAGCATAGTAATAAAATACAGCCTACTGTTTTTTTTTCATATACTCTGCGCTTTTTTTTTTTTTTCTTTAATGAATTTTTTTTTGTGTGAAACATATCCCTGTGCTTTTAGAAATCATACAATCCAGCCTTTAGCGTGCCATGAAAAATAAAAATATAGAAGAATTTATAGTAACCGTCTCCTTTTTTATATTATCTAATGTTTCTATTATCTGTTGGTTAATGTTGACCTGACGTAAAAAATACTCAATTCTACGGGCGGCACCGCCGCCCCCCCCCCCCCCCCCAATATTTTGGCAGGAGTACCCAATGTAAAAAATTAAATAAAAATGCGATTTTACGAATTCATCCGAGGTTAACCAATAAAATATAAATATAAAAAATATTGTCTGCATTTCTTCTTCAGGGTTTGACCATGTCATAGGGTTTCCAGCGACCAAGCTTTCACCCATCTTGCTGTGGGCTTCTTCAGGGCCAATACAAGAATGACTCATTCTTGTATTGGCCCTGAAGAAGCCCACAGCAAGATGGGTGAAAGCTTGGTCGCTGGAAAACCTATGACATGGTCAAACCCTGAAGAAGAAATGCAGACAATGGATTCGGACCATGGAAGCCTTAAACAACATAAAAAATATTAGTTAATTTCAGCACAATAGTCAGGCGTATTGTATATTTGATGATTTATATATTTTTTATTTCAGCTCGTTAGTGGTTAATGGAAAGCAATGAAATCAGTGGGATCAGAATCAGAAGAAAAACTTAGATAAAATTCAATCAAGATATTTTGGCCCAACATTAAGCATCCTTCAACATTAAGCCTTAACAATTCCGTATTTCAATGTATAACTGAGGCATGAATTAACAGGTTTTAAGGGACTATAAATACCTTTAAAATACAGCGTTGGAGGATGAATTTAAATGCCCCAACAGTTGTTTTTACCATAGGACTTATTATTTCAACTTTTAGCCCTTCGAATTTCTACCTACCCTCTCTAGGAAACTATTGAGCCCCCCCCCCCCCAATAATTTGGTGCTGGTGACGCCCATGCTCAATTCATTTTCAATATTAAAAAAAATTTAAAAATAGCACCCGGTGGAGGATCAATATGGAAAATTCCATCTTTAATAATTTGTATATTTGTACAAAATATTAAAGATTTTAAACCGCTTGAAAAATGCGTAACACCTCTGATATTGGAAGCTGAGAACTCTTTGGAGATGATGGACTCCTGATACCTGGTTGGCAACAGTTTACAACCTTCTCCGCAAGAGCGCTTTCAATCCAGGCTCACTCACTCACTCACTACTCTTCACATCAAAGATCACAACACCCCTTCTCTCTCTTTCGTAAAGTTGCTAATGTATTTCAAACCATTAATCGGACCGATTTGATTCGTAAATTCAGAATCAGAAACCAAGATGATGATTATTAATTAATTAATTATCTGCTTCCATGTTGGAGGAGGACCAAGAAATGAGATGAAATTCTTTAGCCATATTAATGCATTGTTATACCTCTGCTAATAAATGGGAGACTAATTATCATACTCTATTCCATCAGCAAATAGAATAAAAACAAAATAATCAGTAAAACTAAAATTTTATTTATTTCCCATGATTATTAAATAATGTCCCGATATTCAAATAAAACAAAAAGCATATAAATAAAACAGACAGCCAGTCTATTTCACAATGTTGTGAAGATTAAATAAACATTTTGAGGATTGCTGAAATATGTGTTTTTATCACTAACAAAGACTGAATTCTGGCGACCTTCTTTTCCCATTTAACACAGATTAAAAAATCAGCCTTCGCCAAAGACTCGTGATAAAATTCTGGAATGTAATAATTAGGCAAAATTTATTTTACCTTGGGAATTTAAAAAACAAATATAATATATATTATAAAGATATATATTGTGAAATATCCTCAATATTAAAATCAAGATACTGTACGATAATTTCAGTGAAGAAAAAAAAGGGGGGAGAATACAATTAATCTGATTAAAATCACCGACGTAAAAAAACCCTGGATAAAACAGAAAAAAAAAATATTTCGCTCTGGTGAGCTCAAAAAAGCAATTAAAACAATTAAATGCACTGTAAAATAAAAAAATAAAAATGAAATAAATCTTTAATGCAACTTACCATGCTTTCGCTATACGCTGATTCAGACAAGGTGAAATGAGGATAATCGGGTAAAAGATAGTGAAGGAATGATTTAGGATGAAGGAAATTTTCACCTGGCCAGCGGTGGTTGAAGAGAAAACTTCGAAATAATCATGAATTTTATACCCAAGAGTACAAACAATAATCATCGGCGGACTCTAACTCGAGATCGCACGCACGATGATGCTTGCAGTTCAACATAAAAAAGGCAAGTGAAGTGAATAATGGCTGACCCCCGGAATTCTAAACCCTTCCAAATGCCATCTTGATGCCACTGAAAACCCAATTGTTGGCCCGGCGATTGCTATCTCCGGTGCCGGTTACGGCGGCAAATTCAAAATGAAATATAAATTTGGAGACCAAAAAATAAAAAAAGGAATAATCTGTGATTGGAATAAAATAAAATCAAAATACCGAACAGATACTTTTAACATCCTTCGCATTAATTATAATTATTTTTGATTTCCGCCTCTCAGGCTGTTTTAGTTAATAATTAACAGTTATTGTTTTAGTCATATAAATCTGAGCCATAATTATTAACAGGAAAAAGGGAACGAATAAAGCTAATGGTATCAGACAAATCACGATTAAAATTACTTAAATCAAATTTTCCCAAAATGACGGCATCAATTTCACAGAGTGGGGTTAGCAGTAACCACGAGAAAATTTTCTCGGAAAACGAGGAAAATGGGCTAGCTTAGAGAAAGGCTACTTGAGCAGTCGACACCGTGAAGCACTTATAAAGAAGTCCGAAGTTGTACTATTGTTCCACGGAGACCAATCCTTGGAATAGTACTTACGAATTCGCAGCTTACAGAACTAAACTTCCAACGAGATTTAAAAGCAGAACTGGTGACTCAAAAACATAAAAATAAGAGCTCAAAGTTTGGACACTGTCTCAGGTTAACATTTCCCTTATGGGCATTGAAAGAAATTTCAATAATACTCTAACAAAGGAATGGTCAATTTTTTATTTATGCTTATTTTTACTAATCGTTACATTAAGTAGGGGAGAGCGAGGTTGGTTGGCAACAGTTTGTTGGCAGGGCTGGTTGGCAACCCCCTTCTGGGGCAGGTTGGCCTAAAAGGTAGTGTTGTTGGCCATGTCATTCAAGTACTGCCTGACACATATTATTTTTATTATTAGCTGCACTATAATGTTACTAGCATTCCCCGTCGCGGCTTCACCCGCGAGCCTATAAAATCAATTCTGTGACCATTATCTTGGTATTGATCTAATATAATATGTTAACTGATGTTAAGGAGATTTAGTAGAATTTGAGCTTCCGGTAGGTGGAATGTTGGAGGGGGAAGCTGCCGGGTCGGTAGAAGAGACGGAGACGCGCAATGGAGAGAGTCACTAAAACCGCCGAAACAAAAAATGACTTACTCGTCGTGAACGCTTCATTTTTCGGCTGTAAAACATGGTTTTCGACGCCCCGTTGGGGCCTTTCGAGTTAAACTCGTCGTATCAAATTCTTTAAAATGAGTCCTAATTAGATATATTTGCTCGAAGTTCGAAAATAGATGTCCGTTAGAGTTAAACGACAATTTCGCCATTTACATTTTAGATATTCTTAGGGGTTACATTTTTGATATTCCTTTCTTAGTGGTTACCTACATCGCTTTTAAAATCTAAATTCCGAAGTTTCTAATCATAAGTAGTTTTTGCTCTGCGTTGATTCTGTCAGTCAGGACAAAGCCTCTTATATATATGGAGAAGTATATATATATGGGGTAGTATATATATATGGAGAAGTATATATATATGGAGAAATATATGGAAAACCATCCCCAATCATGGGAATCACAGTGTGCATAATTTGATTACCATTAATATTTAAATAATCAGTAGCCATATTTTATGTGAATGTCTATTTTAATACTATTATAACGTTAAATCGATATTCAAATAAAAACATATGGTTTAAAATCTCAACAATAGATTTCCGTTTAGAGTTAAACGACAATTTCGCCATTTAAGCCCCTTAGTGGTTACATTTTTGAAATTCCTTTCTTAGTGGTTACCTACATCGCGTTTAAAGTCTAAATTCCGAACTTCAAGTTTCTATCATTAGTAGTTTTTGCTCTGCGTTGATTCTGTCAGTCAGGACAAAGCCTCTTATATATATATAGAGATAATAATTTTGATCGGTTTTTTAACAGCTATTAAGGGAAAATAGAATAACAATTGGCTGCATTTATTTAAATTGAACAAAATTACATAGCATTTCAAACAGCAGAAATTAGAAAAATGGAATGGCTTAGAAGCACCATTGCATTAGAAAAATGTAAACAAAATTTTAATAAAACAAAACGAATTTAACACATCTTCAAAAACTTTAGGTAGGATAAATATTTTCTGGCCCTTCAATCGTATTATGAGAAAGTGTCTGCGGTGCACTAGTTTCATTTTCATGGTAGCCAGGTGTGGCTGGTTCTTCAATAAGCTTCGATTGCGGCTGTAGGTGATCTTTTATGTCATTATCTTTTTCGTTGTTCCTAAAGATTCCGTTTTAGTTTAGACTGTCGTCTCTTTTTGCATAGGAAATATTGCTCTCCTGTGGCGCCTTCACAACGCTTTCACAACGGTTGGAAATTATAAGCCAAAGGCCGACCTACCCACTATGCCAACCAACCCCGCCCTCCCCTATCAATTATTCATATTAATAAAGATTTTTTCAGCCATATAATTTATGATCCCATCACAGAACAGGAAGAAATATAAAATTACATGGAATTTATTTCAAACAAGTTCTTCGTTTAAAGATAGCTTGAGGTGAAATTAAAAGAGAAATTATTTCTATGGGTCAAGACTTTTGTTGCAACAGTTACATAAATGTATTAGAAGGCAATAACATGTTCTGGATGTGGTGAGAATGTACTGGTCGATTCTGGGATCTTCGATTTCGGACTAAACTTAAGGAGCAATGTACATTAGGCTTAGTCTTGCCTCGAAAATCGAAGCATGTGGTTACTTTTGTGTCAGTGTATTGTCACTAGTAGTAACATTTTGTAACATTGTTAATAATTTGAGCTTTTATTGTTGTTCTTTGGTTGTGAATTATAATTTTTCGAAAATAAAAAATATTTTAAACCCACACCAGTCTTGCAATATCTTTATATATATAAGAGGCGTTGTCCTGACTGACAGAATCAACGCAGAGCAAAAACTAGTAATGATAAAAACTTGAAGTTCGGAATTTAGATTTTAAACGCGATGTAGGTAACCACTAAGAAAGGAATTTCAAATATGTTACCCCTAAGGGATTTAAATGGCGAAATTGTCGTATAACTCTAACGGACACCTATTTTGGTACTTCGAGAAAAAATATCTAATTTGGACTCATTTTAAAGATCTTGATACGACGAGTTTAACTCGAAAGCCCTACGGGGCGTCGAAAAAGAATGTTTTAAAGCCGAAAAATGAAGCGTTTACGACGAGTTTACGAAGCAATTTTTTGTTTCGGCGGTTTTAATGAACTCTCTCCATTGGGCGTCTCCCTCTCTTCTACCGAGCCGGCAGCTTCCCCCTCTAACACCGGAAGCTCCGATCCCTGTTATGTTGTTAATATATAACATATGTATTAAATCAATACCAAGATTATGATCATAGAATTGATTTTAAAGGCTCGCGGGCAAAGCCGCGACGGGGAATGCTAGTTTGATATAAAAACACATTTTGTATTTTCACATTTGTTCACTGTCTTTGGATATAATAATCGATAGCTTCTGATCAACTTCAGCCACAACATATCCGAAGGCACTATATAAAATATTGTAGAATTTCCCTTTAGATTATATAATTTGCGCCCTCAAATCCTACTTTGAACAACTAACATGTACTAAACATTTAAAGCACCTATCCATTTTATACTCCTTTTTATTTCTCATAGATAATTTTATTTACTTCACGATGGCCCCAGTAGTACAGTTTTTCAGACATGCTTTTTTATTCACTAAAACACGCGACCCCCTCAAGAAAAAACAAAACTGGCCTTTTCCGTTTTTGAATCACACCTCCAAACTAACCAAATCATTTGTCGGAAACCAGTTCTTCCATGTAACTCTGAAACACCCTCTACATAATGTATTTATATTCATTGATATATTTTACACAGATTTCTCTAATATATCGTCTATACATTGTACTAGAATTCCCGAGCCTTTAAAATCAATTCTGTGATCATAATCTTGGTATTGATTTAATATAGTAACTTAAAAAAATCAATTTAAAAAACGAAGTGAGCAAAGGGGGAGAGGGATCGGAGCTTCCGGTAGGTGGAATGTTGGAGGGGGAAGCTGCCGGCTCGGTAGAAGAGAGGGAGGCGCGCAATGGAGAGACTTAACTAAAACCGCCGAAACGAAAAATTGCTTACTCGTCGTAAACGCTTCATTTTTCGGCTTTAAAACATGGTTTTCGACGCCCCGCAGGGGCTTTGAGTTAAACTCGTCGTATCAAGATCTTTAAAATGAGTCCCAATTAGATATTTTTTCTCGAAGTGCAAAATTAGGTGTCCGTTAGAGTTAAACGACAATTTCGCTATTTAAACCCCTTAGGGGTTACATTTTTGAAATTCCTTTCTTAGTGGTTACCTACATCGCGTTTAAAATCTAAATTCCGAACTTCAAGTTTCTATCATTAGTAGTTTTTGCTCTGCGTTGACTCTGTCAGTCAGGACAAAGCCTCTTATATAGGGAGAGATAGAGATGTATTATGTAATGTAATGATTCTCGCAAGGGTATTAAAATTTCGTATTAGTTTGTAAAACTATAATATAATTTCGGAGAAATTTATTTTGAAAATACCCTTAAATAGTTAAAATAAAACAAGATTAAAAAGAGTTTTAATTATTATATGGAGGATCAAGATTAGCACTGTTCTATGAATAATATCTACCAGTATTACTCGGAAATTTTAGTCAATCAATTAATTTGAATGAAATTAATTAAACTCTAAATAATTATCCGTGTGATCATTAAAGGCTCATGCTGCGCGAATCGCAACCAAAGGGGCCGCCCGCGATTTGTTTTCGTCCGACCATTATCCGCTACATGGATGCCGTAGGTTCGGTACCCGGAAGCAACGCCATTAAGCTTCAAACACAGCGGAAGGTTAGCTCGTAGCGGGGTTGGTAAAAAAAAGGGGGATAGAAAAAAAAACCTAATTGATCGGGACCGGACTTGAAAACTCCGAAACGAGAGGGGCGTGAAAAAAGGCTCATCTCCGATTGATGCGCGGTGAAGAAGGGTGGATGCAACTTCTGCTCTGTAATAAATTTTCGCATAAAACTGATGTTTATATCGTTATTAACCCTTTGCACTCGGCACCGGTTCGGACGTTACCTACCGGCAACTGGACGAAACTTATTCGCGAAAACGTACACCCTGAAAACGTAATATTATACCGTAAAATTTTAGAACCAAGTAAGGAATTGTAATGAAATTTAGGTTATATGTATTTGTGAAGCTTCAAGAACACATAGTTACAAAAAAATTATTTTTTTTAAACAGGCTTTTAGGAAGAGACTATTTAATTATAGATATAGAATGCAAGGCCTCAAAGTCTCGTATAATTTCAATAATTCACTTAATCGTGCAGGTTACATGCCAAATTTTCGCCTATTCAGGCATCTTCAGGGCTACAACAGTTTCACATGCAAGCTAGAAACAGACTGAAACCTTCCCATATGGAAGGAGGGCTAACTGGGAAATATACAGTGTTGCCAACATTCAAACAAATTTAGATAACAGAGATAATAACTGAATGAGGTCTATAGAAAATTAAATACAATATTAAAGTTGAAGAAGGTTCAAATAAAGTAATTTTAATTTTACATCTACACATATATACATACACACTCACACCCATTACACACATAACATCATGCACTAGAATTATAAATATATATAAAAAACATATGAAAAGCAAAGGCAAATCTAGAATAAATAAATTACTGTTGGTTTAAAATGTTAATAGTTTCAGCAAAAAAGTTGTTAAGATTTCTTGCATCAGTTTTAAAATTGACAACCTTATTAATGTTTGCAGCTATATATAGTGCTTCAAGATATTTTAATTTTTGCTCAGAATTTTCTTTATGCAAAATTATAGTTTTGTCATAATCGAAGCTATGCTTATGCTCGGAAGTGTGTTTAGCTAGTGCAGTTTTAGGTTCTTTTATTCCTTTATTTTTATTTTTGTATTCTGTGCATGAATTTTTATGCTGATAGATTCTATTGCAGAGATTTTGTGTAGTCATGCCAATATATGCATTTTGGCAATCCAGGCAATTAATTTTGTAAATTAGGTTAGAATTAAGACCAGTTGCCTACTGGTCCTACTGAGAAATTAGCGAAGTTCTATAAGTCTTCATTAGATTTCTTAAATAATTCGAATGAATTTGACGTTAAAAATTCTATGGAAGTAAAACAGAAACTTAGCGAACTGCATTTGGATAAAGATGAAGTATTAGTTAGTTTTGACGTTAAATCTCTGTTCACGCAAGTCCCTATGAAGATAGCATACGATATAATTAACGATGAATGGGAAACTATTAAAAGTCACACACCTATAAATAACAAAGCAATTTACATGGAAGTTTTAAAATTAGTGTGTAATAACGGAATGTTCACCTATGATGGTAAGCTCTATATGCAATTGCGAGGCCTACCTATGGGAGGCGTTTTGAGCATAAGCGTGAGTGGCATCGTGATGAACAGGCTGTTGAAATGGGCATGTAAAGAACTGAATTTAAAACCCAAACTACTAATTAAATATGTAGATGATATTTTGATGATTATAAACAAAAGCCAAATTAATACTATTCACCAAGCATTCAATAATTTTAATGAAAATTTGCAATGTACATATGAAATAGAGAAAAATAATTGCATTAGGTTTCTAGATATGTTGATAATAAAAAGCAACGACCGACTAACATTTAAATGGACTAGGAAAGAAGAATGCAGCAACAGAATTTTGAATTACTTGTCCTGCCATCCACTAAATCAAAAATTAAATGTAATGAGTAATATGATGAACAAAGCCATAAAACTAACTGACAGTATATATCTGAAAGAGGTAAAGGATCGAATTTTTGATATTCTGAATAAAAACCTGTATCCTAAGAAATTAGTTTCGTGCACATGGTGCAAAATCATGAATGAAATAAATAAACCAAAGATGCCTACTAACAATAATAATGATGGTCCCCTCCTGGCTCGGTACAGAACGCTAACCTATATAAAGCATTTGTCTGAATCCCTTAAACAGAGCTTCAAAGAATATGACATCAATGAAATAAAAATCACTTACAAACCATGCAATAAACTTGATCAAATACTTACCCCGCTCAAAGATAAAATTGCAACTGGTCTTAATTCTAACCTAATTTATAAAATTAATTGCCTGGATTGCCAAAATGCATATATTGGCATGACTACACAAAATCTCTGCAATAGAATCTATCAGCATAAAAATTCATGCACAGAATACAAAAATAAAAATAATCTATCTACAAACGCTACCTATATGACAAACGACAATACGTCAAGTTTGACGTATTGCTTCACACACGTCAAGCTATAATAGAATCCATTATCTATTTACAGAAATTTTTATCTGATCCCTGATATAAAAGAAAAAAATCTGGTGCACACACAACTTTCACTTACCAACTTACTTATATTAGAAATTGACGTGTTTTGTTAAATACTATTCCTTGAAGACATACATTTTTCCACATTCATTTACTTATTTTTGTTTCTGTTTGCTCTCTGAAGTACACTAAAAAATTTTATTATAAAATAAAAGTTTTTACTAGTGATAATTCGGCACTGCAAGCATAATACTCCATCGCGTCAGATTTTATTTACCATTTAGTTACCACGAAACAAATAATTTTCATTAAATGAAAATAATGTCTTTAATTGTAAGTAATGTTCCGTCATTAAAGGCGTACTGCGAATGCGTAGGCTGTTTACTTGATTTTTTCATATTTCATATTTAGTCATTTCTTATGTTTAGGCGTAACGAGAGACAGTTAATTTCTCCATATAAACAAAAAAAAAAAAAGTCACATTATAGGAAATCGAAAAAGGCCCCTTCCCTATTTAAGCCCCCTCAGAACATTTTAATAATAATAAAGCTTACCCGATATTAAAGAATACTTGGTTCTCATTATTCATGACGAGTTTGATCAAAGCAATTAAAGCCGTTTTTGTGAAAATCGATAAAAACGTAAAAGTGGGAACAACATTTATTAAATAAAGTGCCCTCTCCGTTGGCTTGCAGCAACGTGAGGTTGAGCCAAACTTGTTATTTCCTAATTGCCTTTCCTCTTGCTTGTATAATGCTATCATCTCCTAAACTTTTGAATATATTTTATTGGTAGAATCCAGCGTGTTATTACACTGACTGATTTTTTTTTTTCGGTAGGCGCATTAGGTCTAATGAGAGGTAGCCCAAACCTCACTTTGCTGCAAGCCATGGTCACCATGGTGCAGCGGTAAACTGCCCATAGCTCCATAATCCCATTGGGGCCAATTTGGCAGTGTCCTTCCCACCGATGGCGTCAGCTTTCTCGGGTTCAAGGACAGTGACAAACTGGTCTACGTCCAAGGATTATAGTAGCCCAGAGTCAGCAGGCCCAGAGGACCTATATTTGTTTCCCAGAAGCATACCGTCCTTGTCCCGAACCTCCGGGCGGTTACTCATATCCTGGAAAACCACACCACGATTCTCGATGGGATACACGGGGAAGGTACATCACTCCTACGCCCGGTCGGTGTGAGTCGCCTCCAGTAGGCTGACGAGCCTCAAATACCCGTGGGTGTGGGGTATGAGCTATGGACAGTTTACCGCTGCACCATGGTGACCATGGCTTGCAGCAACGTGAGGTTTGGGTTAACCCCTCCAGGCTTTCTGTGCTCCCGCAAGAGACACAAATGTCTGTAAGAGGACCACACTGCGCGGCCAAAGGTCTCATTAGGCCTAATGGGCCAAACGAAAAAAAAAAAAAAAAAAAAGTCAGTCAGTGTAATAACACGCTGGATTCTACCAATAAAATATATTCAAAAGTTTAGGAGATGATAGCATTTTACAAGCAAGAGGAAAGGCAATTTAGGAAATAACAAGTCTGGCTAGAGATTGACATGCTCGTTGAAAATACTGAAAAGTAGAAAAGGAAATTGAAAAAAAAAAAATTTAAAAAAATGGTCGTAGCGTGAGACTGGTAAACATTCCAACCCTTATACAAAATTCTGGGGGATATATTTAAAAGCTGAAATTAGTTTTTGAGATGGTTGGTTCTTCACTTTTTTTACTTTCACTTACCTATATATGAGATATATAGTAAGGGAAATCATTGCGATCGTGAAAAATTTCCGGGGGTGTGGGTAGGCTTAGACTGCGTGGCGTTCATTGGCGGGTGGTCACCCGAATGGAGCGGTCACCCATCCAAGTACTAAACATGCTCGACGTTACCTATTGCAACCGCCTTTGTCCACTCGGCCATCCCGGCCCCCACACTGACTGATAATATGAGATAATATATTACTGTAAATATTATAAGATAAAATATTTAAATAAAAAAAAAAAAATATATATATATATATATATATATATATATATATATATATATATATATATATATATATATGTATATGTATATGTATATATATTATAATATTTATAATAAATTAAAATAAATAAATATTATATGTTATATTTTTTATTTACATACATGATTACCCAAATTAAAAATTTATAAGATGTAAAGGTGCGCATTAAAAATAAACAAAATCGATTCAATAGAAATTTAGCTGTCGGAAAAATCTATACTATGGTTTTGTGAGATAGATACCTCAAATGTTCCGGGTTAAAAATTCAGCTTCATTAAGTATTCGTTTGCATTTTTAAAATAAATAATGGAAGGGAAAAAAAAGGTTTGTGTTTTCAAGAAATTCGCCTCATTTTTCCTCCCTCTCTTTTCTTAAAAATATTTTTTTTCGGCTAAAATTAATGCTATCCTGAATTGGTTGAGTTAGACAGATAGAGAGGAGACCTCAATTTTGCGAGCTGAACGACCTTAAAATATATTTCAGGTAAAAAATATTTCAGCCTTCTTAAAGTTTTGAGTAGACATTTTTTGTTTCATATATACTACGTACTATATAATATTATAATATACTTAAGAGTGTAAATATATATATATATATATGTGTCATATTATTCTTCTTTCCATTCCCCCTTGTGCACCTCAGCGTGGATTGTATCCAGCCATCGGAACCAGTGATCACAGTCTCTCGCAAGTGTCGCAATAAAAGGTCTTCTTGATACATTCGAGGTCTGCCCATATGTTTTTTACTTGCTGGTCAGGTTTCATGGATTTTTCAGGGTTTCCTAATTCTCCCATTCTCTTTATATGACCACTTAATCTGTCTTTTCTCGAGTATTTCGCCGTTTCTCGACGTTTAACCCTTCCCTCATTCTGTCACTGGAGTTGCCTATTGAAAGTAAGTATTACTAGCTTTGCTAATCCTGTTGTTGACCTCATCATCAATTTTCCCATTCCTGCCTAAAGTAACACCCACGTCATGGCGCAACCAAGGGCCAACCCCCAGACGACAGAAGGATAATAGAAAATTTTGTACTTGACGGTTATAGTGGGATATTTTTTTCTGAAATTCAATAAGATTAATTAAGGAATCCTGCCTGAGAATGGTCCATTACATAGGTACTATATCGAGTGTTTGAGGTTCCTTTTCCAGATTTAATACTTCAATCTTATTTTTATTAATAGATAGAGTTCTATCAATAAAAATAAGAGTGAAGTATTACATTTGGAATTCCTATATATGGATGATTCCTCCTGTCATTCAAGCATAGATGCTTTAGTTAACGCTGAGAGTCAGTCGCAACTAGATCATTAATAACTACAACTATGCTTTATTTACTACACTATAACTATATTTTACTCTCAATCTTCTAGTATTCTTTTCACATACCATAGTTCTTGAGACTGTAAGACTTATTTAAGCTGAGAGTTGAAAACTCATACTTACATATGCTATTCTATTTATTATTATGTAAAGTAGTAGAGTTTGTAGAGTAGAGTTTGTGAGTTAGTAGTAGAGTCCCCAAAACGAAACATGGTATTCGATGAAGCATCATAAATAATAAAATTCATGCAGTTTACCCTATGTCCCTTTAATTCAATCTAGTTATACTTATAAGATTAGATACTACAATTTCAAGCCTAAGATATGTAACAATGGAATACTGGAATATGGAATATAAATTGAAATATAATAAAACTTATAATTATAGTATAATTATAATTATAATTATAATATAAGGGTAGATGTAGCTTTCTCTTAATGAAATAAATCGGCGGTTTGATAGGTGGCTCTCGAATCAATTAGATTTTTGAAAAACACGAGCTGTTGGTCAGAATAACAAAATTTTGTTTGTAGACTTGTTTTTAGTTAGTTTGATGTATAAATCAGAAAGTGTTTGTCCCGACTGACATTTCACTTGTTTTGTGACAAGCCCTACATTTCTTTATCCTTTTTTTTTTAATCAAAAATTTGTTATTTGAAAGTATACATCAGCAACTCAGTTTTATTTATTGATTATTATCACATTTGTCATTTTTTTTTCAATTATTGATTCAGCAAATCTCCAGCCACTACTCAATATATTCCAGCCACTTCTCTAATTGTGTATATATACATTTCAAGCTTGGCCGTAACCGCAAAATATAAACACGTTATTAAAATGACAGGAAAATGGATTTTGATGACCCTCTTCAAGAAACCTTGCGCCCAGGAAAATATTTTGGTACACAAACTGTGATTTGTTTTCTATGTCATTAGCCAAGTCATTTTCAAGCCAAGGAACTGGAAGGCAAGAAGTCATTTTGTTCGTACATTATTGAACCAATTCGGAAGACATATATGAGCAAACCATTCCAGTCAAATTCCTCATGTTTTTAGCCTAGACAAATTCACATGTCTTTAGCCTACCAAAGGATTTTCGTATATAATTTTTAATTATTTAATTAAGAGTCCCATAGGGCGGCCTACTTTTGAAATTAAATTGTATGGTCTAAGGTTGACTATATAGAGTAGATAAGCATTAGTTGTTAGAAAAATAAATAAAATTATTTTTTCATTCAAATTAACTATATAGCGTATCAGTACTTAAGCTATCACTTAGTTCCTCTAAAAAAGACAGTAATATATTCGATATGTTGATTCGACCTGTTTTAACATACGGCTCGGACACCTGGAAGCTTACAAGGACTCAGGAACTGGAACTCTCCAGGTTTGAACGGAAGATTTTAAGGAGAATGTATGGGGCCACATATGTTGACGGAGACTGGAGAAGAAGAACCAACCTGGAGCTGAGAAGCCTATACAAGGACTTAGACGTGGTTGATACGATTAAATTCTCTAGATTGCGATGGGCGTGACATGTTGTTCGAATGAATTCCTCCGAAATCCCATCTAAAGTCCTATCGGAGAAACTGTTTGGACAACGGAAGGTTGGACACCCTAGGCTCCGATGGGAAGGCTGTGTTGCTACCGATGCATTATTGATGCTTGGCATTCATGACTGGAAGGCAGCATCACAAAATCGAATTAACTGGCGGTCATTGCTGGAGCAGGCCAAGACTCAACTTGTGGGTCGTATAGCCGTATAATTAATTTTTAATATATTCGATAGTAATATCAATAGTTCAGAAAACTATCTATAGTCTCAATATTTTAAAACTATCATTAGTATCGAAATTTTATACAACGTGCTTATTTGATCCATATGGACACACGGAATAGAGTTAGGAGGCACTGAAGAGCCCTCAAATATCGAAAGGATTCAATCTTTGCAACCTAAAGTATTGAGGAAGATAGTGGATGCACCGGACTACTTGACTTATAACTTACTAAACAAGGACCTCAAGATCCAAACAGTCATTGATACAGCCACACAATGCTACAAAAACTTTCAATTTACAAAGGCTTATTTTCAATATGAACCCATTAGCGCAAAAACTTAAATCCACACATTTCTCCCGATGACTGTTGAGGCGGAGGCCACGAGACTGATCCATCAACACAATAGATAGGAAATACGTGTACAGCACACATTTGGCCATTTAAATAAATGCAGATAGCAAATTAAAAACATGTGAAAAAAAAAGTATGCTATATTTTTTTATTCACTAATACTTTTAACGGTAAATGGGAACAAATGTTATAAATAAATTATGAGGAAAGTAAATTTCCATAAAAAACAAAGTATGTGGTATTGGCTATCATGAAAGTAGTCTTGCTTATAAAGTGTGTGCCAGGCATGGGAGAGGGCAAGGTTTAAATACCACATATGAACTCTGTTGATTCATTTCATTGAGATGTGGGGGGGGGGGGATTTTCTATTCCTGATGAAATTATTTAAAGTGGTTACTTTAACAAAGGAAAATAAGCAATTAAATTAGCTGTGAGGGCGCTAGTAATGGGTCAAGCGGTCCCTGCTCCGTTGGGAGCACGGCACGGTGGTGGGGGGGGGGAGAGAGAGGTAATTGAGTAATATCACTTGATTAAAATTGTCTTACCATCATCGCAATTCTCCATTCATCCGATATATTATTCGCCCTTTAATTTACACTACAATACCCTGCTTCTCTAAACCGGCATACCGATTCCCCTATGTTTTTGATAGTAACATTGAATGCAGCTTTCGATTAAAAAAAAATGAAATTAGATAAAAATAAAAAAATAAAATAATAAAAATCTACACTACTACTAACCTACTTACGATTATGTGTACGGCAGGAAAGGTAAACCCATGGGTAATATCGTGTTTTCAAACTTTAAAACAAAGAAATTTCGGCGGATCACAGAATTATGTTGCTGTTGGTACTGTTGGCGAATAAAGAATCATAACAATGTTACAAGAAAATATAAGGTTGCCTGCGGTCACCCCTTAATGTGCGCCAAACGGTTACCCTTGGTATGCCAAGAACTGAAGCAGCTCCCCGGACGCTTGTACCAGGGTTGGTATTGAAGTGCCACAGTATCCTCCCTCCGCCACAGGTCGGCTTCCATCGGAGCCTGCATACGGTTTCCACCACGATTATGTGAGAAGGACCCAGTCTCTCGAAACCTTCTGAAAGTGCTGGTAAAAACACCTCTGTGTGGGGTTTCTCGGTCAGGAAACCGTCTGCAATATTCCCGAACTGCCTGACGTGCATTGCCATCGCAGAATCCGTAGACGTAGACTATGTCCGCGTATTCAGCGTTAGCAAATCTAACCATATTTGTTGACTGCACTGAACACTACTAGCAACACCACTAATGTGAGAATGCGAGGCTGAATTCCCCCCAAAAAGGATTAAAATGGCTAACATTTTAGTCCTTTCTTCTTAAGTTTAAACACTCAACCTAGATGTTTTATTGATAACGAAAGCATGAGAATATTCATCTTTTCTAAATTTACTCCTCGTAAATAAAGAAATTAAGCTTACTCAAAAAGCCAGTATATTTTTGTAATTTAAATACATTAGTGAAAAAAAAAAATTAAAATACACTTTTTGCACAACTATTTTTATTTTTTTGTGATTTTCTCGAAAACGAGGCATATGCCACAGGACTTTCTTCTTAGTTTTTCGATCCTATATCGATCCCTGAAGTGTGGCCGTTTGGTATGGGGACACCCTAATAGGAAAAATAAGAGGGGAACGACAGAGGCGCCGTGCAACATGATTTAAAATATTAAAAGTGTTTATTCGTGTATCTTATATTAAAAATTCGAGTTAATTTGCAAAGAAGAGAGCAATGACAAGAACAAACTTATAGAGAAACTAACCATTAATAAGTCCTTAATTAGTTGTTCTCGAGGCCGTTTTTAGTGAACATTTTAAAATAATTCTAAGGTCATTAAAATTATCTTTTTACTTCACAGTATAGGTAATTCTTATTATTCTTTTCAACTGCCCTTAGAATTTCGTAGTTACTAATTAACAAAGGATCTAACTCAATATCTGTAATTGGATTGGGGGTTGTTATGTCGAGTTGTCATGTTCTTTAAGGCAATAAGTGAAGATAAAGCGTTTACAGCTTAGTTTATTCAATCCCTCCCCTTCACTGTGTTTCTGCAACTATGAGGCTATAAATCTTTTGGAAATTAAACCTATATCCGTATGGTGTGATTTCAGAGTTCCGAATTTCGGTTGATTTCTTTTTTGGACTACTGAATCTTGAATTAGCGAATCATAGACAGATTAGTCGGCTCAATATAAACCGACTACTATATTGAAGTCCAGAACAAGATAAAAATAAGAATAATCTCGCAACCTTATATTATAAACTTATTTCGACACAATATGCAATAAAATATTTGTCAAATTATTCTTAATCATCATCTCCATCTTGCGATTAGGGTAACTGTACCATTAGTTGACATTTTGTACAAAAAGTGTGAATAATAAAGATTCAGGGTTAATTATTTTGGTTCAAAATTTGACGGTAATTTGCCAAGTTATACTAGTTAGCTGTGCTGCAATCGGCATTAGTTTGATGAAAACTCAAGCTTTTTTGTGGGAGGTTATAATGGCGAATTTTCTGGTGGCCTGAAAAATTGGCTTCTGCTTCCTTGTTTCATTATGGTGGAAGTCAAGTTAAATAAGCTTTTTAGTTGGTTTATTTGACTTGAATTATGATTTAATTACTCATATGATATTCATTAAGTTCATGAGAATTTATTTGATGTCCTTTTTAATATATTTATACAATGGGTAAGGTTTTAGGGCTTAAATATTGGTGTCAACTATTAGAACAGAAATTAATCCTTAATTTCAATAGTTGACATCAATGTCAACTCACCGCCAGCATTAGAAAATCGGACGTGGTTTATGGAAGTCTGAGTCTGGTTGGATGACAGGTATCTTATTTTATGAATTTATAGCTAGTGTGGTCTATTCATGGATCATTGAGAGCAAAATTGCATTGCCAATAATCCTATTCCTGAATGGACAAGCGTCTCATCTTACTCTCGCTTCCCACTTCTGCAAAGAACATGGGATACTTGCTATTAGTCGCACTCTATCAAAATGCTGGCCATCTTTGATCGTCTAAAAGAGCACAGGAAGAGTGAAGTTCATCATTAGAGAGTCTAAAATTGAGCAAACCCAACATTAAAAACGAAACTTCTGGCCATTACTAAAATCTATTTATCATACTTACTTAACTGGGTGATCTCATTTTTGTTTAAATATGTTTTGTTTTGGTCTAATTTAAGCTGTTTTTGTATAAAATGATTAAACTTTTGAAATTTTATTTCGTTTCCATTGTGAATTAAATAGTTTATAAATAAAAAAAGTATTAACTTTCATTGCAGTCCTTATTGCTGATTAAAAATCATAGGAAATCGAAAATTAATGCATGTGTCAACTTTCCAAATCTTTGCATTTTGATGTGTCAACTATTGGTTCATTTTAGAAGTTTCTATGAAATCATTTTTTACAAAAACTATAAATGCAGACTATGGGATATTGTATTCCCAGTTTTCTAGAGGGATCGGCCTAACTAAATTCATAACAAAGATTATCCTAACATCAATATATTGGTAAAAAGTGTCAATAATTTATTTATTTTTTCTTAAACTGTCAAATAATTGGTTCAGTTATCCTATATTGGAGTGATATAAATAATTTATATTTAGATGAGATGTCAAATTCTGTAGACCATGAATGAATCTTGCATGTAATATCTATCTAAAGACAGCTACAGATCACAACTACTCAGTTTTTCCTCAAGCAGCCGTTATACGGTTGGATTTTTTCCTTCAAACAAGAAGGACACCTCTTATGAAATTCATGAATACCTGTCATCAACAAGGTCTGAGCTTGTCATACCGTCTCCTCGGAGGTATAAAATATTTTCCCGTACAATATTGACCATCTCCTTTATATTCTTGTCCTACATTTTATTACAGTTATAAAAATGAAATATGAACATTAAACAAAAACTCCTAAATTTTCTATTGTTAAGCATTTGTTTTTTCTAAATAAGAATTACCTAATATTAAAACTGTAGCAAAAATATGTATGGTGTTTTTCTGGATTATTTTTGTATTAAATAAAATAACAAAATAAATCGAATTTCAAAATTTTGTTTAAGAGTAATAATTTATAATTAAGAAATCAGTAAATTAATCAAAGAAATCAATTTTTAATTTTAATTTAATCTATTTTTGTGGGTAACCACTTTGTTTTAAATTATTTTAAATAATTCATTTTTTGAAGAGAAAAGATTGGGCTCCGCCGGGAGTCGAACCCGGTTCTTCTGCGGTGCTCCGTATGCTAACCACTGCACCACAGAGCTCGTTTCCAAGCGGAGCCAATCCTCTCAATTTTCAGTTCAAAAAATAAATTATTTAAAATAATTTAAAACAAGGTGGTTACCCGCAAAAATAGATTAAATTAATATAAAATAAATTAAAAATTGACGACCGTTAAGAGATGCCCAAAAATTGTCCACCTCCCGTAAATACGTAAGATACGCAAAACTTGCGAGATCGAGGGAGAGGTATCAGTGAAGAGGAAGGATTGGCTCCGCTTGGAAGCGAGCTCTGTGGTGCAGTGGTTAACATACCGCGCATGTCCCGCGGAAGACCCGGGTTCGACTCCCGGCGGAGACCAATCTTTTCTCTTCAAAAAATAAATTATTCAATTTTAATTTTCTTCATGGATCGACTATCATACATTTCTTGCACAAATACGCGATTGTTGGTGTGTTGAAGTTGGGTCTTCCAATTCAGTTTTTAGTTGGTGCTTATTATTATTATTATATTATTTTTTTATTAATGCTATTAAAGGGTGTTTAGGTTATGAAAAACATATTATCTGCTTAACCGCGGATGATGTTTGTTCCCTAATTTACATAATATTAATTAATTAACCCATAAATGCAAGAATGAAACTTTATCAATTATTCTAGCTATTGTCTCTTAATTAACACAATTTGCCTGAGACAGGAGAGGCAGAAGTGTTTGTTATTCTTTTTCATAAATTAAACGAAACTGTATTATGAAAAGGAATTGTCATTTCTGAACTTTTCTTTTAAACTCGGGGCCATTATTAGATTTCTCCCTCAATATTCGGTGGTTTTATTTATCTAGACTCGAGAGGAGTGCCGGGATAACTAGATTAGCGTCTTATTATAATTTATAAACGAAGGAGTGAAAATGAGGAAGAGTTTTCTTGTATTTGGATAAACGATGGTAGTAATTTCTACTCGTCTATTCAAATTTGACTTATACCGCCAAACATAAATTTCAGTTGTTACATATATTTAATGAACCAGGAATCTTCAAATTTAAATTTAATTACGTAAAGTTGATTGATAATTAAAATTTAACGTTAATTCGTATAATGGTACTCTAATTATGATTGCATCAACATTAGATTTATTTATTCCCTTAAATTAAGTAAGTGGTATTGATCTACGAATCCCATTTTATTTTCTTTATTTATGTTCTTAATTATTTTCCTGATATAAATGTAGAAGGGAATAGGTTTGAACACGTTGAGGAATTTAGATATTTAGGGTCGATGGTAACTAAAATAAAACACGAAATCGATGAGGATATTAAGGCTCTATTAAAAGCCGGTAATGCTTCTACTTTTCAGTAGGGAAATTGCAGAGTTGGGCAAATTGTAATCTGAATAATGATTAATGAATATAAATAATTGTAATCATACAACAGATGAATAATGTATAACCATAATTCATGATCAGTGCGGAGTATTTTTGATGATTATTGAGTGTTTATGGTATTCATGAATAAAATATATTCATGAGCCAGGATTATTATAATATTCATCAATCATGAATGCCTAATATTCATCAATCAATGTAAATAACAAATATTTACCAATCATCAATCATGAATATGATATATTCATAATCATTATTGATTTAAATTTAAAATACAAGGATGCATTAATGAATTAAAAGATGTTCTAATGAGCAAGGACAAGTCCTAAGAGTGGATGTAGTCAACTGAACAGCATTAGAAGTCACAAGTAAAAAATTAGACCCTAATTCCAACGGGTACCAGATAGAAAGAGCAAACAATTTATCAATCATCATTCATGACTAGTAAGACTCAGAATTGTGATTTTGTTTGTAGTCATGATTAATGGATTTATATTATTCATGATTAATGAATGATCTGTAATCATGAGTAGTGAATTCCCATTAGTCCTGATTAATGAGTAATCATGGATAATGAATTCATCTTAATCATGATTACTGACTAACATTTAATAATGAATAATGGTCATTCATGATTGTTGAATACATTATATTCATGAATACTCCGCGACTAGTGATTAATACTGTCACGTGGAAGATGTCCATTGAACCTAGGAGACCCTGAGAGAGAGGGGGAACTCCTAGAAGAGGCTGGCCCAGGAGAGAGAGGGGCAGTCTGGCAGAGTCTGAGGCAGTCAGTCTGAGATGGGCTGTCGAAGTCTGGGACAGGCAGAGTGAGCCTGGGGCATAGGGGATCCGAAGTAGTCAAGTACCCCCAAGTGATTTGTGAGTCAAGGTACCCCCCCCCCTCTTGTGTAGTTGGGACGTGTAGAGAAACTATTGTAAATAATAAATAGTAAAAATTGTACTTAGTTGCTTAATTACCACACAACCCTTGCCCAAAGATCCCTGTGTCACATTGGACTGGGTAGACTTAAGAATAGGGGTGACAATACAATTCATGATTAATGATTCCGCGCTAAAGAATGATTTATGAATGATGATTAGAATCATTATTCACATTTTTGATTATTAGTCATAATCATGATTACATTTTTATTTAAATATGCCCAACTCTGGGAAATTGCTTAGCTCGCGACTTCTGTCCCGAAACTTAAAAATTAGGATTTATAAAACTATTATTCTTCCAACGGTTCTTTACGGATGCGAAACGTGGCCGCTTTCATTGAGGGCTGAGCGGCTTAGGGTTTTTGAAAATAAAGCAATGCGTAAAATATTTAAAGAGAGGGATGAACTAACCGGAGAATTTTGTTTAAACAACGCCGAACTGAGTGAACTCTACCCGGTAAATATAATGGACGTGATAGCAGCGAGACGAGTAAAATGGATTTGTAAAATTGCGAAACTCAGTATTGAACGAATTCCGAAAAGGTTAATAAGCGCGGTGACGAATGGGAAAGGTCCGAGGGGTAGGCCGAGACGGGGGTGGGAGGATTGCGTTAAGGCAGATCTTTTAAGGTTGGGTCTGTCGGCATCGAACCTTGGGGTTCTTTAAACCTTTATTGTTATTATTAAAGCTCGGAATTCCGTGCAGTAAAAATTTGAAAACGTGCAATAAAAACTTAAAAACGTGCAAAACCGTGCAATGAAAACTTTAAAACGTGCAAAAACATTAAAAAAAAAAATGTATTGCTTGAAAATCATGCATTAAATTATTTATGTGAACAATATATAGCTACTTTCGAAACAAATAAGTAGCGGAGAGTAAATTGAAGTAAAAACTTTCATTTTTAAAATATTGGTTTTAATATAGATTTTGGTAAAATAATGATTTTTTATTAGTAAAGAAAAATTAATGGAGTACATTAGAAATGTAACTACACTTCATTATTTTTTTTATTTAAGTTTATATCTAAATACATTTCTAATTTTATTTTTCTGTAAAACAGTGCCTCCTGTCACATAAATTTCTTTCAATTTAGAAAAAGATATCTCAACTTCTACAATCGTTAGAGGTCAATATTTATAGCGACTCAGCAACTAGGGGTCTCCTACAATAGTGACTGAATTTCCGTTCAAGCAATCATTAAAATTTTTTAATAGTTTGTATCCAGGATTTTAAAAAAAATATTTCGAAATTTTTCGTAAATGATAATTCCTTTTTCACTCTTGATTGTTTCCAATGATTTTCCAACGTCCTCAACTATTTTTATTTGGTCATATAGAGAAAGATTTTTCTCCTCTAGTTCTGTAATAGCAACCGGCAAAGCTGCTAAATTCGATCTAATAAATGCCAAATCAGATTGAATATGGTAGTTGGATTCATCAAAATGGTTTTTAATTTGATAATTGATTGCACATTTTCTTCTAATTCTATATTTGAAAATATTTCCGGTAAAATACAAAAAAAAAATCAGAATATAAAATATTTACTTAAAATAGTAACAAGATGTGGAATAAAGAGTAAAACACTCGCATGTGATTATATTAGAATTATAGTAATTATATTGGAAATAGGGAGATCTTATAAAGGAAAGATACTACTCAAATTATGGAATCACTAGATGCAATATCCGGTGCGTAGGCTTATTTTTAAATCACTCTGATGACACGCACTACCCCTGGTACCGTTTTATGGTAAAAAAATAATTAGGTACTTGTGCTGCAGTGAGCATCAATTTGTGATTTCCTCTCCCATCCAATATTTTTATCACAAGATTTGCAAGACACTACACTACCATCCTTTTTGAGTCAGGATATTTTTCAATCCATCCCGCAATTTTCGAAGACCTCCAATTTTTGGCATTTTAAGTAACAATATACTCGTCAGAAGCTAGATTGATAGTGACAGAACGATGAGAATGGAGAAACAAAATGTAAACATCCAGGAACTACTGAGCCCTTAGTTCTTGGAAATTGGAGGTTTGTGTATGTTTACATCTCCCAAGTTCCCTTTATTTATTCCTTCTATGTTCTATTCTATGTTTCCTTTCCGTTATTTTTTTATTCCTATTCCTAATACCCAATTATTTTTCAACTAATATTTTGTGTACTTCAGAAAATTAAAATTTGTAATAATTTCTTTTCTTCAAATTATAAAATGATGCAATTTCTTGCAATAAAATTTCAAAACGTGCTATTTCGTGGAGTAAACCCCAAAACGTGCAATATCGTGCAGTAAACCCCAAAACGTGCAATTTCGTGCAGTGTTAAACTTCATTAAAACATCCCATTAGGCTTGATTCAGATAAGTAACTAGAATTCGCTTTATTCTGACTTACCAATAAAAAGATGCAATTGCACGGGAATCCGAGCTCTAGTTATTATGTTGTTACATTAAAGTGGACATTTCGGGGTCCACTTTAATCCTCAGGACTAATCCTACATCACAATAAATTTCAATCATCAAAACAATCTTAAAGGGCACTTACACATTATTTTAGCACTTTGCAGTCGAGGTCTCCGGAGCGGAGCCATTTAAAATTGTCTTCAAACTCGAGGGCTCCGCTACGGAGACAATGCAAATAGTTTTAAGTTTTTAACATATAAGGACATAAACAAATCGTAAAAAATATTTATAGGATATTTTCCATTTGGTGAGAAATTACGGTCGCGGCTCGCTGTGTTTTTCATTATTTTTATAATGAAATCACCTTAATCTTTTAACATCGGCTATATTTTGTGGTTTTAATTCATCTTTTATTTCCTCAATTGTACAATAATTTAGTTCGGGGCACAAAATAATCCCTTTAGTTTGATTTAGTTTCCCATGTGCTTCTACTTTAACCAGAAAGTTATTAAGTAGATTTTCACATTTTAAGAGCTTTTCTGATTGGATATCTGAGAAAACTTCAACTAAAAGGGTCCATCTCATAATATTTTAACTCTTACTTCTCCAATTAGATTTTTTATGCTCATATATATAAGGAACGGCGAAACCTTTGTGAAATCTAAGGGATTTCCATCGTTATCCGCTCCGGTTCTCTTAATTATCAAAAATTTTACACGATTTATATGTCTATTTTCGTTATTCCCAAAAAACGTCCCTTTAAATTTAGATTTAATAAAAATATATATTATTATTATTATTTTATTATTAATTTGGCGCTACAACACGTTGACGCGTCCAGGCCTCCTCAATCATCAGCCGCCAGAAGTCTCTGTCCTGTGCTGCTGCCATCCAGTTGGGGACTCCAAAACTTCTTGCATCCGCAGCCACACAGTCGATCCATCGAAGTCGGGGTCGGCCGACTCTCCTCCGCCCATGCACGATCTCCGTTATTAATCGTTTTGGCGTTTCATCGTCTTTCATTCTTGCCACATGACCAGCCCATCTCAGGCGAAATTGTTTGATGAGAGTCACAACGTCGGGCTCCCCATACAGGTCATAAACTTCTTCATTGGACCTCCGTCTCCATTCTCCACCGACTAACACTGGCCCAAATATCTTCCGTAGGATCCTGCGCTCGAGTATATCTAGATCCTGGTACGCATGTTTAGCCATTGTCCAGGTCTCCGCTCCATATGTAAGAATTGGGCGTATTAGGGTCTTATACAGGACGATTTTTGTTTTCCTGGTTATTGCCCTACTTGATAAATGTTGCCTCAGTCCGAAGTAACACCGGTTTGCGGCCAATATCCTTCTTCTGGTCTCAGCTCCAATGGCATTGTCACATGTGACCTGCGATCCCAGATACGTGAATTCGGAGACCCATTCGAAGGAGCATGTACCAAACCTTACTTTCTCCCCAGGATGCCTTGGGTGCTGGTCAGCTACCCAATTGATATTAAATGTTAATTTTTCATTAATTCGTTATATTGAATTAATTGATTATATTGGTTAAGTATAAGTCGATTTTCATAAATGGGGGAAGTAATTTCTACCAGATATAATTAAGGATTGAATAATAGCAACGATTACATATCAATTAAGAAGAGAAGCATATGTAAAATTAAATGAAAACATAACAAGCTTGCTCGGAATAAGTTAAATCAAACTACTTTCGTTCGGAGTAGGACCATGTAATCTTGCCTCTTAGGACCAAACCCTATTGATTACTGAGAATAGGGTTTAATTATCTATTCCAAATTCTAAAACCATTCCTAATACCTACTATCCATAATCCTTAGCCCCAACGTTTCTCATTAAATAACAAATCGAATTTATGCACGCTGAACTTGACATGATGTTGCTTTGTGTTACTGAACTATCAAAAGAAGTGAGCAATTCAATTTGAATAATCTGAACTAAAATCTTTTTTTGGACGTAAGGGTTTTTAAAAATACGCATTAATAAAAAAATAAACTCGATTTTGGGATTCTGTCTTGTAACGTAAATATTTTATGAAAATATATTATGTATATTCTCGTAAAATACATTTTTCCCTTATGTATTGCTGTAATTAACCCCTTATAATGGATTGGTATCCCCCCAGCCCTTGCTTACGAGCAAGTATTTCTTCCACTCGGAAACCTTGATTCTAAGAGGAAGCGGGCTTAAATTATTCCCTACATTAGCCATAAAACAGCAAAGCTCGTTACCCGCCCAACAGATTTCTTCACCCTGCCTCCTTCAGGCTTATAAGCTATTTATTCTTAAAACCTTTTTATACTCCTGATTCCTTTCATCTCGCCATTTATGGAACACAATGTTTCCCCAAGGGTAAAAAAAAAATTTAATTAATGATTATCCATGAGAATAAACTAATGCATAGTTATTTAGTTTAAATAATTTATTTTTTGAAGAGAAAAGACTGGGCTCCGCCGGTAGTCGAACCCGGGTCTTCCCGCGGTATGCTAACCACTGCACCAAAGAGCTCGCTTCCAAGCGAAGCCAATACTCCCCCTTCACTGATACCTCTCCCTCGATCTCGCAAGTTTTGCGAATATGTAGGGGGGGGGGGTGGGCATCTCTTGACGATAGGCAATTTTAAAATTATTTTATACTAATTTAATCTATTTTTGTGGGTAACTACCTTGTTTTAAATTATTTTAAATAATTTATTTTTTGAAGAGAAAAGACTTCAAGATTGTGTCCTAATTTCCGTGCTTCTAACAGCCTCAATAATTTGTCTTCCATTTTCGTCTTCAACTGCGCGGCGCAGGCCGTGACAAACTGCGTCACCTCACCCTGCGGCTCAACGCTCGCACCTCCTTTCTATTCTATAGAACGCAGATTCTCACGTCACGCAGGTGCGTCTCAACTTACGTTCGGCCTTAGTAGTTGTTTAACTTATGATGCAACGTCATATATCAGTACAGATACGCCTATTAGTTTCAGAGATATATATTAGATGACCTTTAAAACTGTATTTTTAATCTATATTTCCTCATTCTTTATCCGTTTCCTTATCCTCTTCCCTGGAATTTTATAATGACCTCCCATTTATCCCTTTTATAACAGACCAGTTACAAAATATTTCACTATAACGAGCTTCTCTTGTACGAGATTGATTACGAGAAAATTCGTTTTATCAATACACTACGTAGAATAAATATCAGTTTTCTCACAGAAAATTTTGTCTACTTTATGGTTATGCACTTAGAATTTAATTATCTTGAAAAATTGCTGAACCATTCATTCTTATCCAAAACAAAACGCAGGGGGAAAAATGGAATTTTTCGTTCGGAATCGGACTATGCGTCAAATAAATATGATGGAAATTATGTCTAGAATGACTACCCAGAGTTCGGCCATTACGAATTGAACCAAACTTTATAATACAGAGCCCTAAAAAATAAAATAGGGGTAAAATTGAAGACTGAACGGACCATGTACGTTGGAAATAAATGTTTTACATTCACACACACAATCGAATATTTCACGCTCACTATTGATGACCTTAGTGTTATAACCCCAATATACAAAAAAAAAAAAAAAAATTCACGCTCACTAGGCGAAGATATTACCACGGCGTTTTATTTTTTGTCATAATATTGAAAATTCAAAAACTCATTTATACGTGATTTTAATTTATACGTGATTTTAATTTTAGGAGAGTATTAGGGTTATTCTTAAAATATCGTTCTGAATAAAAAAAAAAATAACAACTGATGGTACAGTTATTGACACCCCAAATTTAACATATAGAAATAAGTAAGCAAGTCCTAATTTTATTTCAAGATTTGCATGAATCTAATGTTTGAACGGTCCTCTAAGTTGTGTATGAAGTAAGACTTTAACAAACTAACCATAGGGAAGATTTCACAATTAAATCCACAGGGTGTCAATAACTAGTTTTTGCACTTTTAACAATAAATATTGCCATATAGTTAAACTATTGAACTTTTGACTCAAAAAAACCTCTTGAGTCTTTATAAGGATAGATAAAGAGGAGCTATAGGAAGTTTCAATTAGATGCCTTCATAAATGTATTTTTTTAATTTCACCACAGAAATTTTGTCTTAAGGGTTTCAATAACTGTACGGTTTACCCTACTTTTTTTTTCCATCGAGCCTAATTGTAAAAATAAAAAATAAAATAAAACAAACGTGCCTTAAATTCAAACAGGTTCCTACCTGCGGGCGGAATTAAAAACCCTTACGCAGCAAAAGAATGACAGTAAGGTCGGATCTTGCGGCTTGTTGGATAATATAGATTTTAAAAGGAAGGGTGCAAGCAGAAATGTCAGAGAACAATGAGGGTCCGCTTTTCCTATTTTTTTTTCTCTTTTACTTTGAACCATTTACGTGTCACATGACAAAGGAAGACCCAGTTTCAATTAGAAAAGTTTCGAGCACTGTAAGCTGTCTGAAATTTGTTATGTAAGCTTCAACCGTTACGTTGTACCAATAGCTTCAGTGCAAAGAAAGAATTGAATACTTTATTATCATTTTATGAACTATCTCATCTGAATCTTGTAACTATCTTTTTAATCGTGGAGAAAGATGGTTGACCGTAGATGAAGAGGAAATACCTCAGATGAACGGATCCCTGCAAAAAGGGCTTCACTCACAAAAAACATAATTTTCGGATAACTATGAAAAACTATTCCCATGTGATACACACCGTCCAAAAAATATGCAAAACATACATTAGGTTCTATGGCATATGGAATCATGGGACTGAAGTCCTGCTTGCACAAAAACATGAGGTTGCATATACAGATACGATTTCCATGGATAGCTCAATATTGGAAAAAATGTGACTGAAGCCCTTTTTGCAAGGACTCATTCAGATAAGCTATTTAGATTTTTATCTCATTTTTCATTTATTACTTTTATCAGAGTTATTACTTTTCCTTAAAGTCTGTTCTACGTTACGTGTTCTCTTTATTATTTCAATATTTTGACGTCCAATACTTGAAAAGTGCTATTGAAAACAATAATAGTTTCTTTTAATAACCTTTATTAATTGTTTTGTTTTTTAATTTTATCTATGTCCAATGCAAAAAAAAAAATATTGGGTTTAATTATAATTAAAATCTACTCCATTAAATTTTTATTATTTTTTTTAATGAAAAAGTAATTAAAAATATTTTCCGTTGGACATAGATAAAATTAAAAAACAAAACAATTAACCCGGCGTTGGTCGCGTTGTGAGCATTTTGCTCACACTTGCCGAAAATCTTGTGTATTTCACTTATTTCTTGTTCTTTAATTCTGATATTTTTTCTATTTGTCATTTATACATTAACTCACTTTAGGAAGTTGTTTTTGAAAAAAAAAATTGCCGCCCTAAGCCTCAATAAAACGTTTTGTCCGAAAAAACGGGAGCGTGAGCAAAATGCTCACAGCGCGACCATCCGTGACACAAAACTGAGCCACCGTGCGGGCCGCTCTGAAGCCTGCACGGACTTGCCCATCTCCGCTGTATCTTGTCAGTACACGTTTGTATTTCTTTGATAAAATATTGTAAGTGTTCTGTTTGTTAGTTTAGTTCGGAAAATGAGTGGAACAAGACGTGTTGCGAAGATATTAGGGCTTTTGGAGGATCGTCCGGAAGAAAAAAATGACTCTAAGTATTTTCGTCTCTTCTCTTAGATTTTTTAGTAAAAGCTTAGATTAGTTTTTATATTTTTGAGTAAAATGGGGTATTTCGTTTTTAGATTGTTATTCGTTATTGTTTACATTATATTCTTCCGATTCCACGGTACCAACTTTACGTTATTTTTAATATTTTTATAATTTTTTTTCAACCAAAAATTTCCTATTTTTCTTTTTCTAATTTTGGTTAATATATGCTACTGCACTTTTCTTACAATAACTACTTCTTTTTTTAACTAAAAATCGTGTTAATAATGCATTTTATTCTTGTTTACTCTCTTCTAATCATTCCCCTCCAACAACTAAATTATAATAAATGCATTAAACTGATGAATACACCTTAAATAGATTAATAATTTAATGATAAACATATTCTAAATTAAAAGAAACAAGATTAAGATTAAGATTACTTTTAATGAAAGCTACTTAGTTAGGTTTATTATCATGCCGAAAATCAGCTTTGATGTAGATGCCCTTATACCCAAAAGTTACCCTCAAAAACGGTGTTTTGAGATTTTAAAGCAGTTCTTTTAATAGCACTTTTCAAGTATTCGACTTCAAAATATTCAAATAATAAAGAGAACACGTAATATAGAACAGACTTTAAGGAAATCAATTGTGTTTGAATTATTAGTCTATGACTTACCAGTCTTGAGAAAAAGAGTTTTTGAGCTTAAAAACTCAAAAATCGGCCTGAAAGGTGAAACAAAAATGGCTGCCATTTTGAAGCGGTTGATCCTAAAAAATTGATTTGAGCTACTGATTCCATACGCCTGTTCTTCTCCATTAGGTTATTATTTGATTCTGTTGTAATTCATATTTATCCATTTATTTTTTACCATTAAGAAATGTTGTACTAGAATTGTAATTAAGATATCACACTAACTTGATTATATATTAATACACATATATTCTATGATGATTCCGGTTGAATGTTTATTTTAACTCAGGGGCATTTGAAATGTGTATTTCCCCTCTGACTCGAATTTTTACGATATACAGCTTCAGTAAAACGACTGATTTGGGTTAATTCGAGAGTAAATATTTCATTATTTTATTTAATTATGTAATTTAGAGTAAATGTTTTATTTAAACAAAAATTGGGTTATTTCATGATTTTTATATACATACCTACCCAAGTTATATATTTGTATTATTATTATTATTAAAGTGCGTTTAATCTCTTAAATTAATTTATAATTTACATTTTAGAACGTACTCTTGGCCACTGACAATCAGAGATGAGTACTGGTTCACATAACATATAAATACAAAATATAACATATACATAACATAGTAAATTACAAATTACAATGTCAAAAAGTAAGTATCTAAATATAGGTAGGTAAACATTACTATGAAAAGCGATATATAAATAAAGATAAAAATATAAATACTAATGACAACATGTATATACATATAAATATAAACGCAAACATTAATATAAACATAATGTGCAACATAATAAATATGAACATAATAAATAATATTAATTAATACAAAGAACAAATTCAATATTATAAAAACCCACTATAAAGCATATGTTTTGTCAAATAAATAATTATTCCTTCACATCGGATAAATAATTAAGCAATCCAACAACTTAAGTTATTTTAATTCACACCTATAATGCCATTCCTCTCTTGCAAATCCCACTATAACTTTCCAATTTTTCCCATTCAACTATTGATTTAATTCCTCCATGCTCAAAGTTCCCTTTCCGAACCATTTATACCTGATATCATTAAGAGTCGGACATGTCATAATGACATAATAAACTGAATTATAGTTTCTGCCTTTCCAGTATTACATATGTAACATGTTATATCAGATTTTCCCGAATGCCTAATGTAATTTAGATATAATAATTCACCCCTGATTTTCAATTTCCATTGAATTTCATGCCTTTTGTATGAGTTGTTCATGTACTGCGCATTTCCGTGAAGCTCATATTGTAGGTATTTATAAGTCATGCTACTATTAGATCCTACAGCCGAAGCAATATGTTTATTTTTAATATCATCCTCTATTTTTTTAACCACTATTTTAAATATGTTAGGCCACTCAGATACGTTATTTATATATTTGTATTTTTATATCTTTAAATTTATTTGATGCATTATAAAGGTGTAGTCAATAAAGAGAGTAGAATGCTTGCTACAAATTGTAGGAATCAAAAAAAATCTTCGACATTTGTTGAAAATTTCCCATCACCCCAAGCCGTTTAGTTTTCTTCTCATCGCAAGCCATCCTTTTTTCCGCTTCCTGCTTTCAGAAACTTTGCGTAAAGAGTTTTTTATTCCAAAGAGGAAGCAACCATTCTTTTGTCCTAAAATTATGGTGTTCCTTTGCTTAAGTTTCTTGGCCAACTGTTGAAGCTTACTTTTTAGCGTAGAGCCTGAGACAAGGATACTTCTTTTTAGTGACGATCCTGAAAACTTCAACATTCTTTCATTTTCGTTTCCGCTTTGAACCGATGTTCGTTAAAAGGCTCTTGTTCTTGTGTTTTATTTATCTCATTTTTTTTTCTTTTTCTTCCCTCTTCTCTACTTCAAATATTTACGACGAACACATAACGCTGTCTGTCGCTATTATTTTATATTTCTTATAATTGAAATAATTATTTTATTTATTATTAATTATTTTTTTACTTATTTTCTTTCATTATTCCTAGAAGCTTTTAATCCGCCGAGTGGTGATATAATCCGAAATGTTTATTATGAATAACAAACATTTTTATTTTCATCGGATTTACTACCGGGTCATTCTACAATAACACGTTAGGTGCGGCATCGGTCCCCGGGGTCCGATGTCTTACATTCCCATCTTAACAGCCGATTATCACATGAAAATGTCCGAAAGGCCGAACACCTCAAGACTAAATTTAGTAGATTTTTAATGAGATTATTGCATTTTAGTGCAGCAAATGTTGCTAGAGGATGAAATTCTGTTGTTTTTTAGAATCGGACTCCGGAGTCCGATACAGGCCATCGGTAATAAAACAAGACTACTGGACGGCATCACCCTTTCGCGTCCGATAATATTGCAACGACTACCTTTATGGTTATCTTTAATTTTATGTTTGATTTTATACCATGTAGTTCTATTTAATTTCTTTGACATTCTTTAATTGTTGCATAAATATGAGAAAGAAAACAATATATATATTTTTAATACTTTTTACTAAGTCTGTAATTATAAATAAAACTTGCTGATATTTGCTTTCTTTATATTATATAAATTCATTTCTTTAAAAAGATTTTTTTTTATCATAGAGTAAGTGGTTGTAAAGCAGTAAAAGACTGCTATAAATTGTTTTGACGTTGCAAAAATTATCAGTATGGATTTTAATTCAAAATTCCAGCATTTTAATGCTATTTTCGATAAAGTATGGCGTAAATCCTGTATCGGACCCCGGGAGCATGTCCTGCGCCTGTTATGTCTAGGTCTAATCCTTACCAAGAGAAGCCATTGAGAAGCTCATTTAATTCACTTTTCAGTAAAAAAATAACTCTTTCGTCAGAGCATTCCTACCGGACCCCGACGCCCGATACCGTCTGTGGCTCATCTCAGCTGTCGGACCCCCGGGACCGATACCGTCCAATTCAGGATATCCCTAAAATACGCCGCCGCACCTAACTTGTTAAATCAACGAGGATCTGAACCTTTAGGTTTTGTATTTTAATAATTTTTCTGTTATAGTCAAGATAAAAAAGTTGACATATAATCATCATTTATTTTAGGTCATAATATATCAACATTTTTTATCTTGCGAACCCGAGGTTTTTCCACTTTGAAATTCTGCACACCATCTGGTAGAATAACAAAGCTTTTTTTTTTAAATAAAAAAGGTATACTTTTTCAAAATTAAAAATAGATTTTTTTAAAAATATTATATTTCTAGAACATTGTCATGCTGGAAATTAGAAGAAACGGCAGAGTAAACTGAAAAAAAGAAACGCCAGTTCTAGCATAAATAGTTTTTAAGATTTAGCACAAAAACTATTTCCATAACAAACCTATTATGTATCAATATTTTTTATCTTGATAACCTATTGTTTTCCAACTTTGAAATTTAGCACATACATATTTAGCTAGAATGTGTTAGAATAAACTTCTTTTTTTTTTTTTTAAATAAAAACTGTCAGTTTTTCATAATTCGAAAAAAGGAGTTTTTATTATTTGTTTAAAGATATGTTTTTAGGATATGATTATGTAGCATATAAAAAAAAAAATCTGAAAAATGTGACAACTGGTTCAGCTTTCCAGCTTAAATAGATATTGAGATATAACCCTCAAACTGTTTGAAAAACGCACCGTTTTTGAATTTTGTTTTTTGATTATTTCAAAAATTCAAATCATGAAAACTGCATGTGCGAAAAATTTGAAATTTCGTATTTTTCTTTAAATTGGAGCATGCAACATATAACGGAAAAATTATTAAAATCAAGAGCCAAAGGTTCAGACCCTAGTTGATTTGATATGGAATGAACCTACCGTTTTAAAATAATTACATCAAGTAAATGAGAACAGGATCTGTACAAGTGGCCTGAAAAGATTTGTATATAAATTACCAATTTGGACCACTGTAATAAGCCCAGTTTGAAATCTATAATTGTTTTTCTCTAGAAAATCGTATAATAATTATTTTATTTTATTTTAAATTAACAAATCATGCTTTATTTATAATTTAAATTTAAATCCGATATGTCTTGTTTATTCATTTGAGTAAAAATAATCACTAATCAGTGAGTGATAAGGTATTGCTTAAGTATTAATGATAAAAATGGGATAAAATAATATTGATCAGAAAATAAATATTACCTTTTAAAAGATATATTTTAATGTTATATTTAGGCGTTTCCTTCAAAGTCGTTATTTTTACTATTCCGTAATAGATAATTGTTTTAACATTTTTATTAGGCCCTGATTTATTTAAGGATTTTATTTAAACTGTTCACCGTAGACTGAATTCAGTTATTAGTCGACACCTGTGCACTTGAAAAAATGTTTTAAAATACATAAAAAGTACTGAATAGAAATAAATATGATTAAATAATTAAACACATAGTAATAAATTTGAATAAAACGTCTAAACATAAAAATCAAAGGTATCTTCTAAAAGGTAGTTTTTATTTACTTTTATTTTATCAATATTTTCTTATTCAAATTAAATTATTATTATTTATGTAATACCGTGTCACTCGTGAGTAATCATTATTTGTAATGAAGCCAGTAAGCGTTAAAGATTGATTTAAATTTAAATATATAAATCAAGCATGATTTTTAATTTAAAATAAAATAATTATATGATTTTTCGGAAAACATAATTATCAATTTCAAATCCTGATAAAAAGACAAGTTGAGCCTATTGAAAAAACCATTGTACTATGGTCTAGCCTTAGAAAATATGTGCTGTTTTTGAGAACTGGTACTAACTACACTATAAGCGTTCCCACTGTTCTCATAATCTTGAAGATAATACTAGAGCAAAAAACTGTTTCAAGATATTGATTCCCAATTCACTCTTCCAAAATAGTATCCATCCTCTGGATACTATTAAGAAAATAATTATTTTATTTTCTTAATGGATTGTAATCTCGCTGTAATAGCGACCTTCAAAATGTAGTCGCTGTAATAGCGACCAGGACGTACTCCTTTTAAGAAAAGCTCAATCTTAAACCAGTTTGAAGATGATTCACACCTCTGAAGGAAGCCCTTTAATTAATCGAGAGAAGAATCCATGGAATGCGTTTAATGAATTACCTCTGTAATTAACCAAAGGTTCAGTGAAAGATTAGGCTCATATCCTGGTCTCTAATGTAATACTTCATGCGTTTCTTAATCTCTCTTTCATTATATAATATTACATTCTATAATAATATTGTTATATAATATTAATTTTTATAATATATAAAAAAAATTTATATTATTTTTATAATAATATTAAAAAAGTGTATAATTAATTACCGTTTTGCAGTAGGGATATTAAGATATATATATTTTTTTTTTTATTGAAAGAATTAATACATTTTGCCACAATGAAGGGCATTAATATTAGAGCTGTAAGGACACATTCACTCAATAAATATATACAAATGTACTTAAAAAAGAAAAAAGTAATAATCATAAATAAAATATAAACCTAGAAATGGGAAATAAAAAATAAAATAACAATCAGAAAAATTAAAGAACACACATTCATACCTATTAACAATATACTGGGTGTCCCAGACCTAGTGTAAAAAAAAAATTGGGTAATACTGCATGTTAAACGGGGTAGGATGGCGCAGAAACGAGTTTCCTATCTCAATCTGTTGAGGAGATATAATTTTTTTTGTTTTTATTTTTAAAATCTTACTTTTTTTTTTCTGAAAAATGACAGTTTTCTCTATTTTGGTTTAGCGTAGAAACAAAAACGATGATATTTTCTTAATTAGCATCAAATTTCCAAAAAACTGTGGAATTTAATTAGCTTTTTAGTGGTGTGACCCATGATACAATTGCACTTCACCGTTCGATTCTGAAAGAAGTTTTTCTGATGAAAAACACGCTAGAGAATGTCACTGCTGGGGCAATGAGGAAGCGCGCTAGAGCCTGCAACCAAAGTAATGGATGCCGAACTTCCCATGTGTTAGAGTTAGAAGACTAGAAAGAACAATGTATAAATTCTAGATAATATAAAAAGAGTAATAATAATCTAAAATTAAAAAAAAACTCCTTAGTTTAAATTTAAAAAATACTTTCTTTAAAATAAACTAAACTTTTAACTAAACTTCTTCTCTTCTACTAAAATTTGAAAAATCCTGCATAAAAAATGTTGAAGATAAAAAGTAATATTATTATTGTAGAACCATATTAAAATGGCTTATTGCAGCACGTGTTCAAAATGTTCTGCATTACTTTGGATGCAGGCTTATATTGAACATGTTTTATGTAGAATTTTTTTATTTTTTTTTATTTTAGATTATTATTACCCTTTTTATATTATTCAGAATTCATACACTGTTCTTTCTAGTCTTAAGAAAGTAAAACTAACTCTAACTCATGGGAAGTTCGGCATCCATAACTTTGGATGCAGGCTCAAGCGCGCTTCCTCATTGCCCCAGCAGTGACATTCTCTAGCGTCTTTTTCATCAGAAAAACTTCTTTCAGAATCGAAAGGTGAAGTGCAATTGTATCATGGGTCACACCACTAAAAAGCTAATTAAATTCCACAGTTTTTAGGAAATTTGACAGCTTCTAGGGTGCTTCAGTGGGGAGTGAGGAATTTTCAAAAACTATTAAAAATTTAGGTTTTAATAAATGTTTTAGCGCGTTAAAAGTCCCACTGAAAGTAGATTTAAAATAACCAGACCCATTTCATCTTTTAGAAAATTTAATGCTGATTAAGAAAATATTATCGTTTTTATGTCTACGCTAAACCAAAGTAGACAAAACTGTCATTTTTCAGAAAAAAAGTAAGATTTTAAAAATAAAAACAAAAAATATTATATCTCCTCAACAGATTGAGATAAGAAACTCATTTCTGCGCCATCCTACCCCGTTTAATATGCAGTATTACCCAATTTATTTTTTTACACTAGGTCTGGGACACCCAGTATACATTCAGCCTGGGAAACTCCGACTCAAGCTTTGCAGCCCACTTATGGAAGGCAAAGCAAGACTCTGTGAGATCCCAGTGCTTCTCTCCCTGCCGCGTCACTGAAGTTAAAAACCAGTGGAGACTAGGTGAGAGCACTCAGCTTCAATCATGCCGGACATGAGTGGAGAAGCTGGCCATTGCCAGGACTCGAATAGTATTTTACAAGAGGTCTCTTGGCCACTGCCGTTTCAACCTCCTGGGAGGATTGTAGGGATGGTTGGGGCATGATAGGGATTGAGCTGAAGGATTAGGATGAAAGGAGAGGTTCTGCTGAAATTTTGAGAATCTGGATGGGATAATGTCTAGGACAAATGGAACGTTGAGTTCATGATGTAAGGTTTTGTTTGTGGCATAATATGGGGCATTGACTATGGTTCGAAGGACTTTGGACTGGTAGGACTGGATACGCTTGATGTTCGAAGGTTTTGCCGTCCCCCACAGTTCGAGGCCGTAGGTCCAGATGGGTTTCAATATGGTCTTGTAAATTAGTAGTTTGTTGTCGGTTAAGTTCTTTTCTTTTAAGACTAGTATGTGGGTTCCATGTTAGTCTTGTGTCTAAAAGGAATCCCAGATACCGGACTGTGTCTTGGTACTGAGTTGAAAAGGATTGATGGACAGGACCTGCATCGAAAGGCGAAGGTGATATTTTTACATTTTGATTCGTTGATTTTGATGCGCCAGTTTCTGCACCAATGTTTAATCAAAGAAAGGTGTCTTTGGAGGTTTAGGGATGCAGTTTCAGGATTTGTATGGGATTAAGATATTACCTATTTGTAAAAGGATATTAAAATAATGGGTATTCTGTTTAAAGGGATATTATTTAATATACGGGGTATTAAAAGTAACGATGCATCGAAAATAAAACAAATAAATAAGTTTATTTATATCTTTAAGAAATCCGGTTGACTAGAAGGTAGGCCGGCATCAGATTTCCAATTAAAGTTTAAAAGAGATATTTTGAAGAAGTTAATAATTTTGTTTTTGTTTATGAATTCAAGTTTTCCAGTCAAATTTTTGAGTATCTATATATTTTATATAGGACAATTTCCTTTATTATAATTTTTTTTATGAATAAATGTCTCAACAACAATCGATTCCGATCAATTTAAGAAGTTTATTGAGCAAAACAATTCACTTATTACTCAACTTGTCAATGCAGTGAAATCAAGCCAGTAAGCGTCTCAATGATCAATATCAGAAGAGGGTTCCGCTACAGAGTTGAACTCAGTTCTCGTTCCCAATTTAAATGCTTTCGATCAAAACACATCACCGAAGGTTTGAAAATTACCTTACAATGGAAGAGGTTCTAGCTGGTAAGGCTTACTGTCCTAGGCTGCTTTTGAATTCCATTGGTTCAAAATATTTCGACATGATTGCAGCTCTAGGCGATCCTTAACAACCTACTCAACATTCTTTCGAAGAATCGACCAAGTTGCTTCAAGACCATCTTTCTCCTGTTCAAAACGAGCTTGTTGCTCAATACATAAGAAAATCTCCTTCCAGAAGATACATTTTAATGTTATATTTAGGCGGTTCATTGAAATTCATTGTTTTTTCTATTTCGTACTAGTTATGTTATTTAGCTTATAATGGCCTTGTGTTTTAAAGAGTTTATCAAAACTGTTCACCGAAGAATGTTAACATGCAGTTACCAGTCGAAACCTGAGCACTAGGAAATAATTCTGATTTTCAAATTAAACTCTTCTAGCCCCACCAAGGCAGTTTTTATTTTTATACATTTTTTTTCCCGCCAAAATTTCTAATTCTTTCGGTAATGAAAAAATATTATCATTCTTATTAGTAGTAGGCCAAATCATAAATGGAGACTGGAAGCGGAAGTAGAGCACAGGAAGGCCAAGAAACAGTCTCTTACTATTATATTTATATTAGCATATAATTTTCGCTTATTCGGGCATCTTTAATATACGAAACATTTTCTGAAAGAGTTACATGAAATTTACAAAGGACATATTCAAATACTAAATCAGTAATAGAACCAGAAAAAAAATTCTCCATAATAAAATTAATCTACCAACGAAAAGGGTGATCCATCATTTTCAAAGTTCCATCGATTACCAGTCCGTCCCCTCAAGTCCAGGAGTAGTTAGAAACATTCCTGATGAGTAAAAAACTATTCTTTATTTATACCGGAGAACTTACAAAACCTGGTTAATGTTATGTCAAATTCTAAAAACCAGAAAAAAAAATTATTCTGAATTTTTTGATATTCTCTGTAAACAAATTAATTATTTATGTTCAAAATAATTTGAAATGACTCAAAATAGTTTAATTTTGATAATTAAAGAATATTTTTTACTCATCAAGAATGCGTTTAACTACTACTAATTATCGTTTTCAAATATTTATTTTTACTTTCACTTACCTATATATGAAATATATAGTAAGTGGAAGTATTGCGATCGTGAAAATTTTGGACTTCCGGTTTTCAACGGAAATACACGTTTTGGGGTCCCCTGAGTCAAAATAACCAAGTCCCGCGAAATGGTCTCTGTGTGTGTGTGTCTGTGTGTCTGTGTGTCTGTGTGTGTGTGTGTGAACAGACTAGCTCAAAAACTATAAACCGTGCGAACCTGAAATTGGGTATTTAGAGTAGATATATGCCCGCGATGTGACAGCGTGAATTTCATCAAAATTGCTCAAAGGGAGGGGGTACTTTATTTAATAACTTTTTAAGTTTTTTTCGATTTTCTCAAAAACGGCTCTAACGATTTTGATTAAACTGAGTATTTGATCTATTTATATGCCTGAAATATGACTGTAAAAATTTCATCAAAATTGATCAACCGGAGGGGGGACTTTACTTAATAAATTTTGTATCATTTTCACATGCTTTTTTTTTATTTACTCAAAAACGGTTTTAACGATTTTGATCAAACTTGGTATTTGATGTATGTATATGCCAACGATGTGATAACCAACATTTCATCACAATCGATCAACCGGAGGGGGGGACTTTACTTAATAAATTTTGTATAATTTTCACGGGTTTTTTTTATTTACTCAAAAACGGCTTTGAGGATTAACAAAAATAAGATATGAATGTAGAAAAATGTGTGACTTTGGGAAATGATATTTAGCAAAACACGTCAATTTCTAATCTAAGTAAGTTGGTAAGTAAAAGTTGTGTGTTGAGCGCACGCACCAGATTTTTTTTCATTATTCCGCTTGTTGATGTGCAACTGCACATCAAGCAAATGTGGTAAAGTATTTAATGATTATAACACTATTATTACTTCAATCACTATTATTAATAGCTAACTTTGCTTTAGAAAATTTTGAAAAGTTAAGTAAGAGAGAAATAAACTGTGTATCGAAATTAAGTTCACTCCATTAGCAAACATAATTGGTTAAATACTCATAATCATTTAGCGATCATAGTGGCATTTTTATACTTTTCATATGCTAAAAACTTCCCGAGGAGAAGAAAACATATTGTTATATTTTTTAAATAAATCTGCCTTATCAATTTGGTTAAAAAATCTCGAGGAAGAGAAAATATTTATCAGAATATGCATATTTAAATTTTAAATAAACTGCCTTAGCAATTTGGCAAGAAAACATCAATTGACTGGTATATATGTAACTAAATATAAAAACTTATAAATTACCTACTAAATATATATATATATATATATATATATATATATATATATATATATATATACGTATATATATCGAAGACTGAACATTTAAATATTATGAGATTTTTAAATACTGGAATGTTTCAAACGATGTAGGAGGGAGGGGTGAACCAATCAGAAGGCTCTATTCTCTATAATATAATTACCGTCTCTCACTTCCTGCGACATCTCTTACCTTATTTATAATATTCAGTCTATAACGGTTCGGGCCAGTATTAACATTAATTTTATTTTATCTATAAATTAATGCTTCAGTTTCAGTGGTGATTGTTCAAAATATTTATTTACGTGTCGTGATAATTTTAAAAACTAGGAAAACGCTGATCTTTATGACTGAGTAATATTATTAATCACACACAATGCTTGTAAGTAGGCTTTAAATATTCAATTCCTCATTCTTCAATTGCATGTAGTTCCAAGATATGAATTTTTTAAATATAGTATAATTCAACAACAATAAAAAATAACCATAACTTATGTTAAAGTTTGTAAGAAGAAGTAATCATCTTATTTTAAAGATAAATATTTATCTTATTTTAAAGATTTAATTTTAAAGATAAATATTTTCTATTTATTAAAAATGTAGCTAAAACAATATGTTTATCATTTTAATCCTTTTAATATATTTGTTATCTATTTATTTAAAAATGTATTTATCAATTTCGAATTAAGGGCTAAAAATATTTTATAAACTCAAGCCATAAAGTGTATTCAAAATAAGTAATTTTTATCGTATTAAATAGGAAAATTGATTTATAAAATATTTAAAGCAAAGAAGTGTGTATGCGTTTAAAAAGCACTTATTAAGCGTTGTCAAAGAAAAAAAAATTAAAAAATTTTCAATGATCTACTTACATCCAATTTTCAAAATGTTTGTGTCTTCTATGAATTTCGCACTTTCACTATCACTAATACGATGTTAAAAGTTTGATCATAACTAACAATTATTTAAAAAAGTAAAAATTTAGAACAAAAAAAAACACGGACATCGACACTCACTGTACCAAATAATGTGATAAACTGAAAAAGATGCCTTGTTGCCAACCTAAAAGGGACTCGATAATTAAGTTATTGGCAATCGGCAGATTTTTAATTTCGCTTCCCGTCTTCAATAACTCACAAATCGAATATCTTATTTCTTACACATTCTTGTTTCTTCTTAGACCAGATAGGTAGATCATGATGGAGTGATTATAATCCAAGCGGCATTAACAATAATATTTATAATAATTTTATATTAGTCTTGAGGCTAAGCAGATAGTAGTCAAGTTTTTAAAAAAAAAATTTGATCCTTTATTAACCTCACAATATGTTTACAATATTCGGTTCAACGTTTCGGCACTAAGCCATTTTCAAGAAGAAGGCCTAAAATTTAGAATTTCAATACTTTTGAACTTAACAAATTAAAATAACAATTAAGTAATGAAATATGTTTTTACCCACCTGTGACCACAATTGTTCAAATAAAATAGGCTGACGACCCTTGTCAAAAATTAATAATCTTTTTACTAGTTAAAAACTGTAGTCACTTTAGGTGTCACAGTCAAATGGATTATTTTACTAGTCCCCTTATCCCCTCCAACATGTAACTTCACGGATACTTAAATAAACAATTTGAAAATATTAATTAAAATCATGATTAAAATTCATACTCGTTCATATCATATTCATATTCGTATTTTATTATTTATTAATTTTCTAAAATTTTAAAATTCATAATATAAATTTTTATATAAATTACCAGACATATAACTTCTTTTAATATTAGGAAAATCAATTATTAATCTTAGTTGGAATTTCCCCATAGAATTTGTTTAAATTTTTGGAGTCATTTTTAAAATTTACAGTCTTATCAATATTCTCTTAAATTGACATGGCTTCAAGCATTCTTCTCTTATATACGCTTGATTCCCTATGCATGCACCTCAACTCCATCAAAATCAAACCTATGCTGTGTTTTATTTACATACATGTTCCACTAGACATGTTTTTTGTCATTTTTTTTCTATATTTTTCACATAATTTTTACGTTGGTAAATCCGGTCAGGAACATATTGCTTAGTTTCACCAATGTATATTGCTGGGCAATCCAAACAAGGTATTTTATAGACTACTTCGGATTGGTTTTTAACATTTATATTATATTTCATATTGCTGTATATGTTGCCCACTTTATTTGTCGGCTTAAAACAATTTATATTCACCTACATCATAATCTTAAATAGATTTTTTGATGTTTTCTCCTAGACCCCTTATATATGTATATTTATAAAACTTATTGACATCATGATTATGTTCTATTTTTTCATTATTCATATATACTTTTATTTTATTATAATTTTTGGCCCATAATTTTTACTTTCACTTACCTATATATGAAATATATAGTAAGTGGAAGTATTGCGATCGTGAAAATTTTCGACTTCCGGTTTTCTACGGAAATACACGTTTTGGGGTCCCCTGAGTCAAAATAACCAAGTCCCACGAAATGGTCTGTGTGTGTGTGTGTCTGTGTGTCTGTGTGTTTGTGTGTCTGTGTGTGTGTGTGTGTGAACAGACTAGCTCAAAAACTATAAACCGTGCGAACCTGAAATTGGGTATTTAGAGTAGATATATGTGACAGCAAAAATTTCATCAAATTTTCTCAAAGGGAGGGGGTACTTTATTTAATAACTTTTAAGTTTTTTTCGATTTTCTCAAAAACGGCTCTAACGATTTTGATTAAACTGAGTATTTGATCTATTTATATGCATGAAATATGACTGTAAAAATTTCATCAAAATTGACCAACCGGAGGGGGGACTTTACTTAATAAATTTTGTATCATTTTCACATGTTTTTTTTATTTACTCAACAACGGTTTTAACGATTTTGATCAAACTTGGTATTTGATGTATTTATATGCCAAATATGTGATAACCAACATTTCGTCACAATTGATCAACCGGAGGGGGGACTTTACTTAATAAATTTTGTATCATTTTCACGTGTTTTTTTATTTACTCAAAAACGGTTTTAACGATTTTGATCAAACTTGGTATTTGATGTATTTATATGCCCGAGATATGATTGTAAAAATTTCATCAAAATTGATCTACGGGAGGGGGGACTTTACTTAATAAATTTTGTATCATTTTCACGGTTTTTTTTTTATTTACTCAAAAACGGCTTTAACGATTAACAAAAATAAGATATGAATGTAGAAAAATGTGTGTCTTTGGGAAATGATATTTAGCAAAACATGTCAATTTCTAATCTAAGTAAGTTGGTAAGTGAAAGTTGTGTGTTGCGCGCACGCACCAGATTTTTTTTTATACATTCTAAATTCTACTGATGTGACTTTAGTATTTTAAAATGTATATGATGTAATTTTACTAGTTCAGTATTTATAAGAAACTGTAAGCTGTTCAATTTTAGGCTGAATATGCCTAAGAAAGTTTTACCGCCTAAGAGGAAAGCCTGTGAGAAGCCTTAAGGACAGTCACGGCCAGTTCATCACCGAGGAGAGGGATATCCTGGAGGTTTGGAGAAAACATTACCAGGACAGGTTTTCGTTTGAGGATCGCAGAGGAAGAGGCGTGCTCGACAGAAGGCGACGACCCCGGACCATACTCAACAATCCAGAGGATGACACTATCCAGGAAGAAGAAGTTGAAGATGCGGTTGCAAGGGTCAAAATGGGGAAAGCTGCTGGCAAAGGCGAAATAGCACTCGAACTGATCAAGCATGGAGGACCCGAGCTGATCAAGAGCCTCCAGAACCTCTTCCAAAAAGTTTGGGACCTTAAAAAGATCCCGATGGAATGGGAGGAGAACCTCATCATTCCCCTGTTAAAAAAGGGGACCAGACACAGTGCGAAAATTACAGACCAATCTGTCTCTCCTCTGTGGTATATAAAGTCTACACCAGAATACTGGAGCAGAGACTTAGGAAATACATAGACGATGATATGTAGGAAGAGCAAGCTGCCTTTAGGCCTCATAGACAAACGCAGGACCATATATTCCCACTCAGAATGGTACTGGAGAAAGCATGGGATAGAGGCCGAAACAAATATCTTGCTTTCTTAGATATAAAAGCAGCCTTTGACAGGAAATCTGGAAGGCCCTACAGGATAAGCGAGTTCCGCCTAATCTCATTAGTGCCATCAAGTCTGCGTACCAGGACCCGAAGGGTATAGTCAGACTGAATGGTGCCAAGCTTTAACCTTTCCGGTTTTATAAAGGCGTGAAATAGGGAGATATTCTCGGCCCTCTCCTCTTTAATGTAGTAATTGATGAGGCTCTGTAGGTGTGTAAGAGAAGGACCCCTCGAGCCACTATCGGATACTGGAACCTGATTCCAGTGCTGGTTCAATGCCTCGTATATGTGGACGACATAGTTCTGATATCCGATAGTCAGGAAAGCCTACAAATTGCAGTGGAGGAGTCGTTTGAGGAGCTTAAGCTAAGAGGTCTCACCATTAATCCGGTTAAGAGTAAAGTTAAGAAAGTAGGGAGGGAAGAGACCGAGCTCAGAATAGTGTGTGATGGTCAACAACTTGAGAAGGTAGACAAGCATACTTGGGGCACCATCTTCAGCAAAAATGCTAGAATCGAGCATGAGGTACTCAAGCGAATAAAGAAGGCCAATCAAGAGTTCCTATACTCTGGTGGGAAAGCAGGAAATCAGTCAAGAGGCCAAGCTCCGACTGTTCGGTGTTTCTCCCAGTCCTGCTATACGGATCAGAGAGCTGGTTTCTTCTTGATAAGAGTGCAACTGAGATGAGGTACTTAAGGAAAGTAGCTGGAAAGACAAGGCGGGGCCGAGAAAGGAAAACCTGCGCGAGATATAATTGAAGAATATCAGCTCAAATGGTACGGGCATGTTTGTAGAATGGGAGGTGAGCGTCGAGCAAGATGGATATTGGAGGCCAGACCAAGGGGGCAGCGACCAGTTGGCAGGCCGAGAACCACATACAGCCAGTATATAGAGAGACTCGGGAGCGAACGCGGCTTGTCCTTGACAGGAATTAAAAGAATGGCGCAAGATAGGGATGCCTATAGAAGATGGGTAAAATCAACTCCACGCTTAACAGCACGAAGGAGATAGGGAAAGAAGAAGATATTTTACCGTTTCATAGAAATAAGCTTGACTCCAATCCAGAGATTTTATGAATCCATTTGGTCGGAATTTAACAGAAAATATGCAAAAATGAGTAAGATTATATTTTTGTATATTTTCTACCGATTTTCACTGGGGAAAAAAAAATCTTAGTTCGTGTCTCTTCAAAGGGAGATTTGACTTGAAAAATGAACTGTCATAAAAACGTAATAAGAGATTCAACCAAAAAAAAAAAATTGATTTGTGATCCCACAATATGACACAGCTTAATTAGGATTTGGATAACGCGTAGAAACAAATTTGATTAAAAAGAATTTTTTTTAACCGCTATTTCAGCCATTCATCCACACCATCCTTTCACTAGAAACGATTAAAATCATAGATCTTTTTATTTATGTATCTTCCATATTTATTTTTATTGCATACTAGTGGGTTAGTTATAGTTATAGTGTGTATACTAGTCGGTGCCCCCCAGTCCGCCTCACGGTCCATTAACCTCCATTTTACATCAGCGCATTACACTCTAATTAAGTAATTAAAACAAAATTGGACTCAAAAAGCCCAACTTTTTCATTCAACTTGACTTCCACCTTAATGAAACAGGGTAGCAGAAACCAAGTCTTCAAGCCACTAGAAAATTCGTCATAAACTCTCACAAATAAGCTTGAGTTTTCATCACAGTAATGTCGATGGTAGCACAGCTAACTAGTATAACTTGGAAAATTACAGCCCAAAATTTGAACTAAAAAAATCAATCCTGAATCTTATTATTCACACTTTTTTGACAAAATGTCAACTGTTGGTGCACTGTCAACTTTTGGTACTCTTTTTTCTACTTTTGGTACTGTACTACCCTAATAGAAGTTGAATTCAGAATTACGCATCCAGTTATAGTCGCTCAACTACTTAGGTAACTACTACTACCAATAATACAACTTTTCATTTAATTTTCACATAAATTTTAAATATTTAACCCACCATTTTCATTTGTAAAAGTCAGATCCAGACAATGGAGATGAGATACTTGAGGAAGGTTGAAGGAAAGACAAGGAGAGATAGGATCCGCAATACAACTATAAGGTCGAACCTCGAGGTACAGCCGATAGAAACTATTCTAGAAGAAAATAAACTGAGATGGTTTGGGCACCTCCAAAGGATGAACATCGAAAGAACGGCAATGATTACGTATGAGACGAGAGTTGACGGAAGAAGGCCAAGAGGAAGACCACGGATCACCTGGGAAGAAAGTGTACGGGAAGCGTTCAGGAAGCGAGGACTGGACTGGAAAAAGAGGAGAGAACTGGTACAAGAGAGGGATACCTGGGTCAAGCTCTATAGAGGGCATCCCCACACTGCACAGCGGTAGAAGGGGAAGGAATATGATGATGATGATTTTGATTTGTTTTGTACTTTTAAATGAGAAATGAAAAAATAGAATATTACACTAAGAACTTTTCTACATAAAAAATAATTGTTTGAGTCTGTTGCTTCGTTGGCGCTTATCTGAGAAGCTACCGCTCCGATTTATAAATTCCTTTGCATTAGACAGGCCGTGTCCTACCTTAGGCGCCATGACTGGAAAACAACTAGTAGCGAATAAATTTGACGCTTCAAATCCTGTCTTCTGAGAGAAACAACGAAGACAATGTATGATAAATAAAAATAGATTTTGCTTTGTTACAAGGGTTCGAAATAAAAAGGCATTTTCCCTGAATAAGAGCCGAGAGGAGGGTGGGAGGGGGGGGGGGTCTCTACATGGGAACTTTTATTTACCCTTTCTTAGTTCTTGTATTTTACTTTCTTCTTTTCCCACATCTTAGATGCCCCTATTATCCGGCCGTGGCTTCCTTCCCTTTAATCTAATTTTCATCAGCGCACTCCTTAAAAATTCTGCGGAGCAAAGGTATAGCCTTGGGCAGAGACCCGCTCATACAAAATGTTTTGATTACTAAATATTTGATAGATGGATTTTTTTTTTCTTTTGGTTCATACTAACGTAGACTTACATCGAACGGATAATTTTTAGACCAAAGGGACGTACGACAACGAACGTACAACAACGAACGTAGCTTACTTAGACAAGGTCATTATCTAACGGATCTTCATGAAAAATATTTTTCATCATACTGCATCAAAAACATGTGTTTTCAATACTCGGTTTGAGTCCGTAAAGTGGTACTTTTCAGTCCTAAGCCTGAAAAATCTTTTTGGTGCACCTAACCTTACCTGCTACTAATATATATTAATAAAGATGTGTTTGAAGGAGGTTACTTGTAGCTACACTGTGCTTCATTTTAATATAAGTAGTATGTTTGAACTGCATAATAGCTTGGATATACCAAAGGAAATGCCAAACAAAGGTTTTAATATAATGAATAATCAGAATTGTACTATAAATATTAATGTAAATATATAAGTACTTTTCTCCAATTATAGGGTAATAAACAGCTGTTTTTTTTTTTTTTTTTAAAGGTGTCAATTTAATTTCTTAAATTGTATCTGTAAGTTATAAATGAAACATAAAAGTGTTTTAATGTACTCAAGTATGAGCAGTATGATGAAAAGTATTGTTCATAACACGTACCAAAAGTGTGTTTTCGGTGCTCGGTCTAATTTTGACGCTAGGCTACGCCTCGCGTAGTGATCAAAATAACTATTGGAGGTTCCTGGTCAAAAAAATAAACTAAAATAACATTAAACTACCTTATTTTTTATCTCGAGTTGAAAATGATTGCGACATGATTTCAGAATCATTTCTGAATATAGATTGATTTAAGGGAAAATACAGCCTTTTCATGGATTCTCTTTTAGGTCAATGAAATGTTAAAAAAATGTTAGATCTTCAAGCAGACCGCCCTTATAGATTTTTTGAGAATAGCGTAGAATATAAACATTATTCTGGGAAGAGGTAGGGTAAACCATACAGTTATTGACACTCAGTACAGTTATTGACACCCCTACTTTAACTTAAAGAAATAAGTAAACAAGTCCTAATTTTATTTCAAGATATACATGAATCTAATGTTTGAAGGGTCCTCTAAGTCATCTATGATTTAAGACTTTAACAAACTAATCAACAGGGTGTCAATAACTAGTTTTTGCACTTTTAACAATAAATATTGCCATATGGTAAAACTATTGAACTTTTGACCCAAAAAAACCTCTTGAGTCTTTATAAGGATAGGTAAAGAAGAGCTACAGGAAGTTTCAATTTTATCCCTTCATTAAAAGTTTTTTTTTTTTAATTTTACCACAGAAATTTAGTCTTAAGGGTGTCAATAACTGTACGGTTTACCCTTCTTCAAAAACATAATGGAACAAACCAGATAGAATGATTATGATAAAGAAACACACTGGCCAAATAATTTAATTAATATAGGATAATTAAAGTTAATAGGTAAATAAAAATCCAAATTGAATAAATCCCATAGTTTACAAAATTGTTAATTACATATTAATTATTCTAATAACCACAACTGATAACAAATAAAAATAATCTTTTTAATTATCTTTTTTAAACAATTATATTTAATCTTTTTACACAAAAAATGATGTTAGGTTCGAATTTGGCAACCTCAAAAATAGATATGTGTTATGTTCAGATGTTTTCGAAAATCTTATGTCATTTTTCGTTTGAAAATTGGGTCTATTAGGGTAGTTTGCTTGAAGCTCTAACATTTTTTACAATTTCTTTGACCTAAGAAACAGAATCCAAGGAGTGACTGTTATTTTTCCTTAAATCGAGACAACAATGTAAAAATTTTGGTGCAAGAATTATGTCCATATCATCCTTAAAACTCGGGATATAAAATTTTTGTATCGGCTTCTATAGCTCTATTGGCGCAAACGGCGAAGATCGTGTAAAATATTTTTCAATCAAGAAACTCCTAAAGAATGTTCATTAAGAATCATGAGGGACTAACCTTGTTCTCTCCTTGTTTGTGAACATTTTTAACTGTGTTGCACTGTTCAGCAAAAAAAAAAGTCTTTGAAATGATTGCAGTTCTCACTTTTGTTGGTACCTCTATGGCGACCAAACGTTGCCAAATTTTATAAATATATCTTCTTGTAATTTTGGAAATGAGACAAATGATAACTAACTGTTAATGAAAGCGCCACCAGAGCTGGGTTCAAATACGTCGGCGAACAGACAAAACACCGGCTGTTGGCGCGAGTCGCTTTCACACACCTATTCACAGGCTATTCACCAATTTTTGACCTAAATACGAACCGACCTTTATACATTAACACTCCATTGATCGCGCCCTATGTAATAAAAGAGTCCTCGCATTTTATTTAGAGATACGTAATACCACGTTATTATACCAATACGTATAATAATAATAATTATTATTATTATTCTGGCGCTATGGTCCTGCAAGAACCCGGGCCTCCAACACCACAGCCGATCAATCTCTGCGATCCTGTGCTACTCTTCTCTAGTTTGGTACACCCAGCATTTTGAGGTCCTCCTCGACATCATCCAGCCATCTGATTCGAGGGCGTCCTCCGCTTCGTTTACCGTCCGGTTTCTCATAGAGTATTCTTCTTACTATCCTGTGCTCCGGCATTCTTTCCACATGTCCCAGCCATCTCAGTCTGGCTTTCTTTATTAACGCCATGTCCGGTTCTCCATATAGCTCCATCAGCTCCTCATTCTTTCTTCTTCTCCATGTACCATTTTCGGACACTCCGCCCCGATCCTTCTTAGTATTTTTCTCTCCCATGCATTGATCGTAATTTCTGATTATTTTGGTCAGGGGCCACAATAATAATCTCTAATTATTACGTAGATTCTGATTTTTTCCATAAAAAAATCAAATTTAACACGTGCATAAGATACGAAGTATCTTCAAACAATAGTTTTATGAGAAAGCTGTTTGTGACCTCTTTGAAGAAGCCACACTTCAGGACAGTCTGACAGTTTTTGTAATTTTTATGTGTTGTTCATTCAAAAAGTTGCCACGTTTTGTTTTTTTTAGACAATTTGAGTGCGCGTTTTACATAAAATAATAGAGAGCTGTTATATTTGTAAAAGGTTGGGCGGTTATAAGCCCTTTTTAGTTGGCTCTCCAGGGACATAAAAAGAACCCAAAATGTCTTCAGCCAAACTCAGTACCATGAATCTAACAAACCTAAAGCAAAAAGTAAATTAAAAAGTCACATCCAACCCTAACCTCACAGAAGCTTTTTGTAGCACCGAACGCTTTTCAAAACTAGGAAACGCTATTATATTAGCCAGGTATTAAACAGAAAGATTATGTATTAAAAATTGCAGTATTAATTGATCCGAAATATATCCGTTTCACTTCAAGAATCTCAAATTCTAGATTTTTCATAGTAAAAATTCATTATTATCTCCGACAGCGGTATCTGGCAACAAAAGGAGTCACCCTAGCCCTCCTCCTTCCACAGTATCAACCATGGAAATAAATCGGTATTACTTCGGATAAGCAACTCAAAGATGGTGGCCAGCTAGAGTAAACAACAAGGTATACCGATCTTGCCCTACCCGATATCCACGATTCAGTTCGGGTTAACCGAGAGTTCCCGAACAGATGTCGTCGAGATAACCTTCCCGCCTCAATAATAATTGGAACAAAAGAATGTACAAATGAATGTTTCTTTAATATAATTAAAGTTCGGGGAAATTCAGGCAATCTTGCGATTCAGCTATAGCTAAGCATGCGGCTGCAAATGGAGTGGTCACAGGTATTCTACAAGCGTGTAAATCAGACAGCTGGGATACTAAGTGTCAGCTATACGATTCGCTATCCGAAAGTGTATTGTTATACATGACTGAAATTTGGGGATGCCAGTATTCGGAAATTATTGAAAGAGGTCAATTAAAATTTATTAAATACTTATTAAAACTGCCTCGTAATACGCCTAATTTTTATATAAGAGTCGAAACCGGTAAAGTGCATGTTTTACTAAAAATATTTAAAAGGATGCTGTATTGGTGGTTAAAAATATTAGCTATGGAGAACCATCAACTTCCCAAAATTTGTTACGACCGACTTGCCGAGCTTAGTTTCCATCCGTCTATACCTCATAATTGGGCAACTGAACTAATTAAACTTCTCTCCATGATTGGGGCAACTAATTTGTGGGCTTCCCAAAATATAAATTTCATAAAAAATCACACGATCGAAATTCAAGAATCAATGAAAAATCACTTAATAAGTTTGGATTTTGATAAAGTGGCCCAATCAGAATTTAATTTGTTTTATAGGAATATTGTTATTTTCGGAAATTCCCAAGAGTATCTTAACTTTAATATTCATGTAAATAAGCAAAGGATATAGCTCAATTGAGGATGGCGGGTAAGAAGTATACACGGTTATCAATAAACAACATGCATAGAACTTTCAATAGTGATCAAGATTGCAAATATTGTGAAACCAGTTGTAGCGATGAAATCTCACATTTTTTATTAAATTGTTCAGCCTTTCATGATGTGAGGCAAACCTTTTTGAAAAAGTATATCCAACCAAATAGTACAAAAGAATGGAATCTCCAGAATCTTTTGTTAATTAAAAATGAAACTCAAATTAACAATATTTATTTATTTGTACTTAAATCACTTACGAAAGAACGACAATAGAAAATAAAAATATTTAATACTCCATAATACTTAATTGCAGCTTATTAATAATATTTTGTAAGAATTGTATTTATTTTATTTTTTGTGAGTTTTTTTTTTTTTGTTATCTATACATGATTTTATTCTATCAACAAAGAATTTTTATGTTTTATTTTCGCTATTTGTAAATATTCTGTACGTGATTTAATTTTAACATTTTTCTTTACAAACATATTGTACTATCTGTCTATCATTGTTATATTAATATTAATACTTTTCTTTTTATGTTATATTTTAGGATTTTATTTTATTATTTTTTTTATTTAATTTTTTTTCTTTCTTTTTTCGTTTGTTTTGTATGACCATTTTATTTTATTTTTTGTATATGGAGCCAGACCTCCTGTAATTGTAATTATTACAAAATACAGTATTTTATTCATTCATTCATTCATAATATAATTAAAGTACTATTTCAATATATGAAAATTTCCTGTGATAGTTGGTTAAAATTTAAAATTTTATGGCCTCTTTTGCAATATTTAACAACTAAATTTAATCTTTTGTTCTGTAAATTTATTTGTTTGTTTTTTAAAAATATGTTACTGTCCTGTTTAAATGACTTAATGGATTCAAGTTGAATGCAATAGGTACAAATAAATTAAGAACAAGGTATTCTGACCACGCCCTACCGGATATCCACGGTTCAGTTCGGGTTTACCGAGAGTTCCCGAGATCCGATGTCGGCTTTATCCACATTTTTGGAAGATAATTCATTCGTTGTTTACTTCATTAGGTTAGGTCTAATTCAAACCAAAATCTTCAATCTAATAAATCATGTACAATTTGTTCTTTTTCCTACAGAGTCCTATCATCTATATAAATAAAGTTTAAAATAATCATAAAATCATTTTAAAAAAAATGTCCTTTTAGGTTATTTAAATACATTATTCTTGAAATAACAAAAACATAATAATTCATAAGGATTCTTATATTATTAATTTATTTCTACCTATTGCATTTAATGTGCATTTAACTTGAATCCATCAAGTCATTTAAAGAGGACAATAACATATTTTTAAAAAACAAACAAATAAATTTACAGAACAAAAGATTAAATTTATTTGTTAAATATTGCAAAAGAGGCCATCAAATTTTAAATTTTAACCAACTATCACAGGAAATTTTCATATATTGAAATAGTACTTTAATTATATTAAAGAAACATTCATTTGTACATTATGTTTGTTGTTCCAATTATTATTGAAGTGGGAAGGTTATCTCGACGACATATGTTCGGGAACTCTCGGTTAACCCGAACTGAATCGTGGATATCGGGTAGGGCGAGATCGGTATACCTTGTGGTTTACTCACGCCAGCCACCATCTTGGAGTTGCTTATCCGAAGTAATACCATAAATCTTATGTTAGATACCAACAAAGTCGAAGAAATTATTGTTAATTTTGCACAAATTTCCACCCATGGAAAAAACACAATCATTAAAAAAACTTAAAAATACTAAAATTAACCTTGAAGAAGCCCGAAAATCCATTGAAAATCGATATGGCTCCTGATACGAAAGACCTCAACAAGTTAGTGCAACAATCAACAGACAATACAAAAAGCCTAAGGGACATGTTGGCTGACACCAGAAACCTGGTTAAAAATTGGCGGTTTGAAAGAGACACATTTCTTGAAATTCCAGACATTTAATCTAAAAAACTACAACTCTATCGAAAAGATAGATCTGATAGTCCGTCTGGGGTGGAGTAGCAACAATAATTAATACAGATATTTACTCGGAAGAAATAAACATTACATCTACTCATGAAGTTATAGCCACAAAAATCTACTATCCAGAACCTATGTCAGTTTGTAATATGTACATACCACCTAATAGAGATTTTACAACGAATGCTCTTCAAACCATAGTGGATCAACTCCCTAGACCTGTAATCCTTGTTGTGGATCTGAATGGGCACAGCACAATGTGGGGCTCTACATTGTCTGGCTATGGCTATAAAAACAGAGGGGCTGAGATTGAGAATATTATTAATTCTAATAACTTTCTAATTCATATTAACAACGGATCCCCAACTCATCTCTGTACGAATGGTTCACTCTCTGCGATTGATTTATCTTTTTTTGACACAAGAATTTATCACAGAGTTCATTGGAGTATAAAAGACACTTTGTATAGAAACGACCATTACACGATCACCACAACGTTCGATAATAACTTTACCAAAAACGAATCAAATGGAGGTGGTCTTTCAAAAGGGCCCACTGGGACAAATTTTCATGCCTGCTAGAAAAAGAAAGGGTCACAGAAGCGGAGGAAAATATTACTTTCCTCAATAGAAAAATCCTAGATGCTGCCGAGAAAGTTGTTCCAAAGACAATTTTCAAAGATAGACGAATGGTGGAATTAGAAACTACGTCAAGAAAAGAATACATGATATGTGGACTACTGAGTGGAGAAACAGAAGCTACAAAGTGGAAAAAATCAAAGATAGTCCTGAGATCTGGAACACGGCCGAGAGAAGAAACCGACGCACAGTGGTTGAAGGGAGGAAAAAAACTATAACATTTTCACCTATCGTGATTTTAGTATATGTTTGGAAAATATTAATAATAAGTTTATTAATATGACCTTGGATAACTTGGTGAAAGTATATCGATTTCTCATGAAAACTTTCCTGTCTCGTTTTATCATAAAGTGGCAAGAAGCTCAGAGAAATAAAAATATATTTAATAAAAAAATGAAGAATGGCTTCCACAAGTGGAGTGATATGAACGAAAACCAAACGATGATTCGGTGCCACTTCACTGCGTTCCAGTAAAGGCTTGATTCGGTTAAAAAAAAAAAAAAAATTCAAATACTTTCCTCAGAAGTTCGATAGGACGGTAAGATGAAAAATTAGTTGCGGGCTTAGAATCATTTTGAGAGCGGAGAGTTTCCAAAGAAGGGGATAATAGGGTGTGTGAAGATAGGTTTATAGATGTGTGTAAGAAACAAAACAGCTTTTCGAGGTAGGTGACGAAGGATAAAGAGAGTGATAAGATCATAGCCCTGTAATTTTCTGTTAGGAAGTCTCTTGATTGCTTTGTAGATATTTTTGGGGTGAAACACCGGAGGTGGATCATAATATAGAGGTAATGGAGTTGTCAAGTCGTATATTTCGGTGAGTCGTATAGTACAGACTTCGTTCTAAAAACGAGGTCAAGATATTTAGAGAATCCATTGGCTTATTAAAAATTGGTATATATAAAAAAAAAATCCTGCTATTATTTAGAATGAATTAGAGTTATTAAGAATGAGTTACGAGTTACTATTAAGTTATTAGTTGTATTTGTTAGGTATTGTTATAGTTATTACAGAGTTGCAGTATAATACCTATATTGAATAGTCTATCCACCATCTCTCATCAAATTTGTATTAAAGCCTGATAACCCCAATCACACTTAAAAACTTATAATTTAATATGAAAGTACATATAATAGTTAAAAATTAAAATAAAACGAAAAAAATAATTGATATCTCTTACGTATGATAATTTAATCTTTATTCGCTTTACCTTCCTGGGGTGTTTTCATGAACTAAAATTGTATTGCAAGTAGTCAAGGATATTAATAGCATAGAACATCAAAAGTGTTTAAACTAGCAGATCTCGAGTCCTCGATCGCGAAAATCGATGTATTATTTTTTTTTCTATTTTCCTTATACTGCCAGTTAATCCGAAGAGCCGGTTAAGGGGGGCTCCAACCTATACATTTTATAGGAAATTTAATCGTGGTTATTTTAATATAAACTTTATTTTTTTTCAGCTTACAGATCAAGACAAGATTTTTTTTCGAAAATAGTCGATTTTCAACCACTGTGTGACGCGAAGAAGTTGTCTTGGCAAGGATGCCATAACACAAACTTACCTCCTAAAGGGACTGTACCCTCCGACCTGCAAGGTACCTCTCACCGTCGAACACATTCTACTGGACTGCGAGGCCCTTTAGGATGCAAGGAAGAAGTGCAGCATTAGTAGCAGACTGGACATCGCTCTTGGTGATACAGAGACCGCTGTTGAAAACTTCATCAAAAAAACCTTTGTTACTTTGTTTTTAAAAAAACAAAGTCCTATCATCTTATTTAGCACACATAATTTGTTTTGTTAAATAGAACTCTGTATAATTACATCAAGATACCTAAAAATAGCTTTGGAAAACTTCATGACATAATACTTAAACCGTCAACATCAGAACCATCTATTTATCATGCTAATGACCCAACAAGGGTAGATGCATTTGTAAAATAAATAAATAAAATAATTTTATGTATTTTGACTAACAAAGTCTTTGTAAGTCTTCTTAATTAAAAATTATTTATCACTTCATAGACTGGCGAATGTATTCGCATTGTCTCTATGTGATAAAAAGATAACAAATTTCCTAAAAACGTTTCCCTCATGCAAATTACAATAATAATCAGTAATTTCAGTATTTATTGCTTGATACAAATTTATTATAAGGAAATGATCAGTTTTGATGAAAAATTATTTATAAATCGAGTGGCGTTTCATCTCTCAGATGCAGAATGGAGTTGGGGAGCGAAATTTACTGTCTATTTTATAAATATTTCTAATTTACTGCTAAATCATGCACCCCACAAAGGAAGGTGAACTTGGTCGCACTGAAATCTAACTTCAATCGTCACCAATCTGTTAATAAAACAAATTGTCTTGTGTATCTTAGATAAAGCGCGAGCAGTGGAGTGTTAACTTAATCTGTGACGCACTTTATTCAATATGTTCCAAATCAGGCAGATTTTATTCATATGCTTTTAATTAATCCCCCATCACGTTTATTTATTTATTTTTTTTTGTTACTGCAACTATCAATTAATGGTTCCACTCTAATTTTCCAGTTAATGGCGACAACCTCATTTTCACAACAATAAAACCTATTTGGCCTAGCGGATTCGAGCTTTGGGGCTCATCAAACCATTTGATTCCTTTAAGCCAAAATAGGGAGGATAGACTAAGCCTTTGTAGGGGCGTTTTATTGAAACCTTTATGTAGAAGGTTTGGCTTTTTGTACAAGGGAATCCTAGCATAGTTCTGAAACTCAACAACAATATCCCGTTACCATGTGCCATCAAAGTTTGTTATCAGTGACGTCTTTTGTCATCAATTTTTGTTTATTCATCGTGATGTTTTTCCTGCTGAAATATATTAATTAGCTGAATTCAAATAATTAACTATGTACAATGTAGTTAAAAAACAAAATTATATTCTACTGTGCGAGGTATCAATCTGTAGATCTTGACAAACTGATCACGAATGTAGTACATAGTCGTGGTTTCCTCTTGTTGGTCAAATCGGGAAGAAAATTTTGAGTAGAATTTTGAGAGAACTAACATCAATACTTCAAACGTGAGATGTAGGAAACGAATAAAAATAAAAGAGGGTGTAAAATAATTTATAAAGCAAAGAATTGAAAAAATTGAATAGTTTTTTTTTTTAACTTAATGAAGAATTAAAATAACAATTCGGTCCAATTCCAAACTTCATTCATCACACCGATCTCTGAAACATGGGCGTTACCAGCACCAAATTATTGGGGGGGACGTCGATTATTGTAGGTAGAAATTCGAGAAGATAAAAGTTGAAATAATAACCCATAAAAACAACTGTTGGGGCATTTAATTCATCCTCCAACGATGTATTTTAAAGGTATTTATAGTATCTTAAAACTTGTAAATTTATGCCCCAGTTATAAAATAGCGAGTTGTTAAGGTTTAATGTTGAAAGATGTGGGCCAAAATTTCTTGATTGAATTTTATCTAAGTTTTTTTTTCTGATTCTGATCACACTAATTTCATTGCTTCCTATCAACTTCTATAAGCTTCTTCGATTTGATGGAAAGTAGGATCAAGCTGCTTGGTTAAAAAAGAAATGGGGACCAATTACGGTGATAAAACTTTGTTACAGAATTCATAAAACAAAACAGTTCAAGCTGAAATAAAAAAAATAATATAATTCATCAAATATACAATAAGCCTGACTATTTTTTTAACAATAGAGTGTGCTTTAATTAACTAATATTTAATATTTATATTTTATTGGTTAAATTCGGATAAACTCGTAAAGTCGCATTTTTATTTAATTTTTTACATTGGGTCCTCTCTTTCTAAAATATTGGCGGGGACAGTCCCCTTCTGCCAAAATATTGGGGGGGGGGCGTCCCCCCTGTCCCCCCCGGCGGTGACGCCCGTGCTCTGAAAAGGACCCTTTGGGCTTAATCCTTTTGCACGAGCGTATCGAGCGGAAGTTGGAAGCTGAGATCTAAAATCGCCAATCAAAGCCTTTTTAACTGAAAAGGAGAAATTGGGGTTCGCTGAAGTCGTAACATGCTCATTATCTGGGCAAATTAAAATTTATCTAAATTAGAAAAATCTATGAAATTCTGCAGCGTCCTGATCCTGTTCGGAAAAAGGCAGTATCCAAACACTGATTTTTTTTTTTTTTTTTTTTTTTTAATAGAAACAAGGAAAATAAATAAAAATTACGCAAATAAAGCTACGGTTCTGCTATAATCTCGTTCTATTTAAATCTTTTTCACTCTCTTCAGTCACAGGAAACCATCCTCCATCTTTTATTGTTCATCTTATTCTATTTGATTTAAATTATTATCGCTACATATTATGCTTCATAATTTTCAGTTTTTACTACAAATTGTATGACATAGTTCTTTGTTTTTAACTGCAAACAAAGCCGAGCTCTGATTATTTTGTACCAGAGTTGGACAAATGGTAATCTAAATAATGATTAATGAATATGAATACTTGTAATCATAAAACAAATGAATAATGAATAACCATTATTCATAATCAGTGCGGAGTATTTTTAATGATTATTGAGCGTTTATGAAATTCATTTGAAATGAATAATGAATAACTGGTATTCAGCTATTCATGATTGACGAATACTGATAAATTCAGTTAGTAATTATTCATGAATAAAATATATTCATGAGCTAAGATTAATAAAATATTCATCAATCATGAATAACAAATATTCATCAATCATCAATCATGAATATGTTATATTCGCAATAATTATTCATTTAAATATAAAAGACGAGGATACATTTCTGAATTAAAAGTTGTCCTAATGAGCAAGGACAAGTCCTAAGTGTGGTTGTAGTCAACTGAACAGCATTTGAAGTCACAAGTAAAGAATTAGACCCTAATTCCAATGGGTATTAGTAAAGGTCTATTGACAAGAATGGAAAGAGCAAAGAAATTTTCAATCATCATTCATGATTAGTAAGACTCAGAATTGTGATTTTTTTTTGTAATCATGATTAATGAATTTATATTATTCATGATTAATGAATGATCTCTAATCATGAGTAGTGATTCTCATTAGTAATGATTAATGAGTAATCATGAACAATGAATTCCTCTTAATCATGATTACTGACTAACATTTAACAATGAATAATGGTCATTCATGATTGTTGAATACATTATATTCATGAATAATCCACGACCAGTGATTAATATAATTCATGATTAATGATTCTGCTCTAAAGAATGATTTGTGAATGATGATTACACTCATTATTCACATTTTTTTAATTAATAGTCATAATCATGATTACATTTTTATTTAAATATGCCCAACTCTGTTTTGTACCTATCGATATGTTTAAAAACAAAATCATTTTGATAGGTATTGTATTAAAGTAATTCAAATGTGTAAAAAAAAATAAAAAAAATAAAGGGGTCGAACGTCGCCCGCCTACTTTCCACCCACCGACCAACCTCCTTAATCAACTCTGACAGCCTTAAGACAATCCTCCCTAATCACACTGGTCCAATTCACTTATTTAGCACAAAAAATAAATCTAAATATGAAATTGAAATTTTAAGACTAAAAAAAGTGAGAATGTCAAATGGACTTTATTAGAATCTCTTTACAATAAGTGTGCGTACGAATTATGAAAAATCCTGTACAGCTAAATCCCCTCTCATCTCCTAACTTTACTCCACTGTGTAACCTAGTTTTTTAGATTTTTTACATCTAGATGGATTCTACAAAATACCATCTAAAAATCAAATATATATATTTGAAATTTGAAATTGACCGAATTGTTATTTTTGCTCAATTTTTTTAATCCACGATTTTAATTTGGAGGAAAGTATTAACTTACTTTGATCATTTTGAATTAAATTAAAAGACTAGAGTCTTTTTAACAACCTGGACTCAGAAACCCAGTTATCATGTAAAATGTTTAATTTATAACAAAAAGAACTCTTTTAATGCTCTTCAGAATTACTCATACTAGGTAATCATTCAATAAGTCATCACTAGAGCATTTGTATTAGGTACATTATTTTTTTTATAATTTAATAAACACGACATTTTAAAACTGGAAAAAAAACATATGTGCACATTTACATAAGAATATAATGTTCCCTAGGAATAATTTGAAGTGTTTAAAACAGTGGAATAGAAAGAACACGTTTTAAAATGCACATATTGAATTTCAATTATATAAGTTTAGAATTTTAATATTATAAATAAAAATTAAACACACAACATTTGATTTCCATGTAATTATTGATATATTAACTAACTCAACAGAAATTAGGACCACAAATATCAAATTAAGGTAGCGCACCCTTCGAGCCGGCCCATGCTTTATCTCTAAAAACTCCCCATTTTTCTAATGTTGTAGGATTGTGATGGACGTGAAAATTATAGCAATTGAAATTCAGATAGTTTCTGTAACGTGTAGTGCAACAACCATCGCGGACAATTGCGAACAAAATTGTTTACTTTAAAAATTATTCGCTTAAATCACTGGATACAGAAATCATTTGGATGGCTGTATATTGTATAAGGAATGCACATTCAAGGTGACATAAGTAAAAATTGATAGAAATTAACTAGCGAATGATACTACCATTGGTTACCGGGCTGCAAAAAGGGCGCGGATGGAGATGACAGAAACATACAACTTTGAAATGTTGTACAATATATTCCACAAAGTTTATTCTATTTTTGTTTCAAATATATTTTCAAGGTCCAGCATTCATATAAAAACCAAGAAAAATTATTAGATCAAGAAAAAAATAGTTGGTTTTTGGGATTTTTTGCACCATAATGCGTGAATCGGGACCACTGTGCGTCGGCACAATATATTTTATTACACACATATACCTACAAATAATTTATTATATTATAGTTATTATAGTGTTATTGTAGTTGAATAGTGTTAATATATAATTATGTGTTATTATATTATAGATATTAGATATAGTGTTGTTTTATTTGACATCACCCCTAACCATTTCCACAAAAAAAACTTCTATGGTCAACCATCTTCCTTCATTATAAAAAAGTTTCATTGAAAACGGCGATCCCACCTCTACGGTGCACCCTCGAGTATTTCATTTTTTTTTTTTGTTTATTCATTCCTTAACACATTCGGTGAGGACCCAGTAGATCTACTGGCCATGCTGCGTAGTTTATGACCACTAGAAACGCTCGTGGAGGGGGATATTTGACAATTCTTCGACAAAATCCGGTATATTTCGCTTCAGTTACGTCTTAGTTACCTTAAAGTGGGAGCTGTCAGGAAATATCAAATTTACGATTTGTTTTATTTGGAATTTTCGTCAAATTGCCGTAAGTACACGTTTTTACTAAGTTGTTTATTTATTATGCCCAAACAGAATGATCAGATTGGTGTTTTTGTTAGTGATAATTCTTAGGAATACTTATCTTATAATAATTTTCATGATAGGTTAAATGATGGTCAGGATTTTCAGTTTACAATGATTTTATTATGGTAAGCCAACGTTTCGATCCAACTTGTGGATCTTCATCAGGGCTAAAAGAAAACAAATATATGAGCATCTATGCTAGAGGGTGACAATAAATGGATACATTAAAGAACTGATAATAATATAAAAGATGGTGTATACATGAATATTAAAATAAGAGGCTGGTTAACAAGATAAAATAGAATCTGATATTTACCTACTGAGTCCAGGTGGATACTAAGACTAAAGGTAAAAATAAGGTGAGAGGTAGTGGTAGGGGGTTAGTATGAGATAATACATAATGTAACAATGCATAAACATTACACTTATAGTTTATCGTATCCAGTGCTCCACGCTTAATTGCAACAGTTGCTATATCGGTGAAACCAAAAATTATTTTAAAAAACGTATTTATCAACATAAGTACAGTATTTCCACGCGTAATTCGTCTACATCTAAATTAGCAGAACATGCCATTGCCCACAACCATTCCTTCGGCTTTGAGGACCCCTCCATATTAGCTACTGTATCTAACCACGATAAACGTCTCCTCTCAGAATCCATTTTCATCCATCTAGAAACAAATAACCCGGTAAATCACAAAACAGATAAAGAGATAATTTCATCCACTTATTCTAACATCTTCCGTATCCTCAAATCCTAGTTTTGATTTCATAGGTACCTGCAATTATCTCTGTACCTCTTGTACTATCATTATTTTTTGTATTGTATGCTTCTTTCTGTATATTTTCCAATTCTTATGCATTGTTACATTATGTATTATCTCATTTTTATGTTATTATTGAGTCCAGACACAACTATTTGTATACAGTACCATATATTTTGTTAGTTTTTATATATTTTTGTTCACTCAGTTGTCATGTGCCTTCACTTCAAAAGCGTTGGATTTCCCCGTCATAAACCTTTGAAGTCGGCAAACTAACCCCCTACCACTACCTCTCACCTTATTTTTATCTTTAGTCTTAGTATCCACCTGGACTCAGTAGGTAAATATCAGATTCTATTTTATCTTGTTAACCAGCCTCTTATTTTAATATTCATGTATACACCATCTTTTATATTATTATCAGTTCTGTAATGTATCCATTTATTGTCACCCTCTAGCATAGATACTCATATATTTGTTTTCTTTTAGCCCTGATGAAGATCCACAAGTTGGATCGAAACGTTGGCATACCATAATAAAATCATTGTAAACTGAAAATCCTGACCATTATTTAACCTATCGTAATTGAAGAACAGTTGACCAACTGTCATCTCTAATAATAATTTTCAATTACAGATCGAATTTCCGAGAAACCCTAGATTATTACGTAATATTTGAAATGTAAATATTGATGGATATTGATCAATAAATTTTTGATTTTTATCATTTTTCAATAAAGAAGTTTCATTTTTGATTCCTAAATATTTACAAGATTATTGCGTTTACTTTTTGAAGTATGAGAGAAAAACATGAATTAAAATTAGTTATGAATTAAATTTGAATTATGAGACATTCTAATTGAATAAATATGCCATAAACATAAAAAATAAATAAAATTTATATGACAAATAGAAGACGTGAAAATACGTATGTCTGGCGCGTCCACCGCCCATTGTTGCGGGTTTGCATAACTTGCCCACGCTGCCGTATGGACACGGTAGATCTACTGGCCACGTAAAAAACGCGAATTTAATTAATTTTTTTTTTTTTCGTTTTCAGCTACATTTGTTTACTTAAAAAAAAATGACTATAATCAATTAAAACGCATAGAGTTTGTTAACAGACTTAAAGTACTGTAAACATTAAAAGTAATCTAGACGCGCCTATCTCTAGGGCAAGGTCGTATTTATGTCAAAGCATTCACAAGGCGCAAGAACGTGTCCGCCGTTGTTCCCCTTCCGATACCGCAGAGTCTGCCCCGAATAATAACTAGTTTCAAGCCCCTAGTTAAGTCGGAATCGATTCATAAAAACATCTGTGATGTTGATAAGTTTTTTTTTTGTAATTTTTATTCTCTGACGGTTTAATTAAATCGCGGGATGGAATAACAAGGCGGTTCTTTCCAATTAACGGCACAGGATCGGTTTAGAGGCAAAAACGCCTTATTTCTGTTGACATGTGTCGGTCGTAAAAATCTCCTCTTCACTTGGATCTATTTGATTTATTGATTTTATTTCATTACTATTTTTATTATTATCACTTTTTGCAATTAGTATTATTTTTTTTTCTTTGAAGCCATTTCTCGAGGTTTTATTAATATACTAGCTGTATGTTCCGGTTTCACCCGGGGAATTTCAATTTTTAAATCTAAAAAATCTATAAACTGTTACTTTTATCGACTCAAACGGTCAATTTTGTAAAAACCAATGTAAAGCGAGATCAAAACGATTATTATAACAATAAAAATATACCCAGAGATCGGCTGAAGTTATGAAATTTTAATATGGACAGGTGTTCGCACCTGGTCTCAAAAGAACCACTGAGCGAAATTTGGAGAATTTAGGAGAAACGATATGGATTTCTATAAAGAAAAAATAAACAAACAAACAAACAAACAGAATTTCAACTTTATTTATATAGAAGATTACAGTTGGCCGAATTCGAAGAATCAATTCTTTATCAATAATTTTTCAAGAATAATTCCGAAAATCTAATAAATATGATGTATTCAGTAATTGTTAAAAATCAATTCATCTAACCTTAAAACTGAACAATAAATATTAGGCATTTAAAAAAAAAAAAACTATCTTTATTTTCTTCTAAATTTGGTAGGAAGATTTTTATATATTATAAGTAATGTTTTTTATTTTATTTTATTTTTTTATTTTATTGAAAGAATTAATACATTCTGCCACAATCAAGGGTATTAATATTAGAGCTGTAAGTACACATTCACTCAGTAAATATATACAAATGTTCATAAAAAAGAAAAAAATAATAATCATAAATAAAATATAAACCTAGAAATGGGAAATAAAAAATAAAATAACATTAAAAAAAATTAAAGAACACACATTTATACGTATAATGATTAACTTAAATGAAAAACTTAAAAGACTATCAATATTACGATTGAGAGATTATTTTATGTAAGTTGTATTTAATGAAATTTATTATAACAGTTATTGAATCATTAAATGTTAATAGATAAATTTATGTACAGGTTTTGAAAATGGGGACAAAGCCCCGAAACGTTACATGTTGTAATGTGAAAATAAATAGTTGTGGAGAAAAGGAAGATAAATTTGCTAGTTAATCATAACTTAAAATAGAGATGAGAGATGGTCAACTGTTCTTCAATTACGATAGGTTAAATAATGGTCAGGATTTTCAGTTTACAATGATATTTATTATGGTAAGCCAACGTTTCGATCCAGCTTGTGGATCTTCATCAGGGCTACTGAGTCCAGGTGGATACTAAGTCTTAGTATCCACCTGGACTCAGTAGCCCTGATGAAGATCCACAAGCTGGATCGAAACGTTGGCTTACCATAATAAATATCATTGTAAACTGAAAATCCTGACCATTATTTAACCTATCATAACTTAAAATATTTATCAAATACTCCTCTTTTTTTTTTTTTTGTTTTATAAGCTAGCTAAGAGCACTAGATTAAACTATTTACAACCAACATTTCCACAATTAATATACATTCATAAATAAAAACTTCATTTAACATGGAATAACTGATTGGAAACATTATCACAACAATATAGACATTTAAAAAAATAAAAACACAACACATGTGCATTGTTCAGAATGTTAATTGCTCATCATATTTTTCATTAAAACTATCATTTATATTATTGTATTAGTATAATATAAACCTCTCATATTAATTTAAACACAAAAATTGAACTGAAATTATTGAATTTAAATTAAATTATTAAATTAAACTGAATACTATCGTCAAACTATATTATTTATATTACTAGATTTTTAAGTTGAACAATCAAATACTCTTTTAAATTCAGATATTTTCAATTATGTAAATATTACACATACTACTTAACTTATATTTTGGAGTATGCATTTTTTGGTTTTATATTTGAGCTACAAATAAACCAGAAATTGATTTGATATGATTACTATCCTTAACAATATTGAATATTAATATCAATAACATCCTCTTATTTCAAGTCATAATCAATCAGATTAATAAACATTAATATCTTTTATTTCTAAATATGACTTCTCTGTATCATTTATTATTTATAATGCAACAGTTTTTATTATGATTTAAAAATGCTTTATGTTTACTTACGATTATTTTCAGCCTTGAGATTTGGTTGGTGCTTCCCATTTCTAGAATTTTAGATCTCCCTTCCGGAATACAACCCGAATTCTGGGAAAATAAAATGGCCGAGGGATTTTACAAATTGAAAATAAAAATAAGCATAAAAGAAATATATTCAATTTTGAGGATGAAAATGAGGACCCAACTATTTAAAAAAATAACTTATATAAGTTAAGAAATGTCCACTATAAACAAATTTTGTAGTGTTCCATTTAATTTCAATGAATTACTCAGTATAGTTAGAATGGATTTTACTATAAATAATAAAACAAAATTTTCTTAAGTTTAGTAAAGTTTTATTTACATTTTTCACCACAACTGGTATGTTTACCCCGATTGAACTTATTCAAAACTAAGCATCTCATTAAATAATTATATGAACTCTAATTAAAGAAAAACCAATCGTTTTTAGATTAAATAATACATAAATAAAACCCTTATAAATAAAAAAAGAATATTTTAATAATGTTAGTAAATAATCAAGTTACGTTATTTGTTCTTTAGGGGCAAAGAAACATCTTGGGTTATTTATGCCCGGTTGTACTGACTTACTACATTTTTATTTTTTAATTGGAGTTACATTTATTTTATTTGCCAATTATGCTTTTTACAATTGAAGGTGTCGGGGAAAAATAGTGCCAAGCAACATTTTTAACAAAAATAAACTGTAGCTGCAGTCTGCTGTATATTACGTAGGACTATATGTTTATGATGGAAATGCCACCTAAATATGACTATATTGAGTCCCTTTAGTCATATTTAGGTGGCATTTCCATCATAGACATATAGCCCGACGTAATATACAGCAGACAGCAGCTACAGTTTATTTTTGTTAAAAATGTTGCTTGGCACTATTTTGCCCCGACCCCTTCAATTTAGTGTTACAGTAAAAATGTTGTATAGTGTGTGGTTACATTTTTGATAACTTAATTTACTTAAATAACATATATTTACAACCACAAGGAAAACAGTGGCAGGTTGTTGTTATGATATTATTTTAAGTTTACAAGTCGTAAATTTACTTATTTAGATTTTATCCTTTTTTTTTTCCTAGACTTATTCAAATTTTATCTTTTTTGGCAATTATTACCTTTTTTTTCCCCTTTTTTTCTATTGTCTATTTTAGTCATTTCTTCATTTTTTAATTTTTTTTTTCAATTTGTCTTTTCTAGTAGTGTTTTTAATTTTTTTTTATTCTTTTTTTTATTTTATTCTTTTTTTTATTTTTATTTTTTAAAATCTCTTTGTATATTTTCACTTCCTTCAGAAACAAATAACCCTATCCAGCACCTCGGTGCCAACTCCGATTTGAATAACTCCGATAAACTCCGTGAAACTCCGATAATATTTTGAGGGATGTCTAGTATTACTTATTAAAGTTCGGAAAGATATTTTGATTAGAAAAAAAGAACTCGTTAAGGCTTTTGGTTCAGTTCTTACATTAGTAATAACCGTTGCTTACTTAACGGTTATAGAAAGGGCTACAACTCATCCTGCCAAAATAACCGTTACAGCAGAATCCATACTGTGACTGTTATCATCACCGAACAACAAGATTGAATATTTCATTGAACAGTTTTTGAAGTTTAAATAATAATAATAATGAAAATATAATTGAATTCGTTATTAATAATAATATATTTATTAGAGTGTGCAAAATAGGAATAATTTAATAATGATAATCATGGAAGGAATGCCTTCAGAGCTTACCAATACCTTTAAGACGGGACTGTTTTATATTACTAATTCATAGAATCATGCCGAGAAACTGGTGTAAGGTGTAAGGTCCACTTCTGGTTGACAATACTGAAGAACCTTTCGAAGTAACAATTTCCAGTTATTCAAATGATTTGATTAATGTTAATGACTAATTTTCAAGAGGATAGGTTGTGAGAAAACAACGAACTTTGAATTCCAAGGGAGTGGGTTTAGGGAAAACCTCTGCTCTACAACTTGTGTAGAACAATCACAATGCCCGCAAACTTAATCAAAGACTTTGAGTTCAAACTTAGCCAATGGTGCTCAGGATTTCAACAATGGATAACTTAATCAGGCGCTTCACGTAACGGGGATTTTTGGAACAAGGACAATATTCAAAGTGATAGTGGGGATTAAAAGCTAATCAATACTCAACAACTCATTTCAATGATGAAAACAAATTACAATTAATTGAATTTGAAATTAGTAAATGAGTACGTAAATTTATTTATTTTGAAGTTTTTGTTTCACATAACTTCTAAGGGGGTGACATGCCCCCCCCCCCCGGCCGGTGGACGCCGGTGGATGGTAGTATTAAGATATACTTAAAACTTCACCATTTGTGATTGCAGTGCCTTGAAAAAAATAAATATATCATAAATATAAATTTTTATGTTTGAGGTAGGTTGTCAAATATTAAGTTTCTAAATTATTTGGAGGTTTTCGCAGTTATGGTATTTTATTTAATCTATCGCTTCAATGGAAGTTGAATAGAAACACCCAATTTCTAATTGTTATAATTTGTTTATGTAGTAAAATTTTAAGATGTTATGAAAATGAACTATTAAGGACCGTTGTTTCGAGATGACATATATAAACCATGGTCTATTTTATATGGTTTTGAATTTAGTTAATATTTGTTGTATTATACAAATAAGTTAATCCAGTCGGATTGATAGAGTAAAAAAAAGATGCTTTAAGTAGAACAGAAATCAAAAAGACGCTGTAAAGCCGGCTTATGCACCTTCAATTTTACGTACAGACACGTTCGAACCGTTTTCAGAGGCTGTAAAATCAAGCAACAGAATAATAAGAAAACTTTTCATCTTTAACAGACTGCGAGTTTATAACGAGGGTAGCCCGAAATCGTATTGCTCAAAACAGCGATAACGTTGAAGATTATGTACTCAACCCTCCGAATAGTCGGCAGTTTGCATACTTGGTTAGTTGTTTGACTGACCAAAACGTAAACGGGATCCAGCATCTCAATATTCAGTTACGAACCCAGACATTGTCTGAGGGGAGTTCACTTTTTGTACTGAATTTGAACCTTTAGATTATTTTTCAAATAAAATTGGTGTGTAGACAATACACAGGTGACAGACCACGTAGTTCAAACTCTTTTGATTAGCCACGATGGACTTACTTATTTTAAAATAGAAGCATATAAAAACGTTGTCATTCACAATTAAATATTTAAAAAAATAGTTTTGATAACAGGATATTAACTATTACTAAAAAGAAGAGCTTCATATTTAGAAATATTAATTATTATGCTCATATCTCGGAAGGGAAGGGGGGGGGAAGGGAGCTGGTGTCAATACTGTACTTATTTATTGAAAGTTTTCTTCAATAAGGTTATTGGAACATAGGTAGGTAACATTTAAACTTCTTTAATTGAAGAATAATTTAAATTATTAGAATAGGCTAATATTTTTTTTTAAATTATTCTTCATCAGTCACCATAGTGACCAAGACTAATACTACTGAGAACACACAGATATAATAATATTAAATAAAGTATTTAAATATTTGTTTAATATAGTGTTCGGTGAAGTCTTGCTCAGAGTTGGGCAAATTGTAATCTGAATAATGATCAATAAATATGAATAATTGGTGATCATAAAACAAATCAAAAATGAATAACCGTTATTCATAATCAGTACGGAGTATTTTTAATGATTATTGAGTGTTTATGGTATTCATTTGAAATGAATAATGAATACCTAAATACCAGTTATTCATTATTCATTTCAAATGAATACCATAAACACTCAATAATCATTAAAAATACTCCGTACTGATTATGAATAATGGTTATTCATTTTTCATTTGCTTTATGATTACCAATTATTCATATTCATTGATCATTATTCAGATTACAATTTGCCCAACTATGGTCTTGCTAGACCAAAATTTTTAAACCAACACGTTTGAATGTTCTTATGGTTATTGTATGTTCATAATAATGAATTAGGCATTAATAACAAAAAAAAAAATATATCTTTGAATAGCACAGTAGCGGATCCAGAAATTTTCCGAGGGGGGACCACGTTTTATTTTTAAATTTTTTATGTGTTATGAAGGACCTAATTAAATATATTATTGCTTAGTCATTATAAAATTTCGACATTACACCAACATCTTCGAAATTATACCCTCCATTTACCAATGGTCCAACAGAGTCTCCTTTCCTGAACGTGTACATGTATTCGGTCTTGCTTTCATTTATTTCCAGTCCCATTTGTTTTGCAGCTTCTTCGCATTTTTCGAAGATCCCTATAAGCAAATCTTGGGATCTAGCTGTAATGACCACATCATCGGCAAACGCGAGGAGCTGTATTTTTTCATCATGAATACACTCTTTCCTCCTACCTTGCACTGACCTGATAACTGTTTCCAGTGCTAGATTAAATAGTACTGGTGATAGGGGGTCTTGCCTTAGACCTTTTTGTAACGAAAAGCCAGCGGTGATTTCTCCCTGGACCTTCACCACGGCTCTGCTGTTCTTTAAGGTCGTTTCTATTAATCTTATAAGTTTTGTATGGCAACCTAGGTTCCTGAGATTCTCATAGATTGTTTCGGTTGTCTCATGCATATGTAACTTACAAAATGACAGAATTAAACAATTATTTTTGGATAAAATACGTAGTAAATATCTTTCGTTAAACTACCAAAGCACGTAACTCCAATTTTTGCAGAGGATTTTTCTCCTATATATAGCTAAACATATAAACTAAAGTTTTATTGCTATTGTTATTTTTGCTTTAAAAATAAATTTTTCGATAGTTATACATCACTACTTTAGATATTTAGTTCTGCAATTAGCGTAACCATAGTCTATATCGAAGTTTTAATAAGTTGCCCATCATCTGTTCCTGTAAATTTTATTCCTCCAAGACGCGGCCTAGGGGATATATAAACTTAATGTAAATATGAACGGGGCGGGGGGGGGGGGGGGAGGAGTTCAATATGGCGCTGTGATTAAGTCCGGGACGGAAGACCATCGGAGAGAGAAGTCCCTCTGAAGCCATCAAATTAGAAACTTAAAGTCCCTCAAATTGACTTTCTCCTCTTTAATATGCCAAAACCTGCTACCTACTTACTGTATAGCCCTCCGTCGGCGGTATCAGCCATCCTCCAAGATAAGCGAGCCATCATAAAAGGAAACTTGGGGAGGTCATTTGAATAATTGAAATACTCCGTTTATTAATCAAGCTCCGTGTTGATGAAATTATTCGGCTTAATTGTCGAACAAAGTTTGATATAATTGCGGTATATAGTGAATTTATCCAATGATTTATCATTGAAAATCAACATTCTTGAGAGATTAATGAAATATTCTCTTGAATTATTTATTTCTTTCGTGGGATACATTTTTATTTTATTTTTTGGCAACGTAAATGTTGGTCAAGATCTCATCGATAGCACACTGTACATGGAGTGCCGATACTAGCCGAGTGTATCCGAAAATATAGGTAGGTACTATACGTACAGTACCGGTCAAAAGTTTAGACTCACCCTTAGATTTTGTAAAATAAATAAGTGACAACATTTTATTTATTGGACAACGTAACAACTATAATTTTATTTTTAATTTATTTATAACTAGCTTTAATATCCCGGTTTCACCCGCGGAATTTTGAAAACAATGAGAAAAACCGTGAGTCCCGAAAAGTTCGTTAGGATAGAAATGAGATTTTTTTTAACTCCAACAGTTGATTTCGTAAAAATCTAATGTAAAGCGAGATCATAACGATTTTTATAACAATAAAGAATATACCCAGAGATTGGCTGTTATGCAATTTTAATATGGACAGGTGTTCGCACCTGGTATGAAAGAACCATTAAGCGAAATTCGTAGAGTTTAGGACAAACGGTACGTATTTCTACAAAGAAGAAACAAAAAAACGAAATAACAGAATTTCATCTTTATTTATATAGATTGTATTTCGAAACAATCATATAATTTTTGAAATGTTATCTCTTGAGTTACAATTATTTTTTTAAACTTGAAGATTGTGAATTAAATACAAGTGAGTCTAAACTTTTGACCCTTACTGTAGGTAGGTACTATACGTACCTATTCTTACATGACTGTGGGTAACGCTCCCCCACCAATGCCCGAAAAAGTCTCAATCGTCCACAACAATACTCTAAATGGTATTCGTAAATCGAAAACAAGATGAACAAAACAGAAAACAACTTAAGTTACCTTTGACTTTGATAAAATAAGGACATTTCTTTATAAAAAACTAAGTATTAAATATGAATCTTTGATGGAAGAAGGTGTTTACTCACTTTTTTCTACAAAAACGTATCCCATTAAAAAAAAACTTTTCAGATTTCGTTCAAGGTAACTAAGATTATCAACACCACACATTTCAATGTTTAAAATGAAGTTTAAGTTCATTATCAGGGTTTTTAAGTTTGATTATTATGGGGGTCATTCAATAAGTAAAGAGACAAATGTCTATAGCTCAAAAAAGGTTTATTTCAATCTTTCAAAATTAAGGCTATTTTTCAACATAATCACCCGCCACAGTTATGCACTTGTCCCATCTTTCTTGCAGCTTCCTAATTCCCTTGTCGAAGAATTCTTTCGATTTACCCCGAAGCCACTTTTGCATCGCTTCCTTAACTTGATCATTGTTAGCAAATCTTTTCCCACGCGAGACGTCTTTGAGTGGTCCAAACAGGTAAAAATCAGAAGGGACGATTTTTTTTTTTTTTTTAACAAGAAGTTGTTTACTCATTACCAGGTATGTAAATATGAAACCGGAATTCGCCAATGATAGGAGTTAGCACTCAATATAATCTTCTAACTAATCCGTCAGTGGTGTTATCTGCTTTTGCCTACATGTAATAAAGAGATTCAATTGATACCAACATCAGTTTCATTCTATAACCGTGTTTTTAGTGGCGTTGAACATGTCGACTTTTGTGCCAACAAATCAAGATTTGCGGACAGCATTTATTTTCCGTTTCCTTCTGAAAAAAATTGGAGCATTATCACATAGGATGCTTGTTGAAACTTACGGGGAGCATGCCCTAGGCAAATCTCAATGTTTCGATTGGTTCAAAAAATTTAAAGATGGATTTCGATAAAAGAAACAAAGACCGTGGAAAACAACAAAAAAAAAAAAAACAACTTTGAAAATGCTGATTCGGAAGCGTTTGTTGGACAATTATTACATGTGACACCGTCTCCATTTGTTTGAAAGGCATGGAAAAGATCCAGAAGGTCGGAAAATGGGTACCTCACCAACTGAATGACAGGCAGCAGGAAGCTCGAAAAACCTCATGGCAAATGCTGCTCGCCAGGTACAGAAAAAAAGTCATTTCTTCATCAAATTGTGACTCGTGATGAAAAGTGAATTTACTTCGAGAATCCTAAGCGTAAAAAATCCTGGGTAACTCCTGGTGAACCATCGGCATCGCTTGGGGAGGAAGAAAATGCTCTGTGTCTGGTGTGATCAGATGGGTGTTACCTACTATGAGCTGCTGGGGAAACCTGGGGAAACTGTTAATACGGAACGCTACCTACAACAGATGATAAATTTGAATAAAGATTTGCGCCAAAAAATCCCAAATATCAAGAAAGGACACACAAAGTGCATGACAATGCCCCATCACATTCGGCTAAACGGACCAAGGAAACGATCCAAGTGTTTGGTTGGTAAATTCTTCCGCATGCGGCTAATTCACCAGATTTGGCCCCATCCGATTACCACCTATTTGCATCGATGGGACACGCACTAGCTGAGCAGCGCTTCACTTCTTATGAAAATGTATGAAATTGGTTAAGTGATTGGTTTGATTCAGAAGAGGAAGCATTATTTTGGCGGGGAATCCACAAATTGCCTGAATGATGGGGAAAATACATAGATAGCGAAGGACAGTACTTCGAATAAAAAAATATGTATCATTTTTACACAATCAACTCTTATTTGCTATTTGAAAAATTCCGGTTTCATATTTACACACCTGTTTTATGTTGAATTAGTTAGAAAAATGTTAACATCTTCGACCAAAGGCTTGATTTATTTAGTAACTTTATCCTTGAAATATAAAGAACGTCCTTGTTCTTCTCGATACTTGATGCAGAACGACACATTTGTCCGAATATATACTTTTATAGATATGTAGTCACAGTTTATTAGGGCTTTTGTTAACATTATTAGATCCAATCTCTCGACTTTGACTCGCTTCGATAAAGTGAGAAATACACTTTATTCATAAAAAGATGCTGCCCAACTACATTGGGTTGCTAATACACAGCAATATGTCTATCTCAGAATATTTGTAAAATCTTAATAATATATGATAATGAAATCAATGCATATATATACATATACCTACATAGTTATATATTTTTTCTTTTATATAATTTTTTTTTATTTTAAAGAAAACCAACGGGTCCTTTTCAGTTGAGATATGGGCCACACTACGCCTAGAAGTAGCATAGAATTAGTAGAAGATAGAGGATCTCATTTATTTTAAAAAAATTTACAGGCCTCCGGAATATTAATATTGTAATATAAATTTTGGTATTTATGTCATTTTCAAATTTAAACTATGCTATACTTTTTTTCCATGTCGTTCATTAAGGACCTTAATCAACTTAATATTGAGAAACCAATTAATTTAGTCTGATCATGTAATTGGTGGGTGTTGCAAATGTAACTTAACCTGCCAAGTGACAGGCGCTCTCTATCACTCGGGTAAATTCGATATTCGAAGAATAGTGTGATCATGTGATTTATTAGCGATAGACCATTAGCCTACATCCCAATCAGGCATCACACTAAAATAGCGTAACTAAAAATTTAATGAGGTAATTTCGACTTAATTGAAGAAAAAAGCGATTTTTTTTTTTTTTTTTAAACATAACCTAATAATACAAGAACTAACTTCTACTTATCAATTGTATATTTGTTTTTAGATTCAACTAATTCACTGATTGTTAATATAACTGTTGATAGGTTTGAATAAAGATTCAAAATTAAAAAATCTGGTGCGATGCACGCTACACACTTAGATTAGAAATTAATGTATTTTGATATATATGTAAACGCCATTCCTCAAATTCACTCATTTTACCACATTCATTTACTTATTTTTGTTTGTATTTGCTCTCTAAAGTACATTAAAATTTGTTATTGTTAAATAAAAGTTTTTACTTTTGATAATTCGGCAATGCAAGCACAATACTCCATCGCGTCTCGACTTTAACAATCTCCATTTAGTTGTTGAAAACTTCATTTAGTTACCATGGAAACAAATAATTCCACTATATATGTATGTTTCAAAACACGTTGACAACTGTTTTATGAACAGAACGTCTTTAATTATAAACAAGGCGTACTGCGCATGCGTGGAGTCAACGTTTTTTATGAGTTGTCGGAATATTTTTCTTTTTTTTCTCATATATATGTTTACTTGATTATTTTCATATTTCATATTTAGCCATTTCACAATTTTAGGCGTAACGAGAGATAGTTGATTTCTCTACATAAACAAAAACATAAGGCCCGTTCCCCATTTTAGCCACCTCAGAACATCTTAATAATGATAAAGCTTACCTGATATTAAAGAATACTTGATTCCCTTTAAGCATGACGAGTTTAATCAAAATCGTTAAAGCCGTTTTTGAAAAAATCGAGGAAAACGTAAAAATGGGAAAAAAAGTTATAAAATAAAGTGCTCCCTCCGGTTTATCAATTTTGATGAAATGTTTGCAGTTATATCTCGGGCATATAAATACATCAAATACCCAGTTTTATAAAAATCGTTAGAGCAGTTTTTGAGAAGTTCGAAAAAAACGTAAAAAGTTATTAAATAAAGTACCCCCTCCGTTCGACCGATTTCGACGAACGGATTTGTTATTTTTAGGCATAACGAGAGACAGTTAATTTCTTAATATGAACAAAAAAAAGGATACTTCATAGGAAAACAAATAAGTCCCCTTAATGTTGAATAATAATTTAGTATTCTAAAATTTTTATTTATTTGTTACTTTTATTAAGGATTTCTTTAAGTTTCCCTCATTCCTGTTCAAGTCCCTTCCTCCACACCTTTCTGTCCTTCGTCTCCTCTTCCCTTCACTTTATTTATCCACTGTATACATCGTCTTCCACTTTTTCTCCTTTCTTCTGCCTCCCATTACAATATCATTCTTGGTATTCTATTCGAACCCATTCTTTTCACGTGGCCATATCATTTTAGTTTACTTTATTCTATTGCTTCAAGTATATTTTCTTAAACGTTAATTTTTTTCTCTTATCTGGCTGTTTTTTTCATGGTTTATCCTTGAAATCCTGGTCGACCTCCTCCAAAAATCTATTTCTGCCGTCAAAGGTCTTTTTTCCTGAGCTCTGTTAAGAGCATTTATTATTTTCATAAATTTCCTTTATTAAGTGTATTATATATTTACTTATGCCAGCTAATTCCACAGATTTCAGAGGGACACTGTCACAGGCTGTTTCCAGGTCTCTAAGTACCATATCAACTCTCCTAGCTATCGCTGCGTGTTTTTACCTCCACAAATTTTGTCTCCTTAAAGAATTGATAAATCTTATAAATTTCAAAGCCATTTTGAATTATAAACTTATACCTTTCAAATTCCAAGAGTTTTCAAAAATATTGAAAATTGCTTTTTTACAATAAAATTACTGATACATGGTTATGTCAACATTTCTCTCCGCATTAAAACGCCTATATTTTGTAAAGGATTAGATGTATGTACAATCTTTTGATTAAAAAAATATTTGCTTTTACACGAACAATAAATATTTACCAAAAAGTGCAATTAATATTGCATTTGTAATTTTGAGAAAAAATGTCATTTTACCATGGACATTTTTTGGTCCACTTATTTAATTTATCAGAAATATTAAATTACTACCCAAAATAATAGATACCCGCAATTTTCGGAATATTCCAATAAGATTTTAATTAGAATATAAAATTAATTTTAATTAGAAAAATTGGTCCTAATTTTTTTTCTACAAAATTAGATATTTTTTTAGCCGTTTACGATAGGTTAAATGATAATCAGGATTTTTAGTTTGAACAAATTTTTATTTTCGAAAACCAACGTTTCGATCCAACTTCTTCATCAGGGCTAACAGAAAACAAATATATGAGTATCAATGCTAGAGGATGACAATAAATGATTACTTTACAGAACTGATAATAATATAAAAGATGGTAAGCATTATACTTAAATATTTAAGTAAGTTGCTGGTTAGCAAGATGAAATAGAATCTGATATTTACCTTCTGAGTCCAGGTAGATACAAAGACTGAAGGTAAAATAAAGTAAGAGGTAGTGGTAGGGGGTAGTTTGCCGACTTCAAAGGTTTATGACCTTTAATTTTGTATTAATGATTAGCATATTATTTTCTTAAATAATTTAATAGGTCCTTATACATGTAAAAGCAAATGTTTTTCCTATTACATTTCTTGGACAATGCCCAGATTTTTAGAAAATGTTACTTGAAAAAAACTGTTGTTTTTTTAAGGTTTTTGACAGCTTGATAAAAATAGATCATGTTTATCCTATGATAAAAAGAAATTAAAACACATTTATACGGTTAAACAAATTTTTTTTATTAATATTGTGAATTATTGTAGTGACGCTCATCTCTATTTTCACGCTAATTATTTTAATATTATTTGTTTAGTTTTTTTTATGATTTTCTAATGACAGACTCTTGTTCTTTTCATGCCAATAAACAATGATTTAGTATTTCCTCAAATGGTGTAGATTTTTTTTTTTTTTTGCACGGTTTCTCTTGACTATATCTTTAGTATTAATATGAGAATTAATCTTGGTGAACATTTTTCACTGTACATTTAGTCAATTTACTAAATTATCATGTCAGGGCTTGTGAATATACCTTGCAAAGACACTAAACATTTTTAGTTCTATAGTAACTGATATGTTGTAAAAAATCCTACGGGTATCTGCTTCTAAGAAGCCTAAAAGGTTTATCAGGATTACATTGTGAAAGAAGATTACGACCAGTAGGTTCGTGTGGGAGGAGTTCTTAGGGTCTTGAATATGGGGGCCCACACAAAGGCCTTATAGTTTATTTTATATATGACACAATATCTTGGAATAAGGATTTTACGACGGAACTCAGATCGAATGCTGTGAAATTTGATGATGAGTATGTAACCATTTTTAAGTGTAGTGCGTCAGTCAGGAGCACATTTTGTCTTCTCGCGATATTCCGTGTCGGAATTTTCGTTTTGTCTTTGTATGCATGTTCAAGTTAAGTCCTGGGTATTTACAGTTGTGTTTTCAAATCTCTCAAAGGAAGTCATATCTATTTTTTCGGCAACTTGTTTTTAATTCTCTTAGTAATCAATATATATTATAAAGCAAAGTGTACAATGTGCGTGCCGAAAAGGCTCAAAAACGACTCCACGTAGGATTAAGGAAGTTATGTCGTCGTTTAGCCATATGACTACTAACGGAAAAGAAGGTTTCCCTTTTTCTCTTAACAGTGTAAAATTGAAGAGAAAAAGACTGGAATTTTATGCCTCTCGCACCATTTAATTAGCGTCTCTGAGATTGAGATACGAGTTTATGAATGAAAAATTTAGTTCGAGCTCCAGGCTACCAGGAAGCGCTAGGGTTCGTTCCACTCAACGTTTATTGTTCATTCATCCAGTTCAAATAGTAGAGGTTATATATTTGTTCAGCTGTTCATTTTAAATTACTAAAAAATTAAGCGAAAATAATTAGTTTCTCCTTTGCTTTCAAAATAAAATAATGATTTTACATCTCTGCAATCAATTAGAAAACCAACTGGATTCCTTATAGAATTAGTTTTCTCATAAGAAGGCTAATATATGATAGGCACATTACATTCAATCTATATATAATATATACTTAAGTAAATTTAATGCAATATGAGTAAAGATTTCTTAGTAGTACCGTGAGCGAATAAAATCAGACATATGGTAAAAAAAGAGATGAATTGACTGATTATAAATCGAAAATAAAAACTATGAAGTGTTCTTATTGTATTTATGAAAAAGAAGTTGGTTTGATTGCTATGTATGATGAGCATTCCAGTTGACAAAACGCCTAACTCCAATAACAGCATTCAAGATTTTATCATCCCTCATAGTTCAAGATAAAAAGAAATATGATGAAAAAATTGTGCCTCCAAGAAATTTTGGTTTTCACTTTGGAATAGTAGTAAGATTCGAGGTATGCAAAACGTATACGGGGGGATATTTTAGGGAGGTTGAAATGGAAGCAAGGTCTTGAAAAAAAATTCTATGAAGTTTCTATACTTCTGAATCAAATAGGACCACCATAGTAGTCGGAGCTTAAGTTTTACTCGAAATATAATTTTTTAAACTGAGATACCAGATTTTTCAACTATAATCTAATAACTTATTATCTGCTGACCATTCTATGAATGGGCTTATAGGATTCAGAATCACAGAAACCATCAAAAACGATACATAAATCGACAAAGTTGCAGCAAAATTAATTGTTCATTTACCATTTTTAACCCCCTGTAAATTATACAGGGTTCCTTATTTGGGCTCACTCTGCAGATCTCAAGTCTGCAGAATATTGATACCAAGTTAAAGCCGAAGTTTCAAGAAGGTGCTAATTTTGTTCTATATTTCCTTTAATTTTAAAGTTTTTCTCTTATTAAAACTACCACACAACTACCGGAGTGAAGCCGGACACCCCAGCTAGTATACAATAAAAATAAAAAGAGAGGGAAACACTTTATTTATCATAAAAGAGATGCTGCCCAACCACATTGGGTTGCTAATACACAGCATACTATATGTCTATCTGAGACTATTTGTAACATCTTATTGTATTAATATATAATAATAATAATAACATCCATGCATATATATATATATGTATACGTTATAGTTTTTTTTTTATATAATTTTTTTTTTCTTCTTTCTCTCTTTTACTTAATCCCTTGAGTGCTCTCTTGAATAACAAAGAATAGACATATAAAAGTTATCAACAATTGCGTTAAATTTTGAATAAAATATATCTATCATGCAACAATAAAAATAAGAATAAAACCCAATCAACGCACTACCAGGCATATTAAATCAGAAATAAAAAACATATTAAAATTTAGCAAAGCACATATTTTTAAGAGAAAAGATTGGCTTTGGCCTGGACTTATCTTTGTCGGTGTTGTTTGGTAGCGAGTGGTTTGTGCGCCGCAACGTACATACGGAGGCCCGGGTTCGATCTTTGTTCCTCAAGAACAAACTATTCATAATAATAATAGTTTACTCTTGCAGGTGAAAAATATAAAATTCATGCAGTACTTATCGAAACGCTGAGTGGCAAATAAATCAGAAAAGTGGGTTACTACAGGTCCCTATGTCAGAATCCATTTTAGTTTCTATTATTATTCACGTTAACCAAAATATTAAATTATAGTACAATGTTTGTTAAAAATGGATATAAATCATTAATCAATACTTAATGATTAAAATACACTGTTTAGTCCTGAATTATGCTGTTTTATTGCTTGGAAAATTATCCAATGTAAATTAGAACATGTAAACATCAATCACAAAAATCTACATAATACATAGATTAATCTATCGGGTGCTCATCTGGAACCGACGAAAATAGATAATAAAGTAATGGTAACGGTATGGCCGAGTGGGCAAACGCGTTGGGAAATTCCAGATAACTCATGACGAGGTATGATGGGAAACTCGAAGATAGCAAGTTCAAAAACTGGAACCAGGGGACCTTTAATAATACTCGGCATTAATCCCCCACCCTCTCCTAAGTCCCGGGAAACTCCGCATAGCCTGAAAGACGAGGAAGGAGGAAATAAAAAAAAATAGACAGTGCTTACAGTAAATACATTTGATAATTTTGCCTTATGTATGCAGTTTCTGGAACCCCCTCCTCCCGTAGAAATAGGGGTAGCAAAATACGTAGCAGTACAAATCATTTATCAATTCAATTCATACGAAAAATATTTAGAGCCAAAATTCACCGACTACGCATTCATTAATCAAACTCGTGGTGAAAAATACAATCACCTTATTTTTTCGAAACATGTTGTATTATATATATATATATATATATATATATATATATATATATATATATATTTCTTTTTGGAGAATTAATCAAAAGTGTCATATTATCAGGATTCTTTTTATCATCTCCTCCCAAAGATATTTTGGTAATGTCAAAAGCCTCTTTAACTAGTTGATGAATCCATGGGTCGCAGGATTTCATGAATTTAATTATAAAAACAAAACTTTGAGCTGTTTCCAGCTCATTAAATTATTACTAGGTCTATCCCCAGAAATTTATTTGGTTTACTATGAACATATCATAGTTTCAGACTCAACTGATAGCTGGATTTTTTTTAAAATTAATTAGGTGCTGGGATATTTTTTGATTCATTAATATTTCTGACGTAGAAATTTAAAAATTCCGATGGCATTAAGGCTCCATTTTAGCCATGTGCTCTTTTTTTTTTTTTCTAATTGGGCCAAAAACTCAAATAGAAAATAAAAATCAGCGATAAGGGATGGGATCGTCAGAAATCTTTCATGTGTTACTAAAAAGCCTCTTTAATTATATCTTATGAGTACTTTTACCTAGCTGCCCGCCCCCCCCCCCTCATCCCACACTCAACAGCATAGCATTTATTCATTAATAACCCTATCGGTATTAATTAAGTTATAATATAAAATGGATGATATGGATGGTATCCTCTAATTATAAAATAAAAAATAATAAACCAGATAGTTCAACAATTGAATATAGCTGGATTCACCGCTTTATTCATTAATAACCCTATCGGTATTAATTAAGTTATAATATAAAATAAAATAAATTGATTCCAGTATGCTATCTTCTATTTTGTATTACCTCTCATTACATTAATTCATGATTTATTTTTTTCTTTTCTCGTGTAGGGGGGAATTCGGGACTTCAAGACAGTTTTAAAAAACAGTGGTTGGCACCCTTTTTTATTAACTAGAAAAAAACCTTATGAATTTCCTCTCTCAAATTATGTCACAAAATATATGGCATGGTTGGTACATGAATTTTCTAAACATTACACAGAACCAGGAGCACAAAAAAAAACATTTGACTGAAATGACCTGCTTACTGTCCTACACAAGGGATGACCGTTAGTAAAATTTGTTTTTAAAGAAGAAAAGTGATACCCCCTATATAATTCATTTAAATGGAAAATAAACAAAATGTGACAGTGTAATTTACTTCATTTTTCTAAAAAAAATTTTAAAAAATGCTGAGCTGCTCTATAGAAAAAATATTATCTTCACTTAAAAAAAATATAAACTCGTAAATATATAGTAAAATAGAGTATCGATATTTTTATGTCCGAAACTATCGATAATGGAGACTATAGTTAGTTTTACGTCCCTACCCCGTGGAGGTGGATGTGGATTCAGCCTCCAAATATGGTTTTTCTCCTATAATCTGTTAAAATATTTGACCTGTTGACTGCATTGTCATGGGATTGGTCTCATTTGATTCAAAAGCTAATTAATATTAATTATAATTTGCTAACATCCCACATTTTAATCTCCCCCTTAAGTTTGGGTGGACGATGCAGACCTCATATATCACTCATAAGAAGAAGTTATGACGAAAGTTTCATGGCGGTACATTTTTGAATCTATACGGTCAATTTCGCTCTCGTTTCCCTGTACTAATTAAAATATTTCAAAATTACCCGCAACTGTTAAAGAATCAATAAATTGGATTAACCGTTGGTAATTAGTATAGCATGTATAATGTTAATTAGATTTGGTTGTTATTCAATTAGTAATCACAGTAGCTACAACTAATTAGCTATCAGACATATTGTAACATCCAGGACATCACTTGCTTATTTTTTAACGCCTCATATATTCAAAAATTATTTCTATAAATAATATCTCTTTAGTTTATAAATAATTCCCAGTTTATGAAGAAAATTAATTGATGAATATGAGTGTAAGACAACACAATACACAAGCTTTTTGTGTATCAAATAATTAAATTGTGGAAGTTTTATTTTCTTTCCATTGTGATTTTACTAGTTTATATTAATTTAAATACCATTTAATTGATTTTTTTAATTTAAGGTGAAATGATGCAAGAATTATTTATATATTAGTTTCTGTTTAACGGTCCTTATTCTAATCAGTCATAACCAATTTTTTTCAACTTTCAAATTATTAAATTGAAAACATTATTTGAAATACGAAGAAATTATTTTTAAAAAATTATTTTTTTTTATTTTCAATCGAGAGAAAAAGAAAATGAAATTTGTGAAATATGTTTAAAGTTGCTGTATATTAGAAAGTTAAATTGTAATCAGCCCTTTCATGGTAGATAAGCGTTCCTATAATATTTTCCGACCTTAAAAGGGACATTCCCTTTGAGCAGCTAGTATATGACCTCTCAGCAACTATCATAGAGCTAGCAAATAAAAAACTTTTCTACAACTTCTACGTACTGCCAACTTCTTAAATGGTCTGAATTACTTTCATATATATAATACGGACAAATGGAAAAGTGATAAAGGGAACTTTTAAAAACAAAAATAAGTTTATCGTCTACGTTTATACTGCATTGCGCACACAAGCTATACAGGAAGGAAAATAAATATCCACCAAATTTCCTTTATACTTTTCAATTATTGTTGCCATACATATATTCAATTTACAAGTAGGATTTATAACATGTGTATAACTATATTTAAAAAAAAAATAGTTATTATTTATTTGAAAATGATATTTGTAAAAATATTATTGTTATACTATTGGTTTCTTCTTCTTCTTTCGCTAGCTCCTCTTACTTACTTGCGGACTCTTCCAGTGTAACATGTATGTACTCTGCAGTATCATTATTCATTCTGTCGATCTAATTTTTGGCTTCCAACGTTGTCTTTTGCCAACCATTGCAAATAGTTTGTTTGATTAACGTCACTTTAATGCACTAAGGCTAATCGAAAGATTCTTCAGTGGGAGTCCTAAATTTTGCCTACCCAGGTATAATTAGGACGTTAATGTGTACCTGACATTGTACAGGCTTGGGATTTCCATTTTACGTCCTTTCCGAGGGACGGCATAGTCAAGGATTTTTACCCCCTTTTTTATTTTTCACCGTAGGACGCGAACCCGCGACCTTTAGCATTATAGAATGCTAAGTAAGGAGCAATAAATGCGTTGATACTATCCGAGACTAGTTCCGGTTCAGTCTCGATCAGCCTCAAAGAAATTTCGTTTGAACGAGATCTGACTTCTTACGGCATGTGAAAAGAAAATACTCTTTTCTTTATTTTTTTCAAACACCCCATCTGTAGGGTAAAACTAACCCGTCTCACGACGGTCTAACCCCAGCGTCGTGAGACAGGTTAGTTTTACCCTACAGATGGGGTATTTAAAAAAAAAAAAGAAAAAAAGAAAATACTCTTTTGTTCCCGGTTCAGTCAGTTAAAACCCCCTGCAGCGACCCTTACCCATCCTAACTGCTGGGTAGTCTGTAAAGTCTGGGTGGAATTGGGTTGGATCTGGTTAGTTTCTTAAGAGACTGCAATTTTTTTATTATGTCTGTCAGTTACTTGTTCACGTCTTTGGTGAGGTCCTTGTTTAGTTCTTCAGATGTCCCGTCGGTGAGGAGATTTAACATTTTAGAAATGTAAAATCTCTTCTTTGGACATTATAACAGTGGAATTCCCCTTGTCCGCTGGTAAAATAACAAGGTCTTCGCGGCTCTTGAGTTCGCTGAGGGCTCTAAGGCTGCTTAAAGAGTTTCTTGAACATATCAACAACATACACACCAACATACAGTTTACAATGGAGACCGAGGAGGACAACAAGCTACCTTTTCTGGACGTACTAGTAGAAAAGATTGAAGACCTCACTCTAGGGCATTCAGTTTATAGAAAACCGACCCACACGGACAGATACTTACACGCAGAGTCTCACCACCATCCATCACAAAAGGGAGGGATCAATGCTACACTCATACACAGAGCATTGACCATAATCGAACCCACAAAAATTCCAAAAGAAAACTCCGGACAGCCCTCAAAAAGAATTGATACTCAGACGAAACCATAACTTCCGAATCCACTAAACGAGAACCCAAAACTAACAACCATCACCCTGAAGAAAATGAAACAGAAAAGAAGCCCACAGCCGTCATCCCCTACGTAAAAGGCATTTCGGAAAAAATAGCCAGAACACTTACAAAAAACAACCTCAAAACAATTTCCACCACAGACAGGAAAATTGGGCAGATCCTGCCCAATACATAGGACAGACAGGAAGAAACATTACCACACGATTGAAAGAACATATTGCCGCAGTTAAGAAAATACAAACAGACAAATCAGCCATAGCAGAACACTTTCATAATACACAACACACAAAAGCCTTCGAAGACACCAAAGCCATAGTTAGGATTGACAACTACCACCATAGATCCATCAGGGAGGCTATAGAAATTATAAAACAACCAAATAATATAAATAAAGAAGACGGATGCAGACTTAGCAAAAACTGGTACCCTGCACTAAACAACATTAGGCAACACAAAATATCTCAGAGAGCTGACGACATCCCTCCTCCCGATTTTTTTATATAAATAAACATGATATGATGGTTTTAACATCGACGTTTTCGCTATTTACATTTTTCTGTTAAAAAAAATAATGCACATTGACAGCTACTAAATCCTAATTGTGAGTTTTATGGTTGTTTGGATAGCAATCCTTCCTGATGAAAGGAAATATTTTCGTAAAAAAATTGAAAACAAAAGTGCTATCAGGTAATGAGGTCGGTGTGAGACCGAGGAGGTCATGTCCCCTAATTTTCAGCTTAATCCGCCCCTGGTCTTAACATCGATGCACAGTGTTTCGCTTAGTAGGAGCTAGGTGGACAAAAGTATTTTTCGTCATTTTTTCATCTCTTTCGACTATTTAAGTAATTTAATTATAAAATGATTATATTTAATTATAAAATTAAATATATTATATTTAATATTACGTATATTTCATAAATTAAATATATTATATTAAATCATAAAATTGTTTTTCGTCATTTTTCATTTATTGAGACCAATTAAGTAATTTAATTAAAAATAAATCATTTTTATTAATTGAAAATCGAATTTAAAACAATTCCCAGGAGATTAAGAAGAAAAATAAAAACAAAAGCCTATCTATACAAAATCCTCTTAACATGCATTTTTCTTTTGTCCTTCTTTTCTTTCTTTTTAGATGATCGTTTTTTTTTTTTTTTTTTTTTTTTTTTTCACCTTAAATAAATATTTGATATTTTCACAGGTGTAGCATGATGGTCAGATATCTATTTTTATATGTGCATAGCTGTATAGTGATTTAGACCCAGAATAAAGTTATTTTTTTGAGAGCTTGCCTCTGCAATGATAAAAACGGATATCATATATTATGGCCCAGGATTCCGCCAAATGACAGTGCTGGTACTGCTAAGAAATCGAGTGGAAAAAAATTAAAAGGCATTTTCTTAAATACCTGTTAGTAAAAGATTTTCTAAGACGGGAATGGCAAGAAGTCATGACCTGCCTAAATAGACCGCATCCTAGTCTGCTTGTACGAATGCGTTGTAGGCTAAGAGTCCATGTAATAGGCTAATTCTTGATTTCCACTCGATTACTTAGCATTCCCCAAATGAATAATTGATGTCTTACACAATTATTGCGGGTATCATAGTGGTTCCTTGAAATTTGGAAGTTAGCGTTGAGCCTAAAAATGTTGTTTTGATTTTCCCGCAGGGACCCATTTATGAGAAATTTTTTAGGCAGAGTTAGGCAACCTCATCCTCTGCCCCCTTTACGGTTTTTGAAATTATGTTTGAGCGAAAGAAACTTTAAGAGAAAAGAGATTTTTCTTCCATAGAGTGGTTCAACGATTATTAAAAAAAAAATATCCATTTCGGAAAGAAAGTACTAAGAAAAAGAATGTTGTACTCGAGTGTGCAGGCTATAATACATATTATTATTAAGTTGAAAGGTGCCCCTATCATATATAGAAAAATCAGCCCGGGTACAAAAGGGTACAAGTCATTAAAATCATTTGGAAGTTTCAAAGCGATGAAAAAATCTTGCAATCATCTCAAAAACATTTTTTTGTTGTGGTTTGATTAACAGATAAATTTACTGAATTTGTGTGAATTAGCACTCACTACTCCAAGTAATATTAATCTTTAACAATCAATCTATAAAAATTTAGGACCACTCTAATTTTAATGATTGAAGTGATGCTTGGAATTTAACTGATTTATTCTATTACACCACGATTTTACACCTTTCGACTCTATTACTAATGAGGTGAAGCGTGTGAGACATAAATAAATATTAGAATGCCACGTTTTGATGTATTGTTTACATTATTAGAATACCAATTTTTAGAATTTCAATCATGACTTTTGTCCACCTAGCTTATACTAATCGAAACACTGTGCGATGTGTAGACTAAAGCAAAGATCAAAATAATAAATACTAATGGTTCGAATCCGCCCTGCGAGGATTGACTTTTTTTTCGTGGAGGCCCTACGGAATAAATCTGAACTACCCACCATGGTTGGAATAAGTTGGTTACACCGGTAGAGTAACACCATGGCGAACAAAAAAATAATATAAACAATAATGAGAGAACTTTACAAGAATAAATTGTTGCCACTAACTCGTATTTAGGGTCACCTCTCATCTCATTGTATTCATTCTTATGGAAATCTTCTTTTATTCGCTCGAGATTGAGGGGTTTCGGCACAATTAGTCCCTTATTTTATTAATTTTATAATTTAAAAAAATACATAATTTATTCAGCTTTGTAAGTATTTTTTTTTATTAGTCAAATTAGTAATCAAAGATAAATGAAAAGTTTGATAAAAATATATAGTTTAAATGTAAAAGATATTTAAGTGCCCTGACCACTCCTAATGCAAGTATACTGGCTGACGAAGACGTCTCGCTAAGCTCGTCTTCTGTCTCAATTCGTCATTTTGACCAAGAACCCCTTTTTTATTGAGCAGCAACTTCTTTTTAAATTATTAAAAACAATTTTATCTGAGATTTTTTTAATATTATCATACACTAAGTCACTCCTCAGTTCTTTCATTCTGTGCCACGGCGGACAGTGTTAGAAAATCGACTATTTTCGGGGAAAAAAACCTTGTCAAACCTGATCTGTAAGCAAAAAAAAATAGATATTACATAACCATATTGGATTTCCTATCTATGTATAGATAGACCGGCTCTTCGGATTAACCAAGTTTATTCCTTAGGGTATAAGTAAAATAGAAAAAAAAAGTATGTTTTCGACTCGACATTGACTAGTTTAAACACTTTTGATTCTTTATGCTATTACTATCCTTGAAAGCACTTGTAATATAATTGTTTCCATGAAAACACTCAAGTTAAGTCAATACATACGAGCTATAAACTATTTCTTGCTTTATATTTTAATTTTTAACAATTAAATGTATTAGAATATTAAAATATTAGTTTTTCTGTAATCGTTGAATAATGGTAACATTACTAAACTGAAATGAGTGAAGAAAGTGAAACATTTTGCAATAGAGTGAAGAAAGTGATTACTTTCTTCACAAGTGAAGAAAGTGAATTGCCTTCTTAATTAGTAATAAGTATAAATTAAAAAATAATTTGAAGTTGGTAATTAAATGCTTTTAAATGTTTCTTAACATTGTAAAAATTTATTTTAACAAAATAAATTGAAATGTGAATGAATTATTGGTGGAAATAATCAATATATTTTAAAATTTAAATATAATAATAATTACCTTCCTTGTTTATAACCTGCATTTGTTTATAACTGCACTACTTCACAACCATGCTTATAACCTACCAACAACATACCATAATCTTCACAACATCCTACTTTTGTTCATATTCTGGTTAGATCTGATCATGTATTACACGATTACAGAAAAAATTTAATATTACACTTGTGAAAAAAGTAGAATTTACAACTCTCGTGAAATTACCACACTAGCTTCGCTCGTGTGGGTAAACGTTTCACTCGAGTTGTAAAATGATCTACTTTCGTCACTTGTATAGTAAATAACTATTTTAAGTGCGATTCGGGTTATCTGGCTTTCTTGTTTAATCTCGACGAAGGTGCAGGGTTGTTCTATGCCAAATTATTTTCATTCCCCAATTCGTTTAAGACAGATTTACACCTAAAAAACCGTTACACACAAGAACTAGCAATTTGTAATGAAAATGTATTTTTTTAGGGTGGAGATTTTTTTTTCGATGAGGAATCTTCAAAAAAAATCTATCAAGATTCGAGACAGACTGACTGTGTCCTCCTCTTGTGAGTCAAACTTTTTAATTTAATTGTTTCAATCATTTTTGTGTTATTTTATTCTTGTACCCATCTCTTTTAATTAGATAGCTAGGTTCAGAAAAGTGTTTTTTGCCTCGATGTCGGATGGAAGAATTCTCTGTTGATTATTTTGGTCTATTTTCCATCACGAAGTTACCATTTTAATTTGAACTGAAGGTAAGTTGTTTAACTGCTTATTAGGGACTCATTCCCAGTCTTACTACAAAACGCGACCAACGAGGAAAAGAATTGAATTTGAGAGAGCTAAATGTGGAACTCCTCATTTCTTCTTATATTCTTACTCAGTTCTTGTAACTACTTTTCACTGTGAAGTGAAATCCAAAATAATTAAAAAAAAAATTCGAGATTTTCATGAAAGCATTCAGTAATTAATTAGCACAGATAAAATTAAAAAATAATCTTATTTTAAAAGTTTATTTCTTTTTTAAAGTAAACGTATAAAAAAGATTTTTTTTTTTTTTTTTTGCGAAGACAGATATTAAGGATTTTGTGAGATTAAAAAAAAAGGTATATCATGGTCGAAAATTTTGTTTCCAATTTTACTGATTTAAAGTTTTCATAAAAACCTTTGTTTGTAAAAAAATAATGTAAATATACCTGTAGGTATTTAAAAAAAACATTTCTTGAAAAGTTCCAAACATGAAATAGTTATTTTAATGACTAGTAGCAAAAGTCGTTGTCTTTGGTGCGCTGTCGAGTTTAACGCGCGAAGCGTAGCCGAGCCCGGAAATTAGACCAAGCACCAAAACACACTTTTGGTACGTGTTATGGACAATAATTTTCATCAAGTGATCATACTTGAGTACATTAAAACACTTTTATATATTATTAATAACTTAGATACAATATTAGAAATTAAATTGACACTTAAACTACAATAGAAGAAAAGTAGGGGAGAGCGGGGTTGGTTGGCATAGGGGGTAGGTTGGCCATTGGCTTATAGTTTCCGTCACACCTTTTGTGAAGGCCCCACCATTGTACCATGTGACCCGCTCGACCTCGGGAGTCTTGTCCTGAGTTTTCAATCCGATGCTAACAGTTTAGATAAGAATGTGCTTCATTGATTGATTTTACAACATGTAAGTAAATTTTTATATTTTCAGTAAAGTTGGTTTACAGGCATAGAAAAACATTTGACACTGATTCTGTTCACATAGCCCCAAACTCCTTTAAAAAACCTAACCTTTCGACTAACCTGTTTCTTGTTTGATTGTTCTCCCCTGTCCTGGCAGTCATCTTTCATATGATTTCTCCTGTGGGGTTAGTTGGCTCTCTTCAACTTTTTTTTGTCGCAGTAGCAATTCACAAAAGCAAGGTAAACATTATCAAAGGTGAAACTACCAATTGTCTTTAGTTCCAGCGAGGAAGATGAGAACAATTTTTCTTATGCAAAAAGTGACGACAGTCTAAACTTCTATCTTCTTCTATTGCCATTCTATTTCTTTTATTAACTATAATATGTTTCAGGCAGTACTTGAATGAGATGGCCTAAACAACCCCTCCTTGTGGGCCTACCTGCCCCACATATGGGGTTAATTGGCATACTCTGGATTGACGAATTCTTCAATTTTCTATGATCCTAGTATTAAATATTATGTTGTGATAAAAATACTTGAAGTACTCTAATACTTGGAGTTTACATTGGTATCAACCCTATTGGAATTATATTAACAAGAACGACTCAACAATCAAAAAAGTGAAAACTGCTGCCAATCAACCCCGCTCTCCCCTACTTATATCTTTACATTAATATTTATAGTACAATTCTGATTATTCATTATAATAAAACCTTTGTATGGCATTGCCTTTGGTATATTCAAGTTATTTTGCACTTCAAACATACTACTTATATTACATACTACATATAACATACTACAAGTAACCTCCTTCAATCACATGTTTATTAATATATATTAGTAGCAGGTAAGGTTAGCGCACCAAAAAGATTTTTCAGGCCTAGGCTTTACTACAACTAGCTTCTACTTTACGGACTCAAACCGTGTATTGAAAACACATGTTTTTGATGCAGTATGATGAAAAAATAATTACTTTATATTCGAATTCGACACCTTAAAAAAACATAGCAATCCCCAACAGAGATGTGTTACATAATCGTGCAAGTTTATTTTTTTATTCCCGAGGAAGAGTTAATTGTCCTCAAATATTATATGAACAGTTTAATACTAGTAAACAAGATAAAATGTTATTGGTGAACGATATATTTATTTTTCGTCTACTTAGATTAATTTAATCTAATCAATTATTACAAAATAATGTTAATGCGCTGAATAAAATATTCATAAAATAATTATTTTTGACTTTAAAAGGTTACCATTCACTTACTAGAAACAAATTTGGTAGGTAGTTAAGTTAGAAAAGATTAAATTAAGTAACTCTGGTTTCCGTCTTTGTTTTCAATTATCCTTTTTTATTTTGCTCATCAACATTGTTTGCGAAGAATGATTATCTTAACAATAAATGTTCATTTTATTTTCATCGTTGATAAAAACCGTCGTCTTTTTTTTTTTTTTTATATCTATTTATCGCGTTTTATGTTTGAATTCATTGAAAAAGTTATAACAATTAAGGAATTCTGTGAAATATTTTCAAAATAATTCAATCCATGACAATATGTCACGTGAGAATGGGATCCATCGAATTTAACGTGAACCGATGGAAATGTTATCGAAGAGAAATTGGTTGTTGGTGCGGTCAAACTAAATAGCACTAATATCTGAGAATCACATATTTTATATTTGCCAACGTTTCGACCCAAATTTTAGGTCATCATCATTTAGGTTAATGAGAAAAACCAGAAAATCAACCAATCAGAGAAATATTATAAACAAATATCAAATGTATGTGAAACATTAAACCAAATTAAATATATTAGATACAAACAAACTTAACTTGTTTTGTACAGAATTTTAAAAAAGACGTAATATTATAGTTATTGAAGTAAGACCATGATAAATGTAATAAATGAAAAATGAGATAAAAATCTAAATAGCTTATCCGAGATAATGTAAAGTAATATTGAACTGTAGGTGAACATATTATAAAAATGTTACAATGGTCTGTAACAATGAAGCCTAAGTTAATAAGATAAAATATAGAATACAAAATAAGTATAGTAGTGTACATAAAGAAAAATGTAAAAAAGAACCTTAATAAGATCATTTCTAAGTAAATTAATTATAAAAATATAATATTACGGAATAAATCAATGAATGAAGAGTGAGAGATTTATGGATATATTATGATTAAAGAATAACCATAAGATGTACAGTACCAGTCAAAAGTTTAGACTTGCATTTAATTCACAATCTTCAAGTTTAAAAAAATAATTGTAACGAAAGAGATAACATTTCAAAAATTATATGGTTGTTTTGAATACAATCTATACAAATAAAGATGATACTCTGTTTGTCTTTTTTTTTTTTTTTTGTTTGTTCTTTATAGAAATCCATTACGTTTGTCCTAAATTCTCCAAATTTCGCTTAGTGGTTCTTTCATACCAGGTGCGAACACCTGTCCATATTAAAATTCCATCACTTAAGCTAATCTCAGGGTATATTCTTCATTGTTATAAAAATCGTTATGATCTCGCTTTACATTAGATTTTTACGAAATCAAACGTTGGAGTCGAAAAAAATCTCATTTCTGTTCTAACGAAATTTTTTTAACCCACGGCTTTTCTCATTGTTTGCCAAGTTCCCTGTGTGAAACCGAGATATACAGCTGATAACATAAATGAAGTAAAAATAAAATTATAGTTGTTATGTTGGTCAATAAATAAAATGTTGTAATTAATTTATTTTACAAAATCTAAGGGTGAGTCTAAACTTTTGACTGGTACTGTATGTTTTAAAGGGTTTTACACTAGAAGGATGTTATCGCAAGAATTGCATGAAGAAAGGTCCGTTGGTAAAAGGTTTTACCATATAGAATGAATCTCGTGTTGATATAGATGAATATATATATTTATTGCTATTTGGAATAGCATAAGGGAAAAATGACCACTGAATAATGTTGTTATTATTTTTTTTTTTGAGAAAAGAGTTTGGTATCACTCTATCTATTTTTATACAAGGCATTTATATATGTTGTATTATATTTCCATAAATACGAATAAGAAGCTAGGAGCGTCAGTGTCTGGTTAAGTAGCAAAAAAAGTCTATGTACACCATGCCAAAAATCAAATTTTAGCCAAGGAAAAATAACAGACTATTCTTTTATTTTTTTCTTTATAAATTAACACTTGATCATTTTCAATTTCATAAACAACGATTAAAGACATTTATAAAAATTATTTATACAAAATAAAAAAAAGTCTGTGTAAACTAATTATTTAAAAAAATAATATTTTTTTTTTTTGTAAACACATTGTGTTATTGTGTTGTTACTATTAGCTGGTAATCTTATTGCAGCGCAGTGGTGCACTCATTGTAGGATTATCATTCACAGATCGCAAAATTGCAGGCCTGCGATTTCTCAAAAGGTTTACTTTGAAGATAACTGGTTTCTTGGTAATGCTTAATTATTCTTTTAACTGTAGAGCGACGTTTCTTAATTATTTATGCGATTTCTCTCAAAGATTTTCCCTCATTTGTTAAATTAATAATCATTTGTCTAATTTCTACACAAATTTCCATTTTTGGCAAAATAAAAGAAAAACTCGTAAATCACGGCCACTATAAAGACTTAACTGACTAAATTAAAGCTTTTTGTTTATACTGAAAACGCTTGTTTATTACTGTACAGTATTTGAAGCGGCTTATAATAAATGTTCACAAACTTATTTTGCAATGGTTCAGGAGTTCTATTAGCAATTAACTTTACCTTATCTTTAATGTTTAATATTTATTTTTCTTTTGGTAGTAAATTTTGATTCTTTCAAAGTTACAGTTTAAAAGAAAATAATATAAAAAATCTTTTCTCCATTTCCTTTGATGTTCTGGGCAAACTTAGAAAATTTTAATATGGTGTACACAGACTTTTTTTACTAACTGTACAGGTCGTCGAGTGACAGTCGATGCCTCCCTTCCAGTACGTAGGTACTAAAATTGTCTTAAAATATTTTTCAACGTCAAGTTGTAAAGAATCGTTATCTAGACTTAGGAAGAGAGAAAAAAAGAACTGATTGAACCCGAATAATATTCGATATTTATCCTTTAAAGATGGAGATTATACAAGAAAAACAAGTTTTAATGTAGAATTTAGAGCCTTGAGTAGCTCTATCTTAGCCTTGAGGGAAAAAATGAGACGGGCGCCCCCCTGTCTTAAAAAATTGTGCCGACGTCCTAAGAGTACAATGCTTCCTTTGAAAAGTCCTGACCTCGTGGATTAGTTCCTTCAAAGAGGCTTTTCTAAAGACTTCTTTGTAATTATTTATGCCTTTAGGAAGCCTTATATATTGTAGATTAAATAGATTTTAGTTTTTTTTTGCAATAATAGTACATGCTGCCTGCCTACATATAGGCGGATATATGGTGGATATATCGAGTATATTTCCTAGCGTGGAAAAGTCAGGGAATACTGATGAAATTTTATGGAAAATGTCGAAAAATAGTAAAGTCATATATGATTAGGGATTTAGAACTGTTATTGTTCACAGAACATTGATACAAGAATGCTATATATATATATATATATATATATAGGGAAGAGCGGGGTTGGTTGGCATAGGGGGTAGGTTGGCCATTGGCTTATAGCTTCCGTCACACCTGTTGTGAAGGCCCCACCATTATACCATGTGAACCGCTAGGCCTCGGGAGTCTTGTCCTGAGTTTTCAATCCGATGCTAACAGTGTAGAGAAGAGTGTGCTTCATTGATTGATTTTACAACATGTAAATAATTTTTATATTTTCAGTAAATTTGGTTTAAAGGCATGGTAAAACATTTGACTCCGATTCTGTTCCCATAGCCCCAAACTCCTTTGAAAAACCTAACCTTTCGACTAACCAGTTTTTTGTTTGATTGTTTTTCCCTGTCCTGGCAGCCATCTTTCATATCATCTCTCCTGTGGGGTTAGTTGGCCCTCTTCAACTGGGGTTTGTTAACGCAGTAGCAATTCAAAAAAGCAAGGTAAACATAAAAAAAGGTGAGCTACCAATTGTCTTTAGTTCCAGCAAGGAGGATGAAAGCAATTTTTCTTATGCAGAAAGTGACGACAGTCTAAACTTCTATCATCTTCTATTGTCATTCTATTTCCCTTGAAAGCTGTTAAAAACCGATTCAAAATTATTATACCATTATAGTGCAGCTTTTAATAAGAATAATATGTGTCAGGCAGTACTTGAATGAGATGGCTTAACAACCCCACCTACTATACCAACCTGCCCCAAATAGGGGGTTAATTGGCATACTCTGGATTGACGAATTCTTCAATTATCTATGATCTTAGTATTAAATATTATGTGGTAAAAAAAATACTTGAAGTACTCTAATACTTGGAGTTTACAGTGGTATCAACCCTATTGGAATTATACTCGTATTAACAGGAACGACTCAACAATCAAAAAAGTGAAAACTGAACTGTTGCCAACCAACCCCGCTCTCCCCTACATATATATATATATATATATATATATATATATATATATATGTATATATATATATATATATATATACACTTGAGTAACCTATGAATTAGATCTGGATTTTCGTTTAAAATAAAATGCTAAATACTATTATTCTTCATAAAAATAAGTATATATACCGTAAACATATACTGCTTGAGCCCAGATTTGGAAACGCTTTACATTATTTTTGAAAATAAGCAAAACATATTGTTTTCTTGGACAAATTCGCCTTATATTATTAAACTACAGTTTATTATGAATACTTTAACATATATATTGTTTCTGACATAGTAAATATTTTTATTTTTTTATTTTTTTTTAGGCTCAAGTTAACATCAAGGTTACTTGACCGAAGACTCAATCCTAGGAAAAACTATTTGAAGGCAGTTTGGGTTCGTGTATGAGGATGGTTATAAAACAAATAATTTCTGAACACCCAGTAAACCTCAAAACGTTCATTTTAATGACAAATATTATTTTAAAACAATTTTAAATTGCTAATTTTGAAAAATATAATTTTAGACATATATATGCCCTAAAATACCTAGAAAATGCCTAGACATATAAATGCCTAAAAGATTTGGGATATCATTACTTTTTAAACAGTTACTTAGCAATAGATCATATAATTTGACATACAGTTTTAATAAACATATATCATATTAATATTGCAAACGAATTTTATCGAACGAAGTTTACACATTATGTAAACTGATCTCAACTGCTTAAGATGTAAAAAGACCTAACAAAATTGAATGTGGAATGAGGAGGTAAATGCTAGACTCATTTCTATGTAAATTTCCTTAGAGCCAAAGATATGAAAAAGATCTTTTGATCAAGTATTACAATGGATGATTGGCCTCTCCAGTAACTTGTTCTTTTATTTGTTTATACAAAAAAAAAATCTAGTTTTTATTTTTTTTTTCCGAAATAAGCAATGTTTTTCTTTAATATAACTTAATTTATATACCAACAATTAAGATGTTTCTTATTGAAACAATAACGACTCTTAATAAATATTTCACTATTACTGGATTCTATGAAATGTGATACTATTATACAAAAGAGCCAATAATTTATTTCGTAGATAACCCCCCCAATAAAGAAATTTGATCAAGTATTACAATGGATGATTTGCCTCTCCAATAATAAAATTCACTAATATAATACAATGCTGATTTAAGCACTAGTTTTAAATAAAAACTGGTGACTAATAATAATTTATCTCATATTATAGCATATCTTAATTTGTTGATCCAAAGACATTAGCAAATTCATAGAACATCAAAACACTGTGGAAATTATCTAATTGGGAGAAACAAAAGAAGAAGAGGAAAGAGTCTTATAAATAAATAAAATAATTGCTTTCATTTATTTGATAAACGCAATTGTTTAACAATGTATTTTTAATTTGCTGTACTTTTGTTTACCTTGATGTTTTTCAACACAGAACAAACCCTTTTTTCAGACTCATTAAATTATCCTTTGAATTTCAGATCCTTAAATGAGCTCGGATTGGCGTCCAAGTATTTTTATGTTTTAATAAATTTTAAATCAAATATTTTTTTTGTTGAGGTTTTCGATGAAAAAAAGGAAGTTTAAAATATCGAAAAACGCCTAATGTTTGGACCCAAAACGCAAATTTGACATAAAATGGCGCCTTTCTTTTTCATTTTGATTCGTGTTTCAATGTAAAAAAAAAAATCTAAAATGAATTTGATGTAGAACAGTATGATTTTCCTTAATTATTCATATTAAAAAAAATATTTTAAGCCATTTTTAGGATTTCTGTTTTTGCATATAACTGTTTAAATATAAATGCATATATACATGTATAGGTCTTTGTTCCCCCGTAATTCGGAGACTACTAAATGAATAAATATGTACCGAAATTCTTTTTGATTTATAATTTTTAGCAACTTTTTTTTTTATTAGGCTTTGTATTTTTGCATATTTGTATCACATTATTTTTTATATATAATTGTATGTATACATATACAGGTCTTTATTTATTCTCTGGGGAAATTAGGAGACTACTCAAATATATACCGCAAATTGTTTTTTTGTTTTTTTTTTGTTGAATTGTTCTGGCTTTTGTTATTTTACAAAAAAATTCATCACCATTCTTCGGAGAAAATATTTTATCTTAATTTTATATTTAAATTAAATTTAACAAGGCCAAAGGATTTTTAGATGTTAAGTTAAGTGCACTTTGTATATATTTCTTTGAAGATATTTTTTTATTTTGTTCTTAAATGTAACACTCAATGTGTGTGAGCCATTTTCTTCTCGAGCCATTAGATATATAAGAAATTCTTTACTGTTCGGGTTGCTTTAGATGTGTTGCTTCTAAGCCGGGAGGTTGTGTGTTCGATCCAGCCCACGGCAACGGACTTTTGTGTCTGGTTTCCTTTGGCATGACATCCTTCAGACGCTTAACAAAAGCAACGTGACTCAAATACAAGTTAGATTTTTCCCAGATTGATTAAGTATAAATGTCAAATCGGTAATCTTAAATTTGATTTCAAGAATATTTTATTACTAGCTGTATTCCCGGTTTCACCCGGAGAATTTTAAATCTATAAACTGAGACTTTTATCGACTCAAACGGTCGATTTCGTAAAAACCAATGTAAAGTGAGATCAAAACGATTTTTATAACAATAAAGAACATACCCAGAGATTGGCTGAAGCTATGCAATTTTAATATGGACAGGTGTTCGCACCTGCTATCAAACAACCACTGAGCGGAATTTGGAGAATTTAGGACAAACTGTATGGATTTTTATAAAGAACAAACAGAATTTCACCTTTATTTACATAGATTATAAGCTGTATATCCCGGTTTCACCTGGATAATTTCATTTTTCTAATGAAACGGTCGATTTTGTAAAAAACAATTGTAAAGCGAGATCATTACGATTTTTATAACAATAAAGGATATTAGCTGAAGATCGGCTGAAGTTATGCAATTTTAATATGGACAGGTGTTCGCACCTGTTATAAAAGGACCACTGAGCGAAATTTGGAGAATTTAGGACAAACTGTATGGATTTCTATAAAGAACAAACAGAATTTCACCTTTATTTACATAGATTATAGCTGCATATCCCGGTTTCACCTGGATAATTTCATTTTTCTAATGAAACGGTCGATTTTGTAATAAACAATTGTAAAGCGAGATCATTACGATTTTTATTACAATAATGGATATTAGTTGAAGATCGGCTGAAGTTATGCAATTTTAATATGGACAGGTGTTCGCACCTGTTAAGAAAGGACCACTGAGCGAAATTTGGAGAATTTAGGACAAACGGTATGTATTTCTATAAAGAAAAAACAAACAAATAAACAAATAGAATTTCAACTTTATTTATATAGATTTAACTAATAATTCCTTTACAATGGTGATCGATAAAATATTATTTTAGATAAATTTATACTAGATTTTAATCAAATTTGATGAGAATTAAATTTCTTCAGAAAGAAATATGTGTAATGTTGATATCTTGATTCTTCATCTCTCTGCGAATGGTCAAAGGATTATTTTTTTTTTCTAACTAAAATTATTTTTATTTGAAAATTGAAAGGAATAGTTAAGTCATTTCCCACGGAACTGTTTAATGATGGTTGTTGATTGGACTATAGTGTAATAACGGAGGTATAGAAACTAACCCTCACCTCTATAATTTCGATAGTATCACATATAAAACAGAATAGTTGCATTTTTCAGTTGGAACGCTTACATACAAGTTATAATGCACGTTTTCATTTGCACTTTTTTCTTTTCTTTTTATATTATTAGGGAATTGGATAAACACTTCTGTATATGGAGGATGGGTCCAGTTATAGGTTGAGATAATGTTTGTCACTTTCAAGCCTGTTCATGACTGAAAAAAATTTAAACTTTATCAAATAGTCAAGTTTAAAATTTAGGGGAAAGTGATACCACCCCTCTTCAAGTCGCCATGCCTTCCCAGAGATGTCGACGAAGTTGATTTGTACGACAGAAGACGTGACAACATTCAAAACGCGATCCCTGAATTTGTCAAATGACGTTGTTTTGAATGTGGGAATAATCTTCCTGCAGAAAAAAAATGAGTTTTTGCGACTTTTTCCTGGATATAGATTGCCTTGAATAATGCTTACTTCAAAAAGAATTTTCTCAGGTAGTTGAATTGGAGGTGTTCAAAATATTTTGTAACAAAAACATCGATTTTATTTCTGTTTCTATCATTTGCTGAATCACAAGCCCTGAAGAATGGCCACGGAGAAGTCTGCTAAGATAAACAACATGTCCTCATCTATTCTGGAGCTCCTGCAAGAATGAGGGCAAAGTAAGGTGTTGGAATGATTGTGGTGGACGGTCTCTTTGCAAAAGTGGAATACTGGGATCCAGTATCTCCCAGAATAATTACAGCAAACTTGGAATTATCTATTGGCAAACTGACCATCATCCAAGTATATGCCCCCACCGAAGATGCTATTGCATTGGATAAAGAACAGTTTTATGCCGAAATTTAGAAAGGGAAGTCATTAAAAGCTAGGACAAGAAAATGATTTGTTTTTAATGTGGCGGAATAATATCCCTGAAGAGAAAAGGAATTTTTGAAGTAAATATTTTTTTTATAGAGTAGATAAGCATTGGTTGTTTGAAAAATAAATAAAATGACACTGTAACTTTTTGTTTGTATTTAATTTAAATGAATTATATATCACACTGGTGCTTAGAGGCAGTGGCTATCAACTTTCCCCTTTAAAAACAAAACTACTCTAGCACTTACTTGACAAACGCTCATAGCTCCCAATCTATTACAAAAGGCAAATATATATGACACTATTCGGTTTGGACTTACGGCATCGAGCTATATGGCTCCACCAAACCATCAAATTCCTCTCGAATCCCGCCCTTACAATAAAATTTTTTTCACAAAATCCTAAACGCTCATTACCAGGTGTGTAAATATGAAATTGGAATTTTTCAAATAGCAAATAAGAGTTGATTGTGTAAAAATGAGGCATACTTTTTTATTCGAAGTACTGTCCTTCGCTATCTATGCATTTTTCCCATCATTCAGGCAATTTGTGAAGAAATGACTTTTTTTCTGTACCTGGCGAGCAGCATTTGCCATGAGGTTTTTCGAGCTTCCTGCTACCTGTCATTCAGTTGATGAGGTACCCATTTTCCGACCTTCTGGATCTTTTCCATGCCTTTCAAACAAATGGAGACGGTGTCACATGTAATAATTGTCCAACAAACGCTTCCAAATCAGCGTTTTCAAAGTTTTTTTTTTTTTTTTTGTGGTTTTCCACGGTCTTTGTTTCTTTTATCGAAATCCATCTTTAAATTTTTTGAACCAATCGAAACATTGAGATTTGCCTAGGGCATGCTCCCCGTAAGCTTCAACAAGCATCGTATGTGATAATGCTCCAATTTTTTTCAGAAGGAAACGGAAAATAAATGCTGTCCGCAAATCTTGATTTGTTGGCAGAAATGTCGACATGTTCAACGCCACTAAAAACACGGTTATAGAATGAAACTGATGTTGGTATCAATTGGATCTCTTTATTACATGTAGGCAAAAGCAGATAACACCACTGACGGATTAGTTAGAAGATTATATTGACTGCTAACTCCTATCATTGGCGAATTCCGGTTTCATATTTACACACCTGGTATTTAGTCACAAATAAAATCATTCTCAATGACCCTAACGTTCCATACTAGACCTTTCATAATAAGCTCCCGAACTATTCGAACCCACTCACTGGTTTCTAATCTTGCTTCCACCTCTATTCCTGACAATCCTCCTAGGCGTCTGATAAGAAGATGGCCTCGTGACTTTCTAAGTTAAAAATACTAGTCGAGTGCTACCAATAAGTAGTTTCTCTTACATGCTTTTTCATGACATCATTTTCCTTTATTTTATAGCCAACACATTTACTGGCTGCATTTTAACGTACAGTTGTGAATTTCAAAAAATTAAATTTAAATCTTTCAATAGTCTAGGCAGCTTAAACCATCGACACTATAGATAGTATTACATCACTGGCAGAAAATAAGGCGTAAAAGGTAATGGTTGTTATTCATATATTTTGATTATCGCTTCCTCAATTCAGGAGTGGATACCTACATTTATAAACGTTTGTTGCCCCCACATGTTAATTATGGAGAAGAGTGATCTATATTGCTGCTGTATCGCGATATTTCTAATTGCGATAGAGACCGAACGGCGAGCAATTGTCCCTTTGTGGTATTGACAGCGGGTGGGCTTCGCATCCTCGCACCATCAATGCAAGAGGGGTAGGTACATCCGGAAAAAAACATGATTTCCAATAATGGAAGTCATCAATACATTCTGTCTGAGGCCCGGGTTCACCTACAAAAATCAACCAATATTATGATAGCATGATGGTATTAAGATACAGTAGGGTTCCGATTAACCGAGGTCCGGTCAACCGAGGTCCCGATTATCCGAGGTGCCAAGTTTGAGGGGAGGGGGGGTATGTGTATGTATATGATTTCATTTAAACAAACTACAATAAAAGATTTCTTTTTTAAAAAAATAGTTTCATTATTTCTGTTATTATGCATTATTATTATTAAATATTTATTAGGTCTTTAAGCATATATGTAGTTTTTATTTAAAAAATAACCTACTTTTTTAGTTGGTATTGGTATGGTTCCGATTAACCGCTTATTTCGATTAACCAAGGTATCCTTGGTTCCCATCGACTCGGTTGATTGGAACCCTACTGTATTATGATGATGATACGTAGTGTAAACCATAGAGTTATTGGCACTCAGTACAGTTATTGGCACCCCAACTTTAACTTAAAAAATAGGTAAACAAGTCCTAATTTTATTACAAGATATACATGAGTCTAATGTTGGAAGGGTCCTCTAAGTCATCTATGAAGTAAGACTTTAACAAACTAACCATAGGGAAAATTTCACAATTAAATTCACAGGGTGCAAATAACTAGATTTGGCACTTTTAACAATAAGAATTGCCACATTGTAAAACAATTGAACTTTTGACCCAAAAAAAAACCTCTTGAGTCTTTATGAGGATAGAAAAAGAGGAGCTATAGGAAATTTCTATTTGATCCCTTTATAAAAAGTATATTTTTAAATTAACCACAGAAATGTAGTCTTAAGGATGCCAATAACTGTACGGTTTACCCTATATATTAATAATATTATGATGATGATAGGACGAAGTGTCTTATAAGGATATATTTTGAATAGATACTCATAATATATACTTTTCAATAATTAAGCCATAGAATATTATTAAAAATGTGTAGATTTCACAGTATTGGATTACCTGCTACAAAGACTATTCATGATATTCCTCTGATGACTTTCTAAAATTGAGATTGATTGTAATAAGGAAACATTAATTAGGATCTTATTCTCTACTACTAATTATTTTTTTCTACATTACATACGTTTGGACCTCCAGGCCCCTCCTGAGTGTCTTAAAATAAAAATTGCTGCATCATATACTATACTACATCATACACTACTTTTCATATACTAATAAAATAAATAGTAGTAGAGACACTAACCCTTTTTAAATAAATAAGTAATTGATTGTAATCTTTAAATGAAGAAGGATATAGGATATAAAGTAGCTCGAATATTCTGTTATCAAAAATAAATAAAACTTTCTTTAAACTATTATCAAAAAGATTTTAAATAACTGATATTTGTTTATGCTTATAAATCAGCTAAGTCTATTATATATAGGTATTGCATGTTTTGGGAAAAATCCTTTGTCTCATTATTTAAAAAAAACAGGAAACAACATGTTATGAAGGCTTATTTTCACTAATATAACATATTTTGTTGTTCCTGCATATTTCACCGAAAAAACTGCAACTTACATGAAAAACAAACTACTAGTTTCGCATGTAAGGCGTTTTTTTAAGGTAAAATGAAGAAAAAATAAATTTTTTATTTTTGTTAAAATAAGTTGATGACATATTTATTTCTAACAATGAGACAAAACTTTTTTTCCAAAACATGGGATCGTTGAATTAGTTGTGAAATTTTCCATTTGATGCTTCATAGAAAAGCAGCAAACAAATTATTTTATTTTGCGCTTTCCATTTAGACTTTTCAATGCTTTGCTATGGAGAAGCATTTGTGAATTTCACAATTTTTAAGTAACAGCATTTCTCTTTGGTTTGGAAGTGTACCTATGTACAATAGATTCAGCTCATTTCTAAGCATAAAAAATTTCCAGATATTTAAAAAGTTTTTAATGATGCTTTAAAAAAGCAATACGTCAGAAACTATATTTGAAGTAAAAGAGTCCCCCCTCCTGAAACTAATTAAGCTCTTTCATGACACTAATTATTATAAATTAACTGATGTAATAATATTCGGTTAAGGATCTGATGGGGTTAAGTAGTTTATGGAATGGAAGAAATACAGTTACTAAAGTTTATTGTACATAAATAAAACGACAAGAATCAAAATTATAAGTGTACATTCCTTATAGGCGGGCGCAATCGAATATAGGGTGCCCTAGTAGTTTTGCAAAATGTCGGAAAGAACGGTGTTAGACCTAGTTGATGTGATAGAGATAATTGGTAATTTTAAAAGACCATTAATTGATGGGCAGGCTATTCTTGATGCAAACCACATATTTACATGTGGAATAATATCTAATAATAAAAAAACAGTTATTTTACAAGCCTCGTGCCTTTAAACTAGCAATCTTAAAGGACTGCCCCATCAAATAAAAGTGGAAATCAAATTTATTAATAATAATAAGCAATTTTCTTGTCATTGTACATGTAAAGCTGGTAGTACTGGTAAATCCAAACACATCATTGTAACTTTACTCGACGTTTTTCGGTTAGTAATAACATTAATTACCTATTCACACAATCATTGTTATGACAGCTTAGATTCTTTGTCATATTATTTATTTATTTCTCAAAACTTTCAGGTTTCGCATTGAAAACATGGAACAATTAAGCACAACGGATGTAATAGAAAAATGGGGAAAATTAAAAAAGAAAAACAAATCTATGACACTATGGTCTCAATGTTATTTGCATAAAACTAGCATTTTGGAATAATAAAATGTCAAATACTAATATTTACCTGGATAAATATAGTGTCTTTCTTTAAAATAAAGACTAAATATCGTCATATGTTTCGAAACAGGCTTATCTATTCTTAATTTTACAATCCACTCTTTAAGAAGCTTCTTATTTTTTGGAAATGAAAGGGAATGACACTTCTTTTGATTTTCTAATTGAACACTGAGGGACCGAGCAATACCTATTAGATATTTTTCAAATGATTTTTTGCTCAATCGGGTTTTAATTATGGAAAAATAAATTAAAAACGCCAAAAAACCCTATGAATCCCAGGTAATGGCCCCGCTTTTATCCCCGTTTCTCTAGTTCCTGCAGCGCCGTCGCAGAAGCAGCACCGTCGCTTTCGCCCGCCTATTGTATTTTTTTCGTTGTAGCACTTATGTGGGTCAAACAATTTTTATTAAACGGAAATAATAATTTACAATACTACACAAACAATGAAAGCACAAATAATTAAACAGGTTACAAAAATGATCACTTTGTAACACAGAAGTAACGATATGACTTGAGCTTCAGAACAAGTCTAACTCTTCAGTCCATCGCTTCTTATATTTAGTCGTAAGAAGATAGCCTGGAAGGTTCGAGGCCAGGGTAGATGGTACACGAACGTCGTAGTCACAAACATGTACTATGACAGTTTGTTCGAACTGTTTCGTTACAACAACCAGTCTAGAACTAACTTAAACCATATCTTTTGTGTTTTGTTTCACGTCACAATATTTTATTTTTAAAATAACTTTGTCTAAAATTAATAACCTAATCTGATGCTTAAACCAAAATCATTGCAACAGTTCATTTATGATCATAATTTAAGTAAGTGACACTACAGAATTGATATAAAACAGGGTAAATTAATTAATGGAAGCTATATTATGAGTATTTATTCAGCAAACATCCTTAAAGACATTCCATACAATGATATTGATTTATTTTGATAGCCGAAACTGGATAACAAATTAAGATTTTTTTTTTTTTTTTTTTTTTTACGAAAGTTGAAAACTGATATATTCATTTTGTCAAAACGTGTTTTTCACTCTTGCGGATGGCCCATAGCCTCTAGTTATCTTAGGATTGGGTTTACTATATATATATATATATATATATATATATATATATATATATATATATAATCTAAGTATATATAATCTATATATATATATATATGTATATATTAGTATCTATTTAAATGCATAAACATTTTAAAAGGAGTAGAGATAAGTTTAATAATAATAATATTTAATAGCAAATTTCAAGGAAGGAATGTACCTAATAAAATTTATGAGGTTTCTGCGGGTTGTTTTTTTTTTTTGTTTACTCTTAAAGTAAATTTATATTAAAAGTATGGCTGTTGAAGTTGGAACATAAGGCTCCTTTCATTAATCTTACTCAGGAGCATGATCGTTCATTACGTCCGGAGGGGGGGGGGGGGAGAAACTGACAAGCAGAACGACGACATTAAAGGGAAAAAAAATCAATATTCAAAAGACTTAGCTGCTTTCTCGTTTAATTACCTACTAATATTATAACATCTTAATTTAGGATGGTTAATCATTCACAATAGTGATATAAAACTATCGATATTACTATTCGATGCTATTGATAGTCTTAAACTATCGAGACTATCGATAGTTTTTGAACTTTCGATTGTACTATCGAAAACTTTGAAAAAGGCCAAAATCATATATGTCTTCCAACTTGATGGAGTTATATTCAAACAAAATAACTGATTGCCTGCCAGTTCCTTCGGTTGAAAATGATTCAGCTAATGATAGAAATAGAAATAGAATTACTGTTTTAATTACAAAATATTTTCAACACCACTAATTCAACTACCTGAGAACCAGAGCTGGGTAAATTGTAATCTGAATAATGATTAATGAATATGAATATTTGCAATATGAAATAAAGGAATAATGAATAACCTTTAGTCATAATCAGTGCGGAGTATTTTTAGTGATTTTTGGGTGTTTATGGTATTCATTTGAAATGAATAATGAATAAATGATATTCAGTTATTCATGATTAACGAATACTGATAAATTCAGTTAGTAATTATTCATGAATAAATATATTCATGAGCTAGGATTAATATAATATTCATCAATCATGAATAACAAATATTCACCAATAATCAATCATGAATATGATATATTCATAATCATTATTCATTTAAATTTAATTTAAGGATGCATTTCTGAATTAATAGTTGTCCTAATGAGCAAGGATAAGTCCTAGGATTGGGTGTAGTCAACTGAACAGCTTTTGAAGTCACAAGTAAAGAATTAGACCCTAATTCCAATGGGTATTAGTAAAGGTCTATTGACAAGAATGGAAAGAGCAAACAAAATTTCGATCATCATTCATGATTAGTAACACTCAGATTTGTGATTTTTTTGTAATCATGATTAATGAATTTAAATTATTCATGATTAATGAATGATCATTAATAATGAATTCTTCTTAATCATGATTACTGACTAACATTTAGTAATGAATACTGGTCATTAATTATTGTTGAATGCATTATATTCATTAATACTCCACGACCAGTGATTAATACAATTCATGATTAATGATTCCGCGATAAAGAATGATTTGTGAATAATGATTACAATCATTATTCACATTTTTGATAATTAGTCATAATCATGATTACATTTTTATTTAAATATGCCCAACTCTGCTGAGAACATTTTTTTTGAAGTAAGCATTATTCAAGGTAATCTATGTCCAGGAAAATTTCGCAAAAACTTATTTTAGTTAGAGCGTGATTTTATTTATTTTTCAAACAACCAATATTTATCTACTCTATAAAAAAAATATTTACTTCGAAAATTCCTTTTCTCTGCAGGAAGGTTATTCCGCCACATTCAAAACAAAGTCATTTGACCCATTCAAGGATCGCGTTCTGAATGTTGTCACGTCTTGTATCGTACAAATAAACTTGGTAATTTAATTGTTATCTCAATCCTCTATTTCCGAAAATGTTTATCTAGCCCCCTAATAAAAAAGAAAAGAAAAGAGTTCAAATGAAAACCTGCATTATAGATCCTATCGTGCCAACTGAAAAATCCAACCATTCTACCCCCCGCCACTATTTCATCACCAAATATAATTGATAGTATCGATAGTTTTATGCCCGAAACTATTGATGTTGATATAACATCCTTCGAATATGACAGTATTAAATAATAAATATTAGCCTAACGTCACAATTAATTAAACTAACACGTTAATCGACACTTAGCTCAGGAGACCTCTATGAGCATGCCAATCTTTAGAGTACAAGATGCGTTCTTTCAATGTAATAACTAATTAAGAGGAACATTACTGGGTATTTAATGTGCGGTGCTATATAGGAATTTTTGTCGACGGGAAATATAAGGCAATTACTATTTTAAACCGAAAACGCAGGAATATCCTTAACATATTTTCAAATTAATTAACAAATGAAAATTACTGCATGCGGTCAATCCCGCTTTGGGATGTCTTGTAAGACGAAGTGCGATTTTGACCATGTGACGTAATCCCACATCTCCCTGATGATCTGGCATGGCATACCAAAAGACTAGATTATTAGTAATCCTGTATTACTACTAAAGAGGATTAGTAGACAATTAGTAATGATCCTGTTCCAAGTTATGACATATATACGCACACACATAAACATATTGATGTGTAAACAAATTAAATTTCATAGTTTTTAACCTTATTTGTATTTAATTTAAGGCTAATAAAAAATAATAAAAAAAGATTATTTAAACTTTTAATAATGGATTGGATGCTTGCCCTTAAAAGAATTAATTTCAAAACCAAAACTAAAATTTGATGTTTTTTTTTTTTTCAGACAAGCGGTGCAGTGACTCTTCTGTAAGTAATTTTTATATTGCATAACTTTTCTTGTCTTCTTGTTAAAGATATGATCGTAATAAGATGTATAGGAGGCTTTCTATGCCTAGATATATTTGAGATGTCTTCCCTTTGAAAATATCTTTTTCTTTATATTTGGGGTCTCTTATGTCAAATGGCATATTAGAAGTTGAAATCCTTAAGGGTTTCTAAAATAAAGTTTTTTCTTCACGGTTAAGTCATTTTTTCCCAGCGTTTACGAGTCATTAAACTTTATATATTTTCCATTATAGCATATTTTTTGTTATAAATATGTTTTTGTTTTTATTTCTGTTATGTATAAATTATGTATAAGTTTGTAAATTATTTTTAAAATGTCATAGATAATTTAATTTTTTTAAGGAATGTTTTTGTAAACATTAAAAATATATTATTAATGTTTTACTAGTTTATCCGATTTCGGCAAAATTTGAAAAATATTTCGTTCTTGGTGTTATAGTAGTATATTTTTGTGGCTATGTCTATAAAATGTTTATGTATATATTATTTTATCTTATTGTCCGTATTCTATTTATTACATGTATGCTCTTGCGTATGTATGGGTATTTATGAGCAGTTTATGGCTATATACCTAAAAGAAATAATTTATTGTTAAAATTACCATTTATTGTTAATATAACCATTACTATGATTATTATCTTCTATTATTATTATATTTACTATTCATTCACTTAATTCTTCTTATTTTTAAATTCTGTTTACTTTCTTTATGTTTTATTAGATATAGTTTTCATTCTCATATTGTATATTCATATATGTACGTTATATGTTATATATCTATTTCTATACATGAATGTTAAACAAACTGTTATGATAATTGATTATGTAGATATGTAATTAAATGCGCGTTATGTCGCACAGTGGTGCATTAGGGGAAAAAAACCCTAAAAATGAACATATTTCTGGAGTAATATTTTAATAGTTTTTCAATACCTTACTACCTGTAGTACAGTTTTGTGAAACGATTTTTCCTCATATCTCAAAGCCCAGACGTATATACGTCATTGAAGTAGTACTTTTCTTATATGCTATGAAAATCATGGTTTTGTTGTTCTGTAGATATGATTTTTTTTTAAACTAAATTTTTATCCGATTACTCGCAAAACCTTTTTTAACATCATTATATATATATACTGGTTCCATTGGAGGTTTTATTTTGATAAATTTAGCATTACAGTGACAGCGAAGGATTTTTACATTTGCTGCCTGAAAGATCTAACTTATCGTGTTTTCATTTGAACTGTTAAAAAAAGCTCCGTCGAACTAGGTTCTGTGACATATTTTAAATAAAAGTACTACTATCGGAGAAAAATTGGTATTATAGGTAAATATTATGCTCTTCAAGTAAACACCACATGTTTTCTTCAAAGGATTATTTTAATCTCTTTGAATTATTTGTATCAGTCATTACCTCAGTTCTCCATTGAATTCCGTCGTGTTAACAATAAATCGATCTAGTGACGGCTTATATGAACAAAAAAAAAAAAAAAAAATGGACAATTTTTCTATTACACATAAAGTGTTGTGCGAGATTCTGTTTACCAAGGATCGTTCTTGGGAAGTGTGTTTACAGGAACGGTTTGCTTATCTAAATGAAGAACAATCATCACAGGTTATCCAGCAAGTGAAAAGAAGATTTCAGCCTCATTTTCTCAAAAGGCTAAGAGATGTAAATCATAATTCTCAAAATTTTGTCAGAAGATATGCGGATTGGTTAGAGAATCGTTTTGACATCAGATTTGAGGAAGTGCAAAGTGTTCCTACTGATAAAAGTCTAGGGGGTAGACCTACAAAAGACTTCTCTGAATGTGGAAGAAAGGCAAAATTGTACAAAATTCGAGAATTACAGGCAAATTACGACCGAGATTTAATAAACGCGGCTGCTTCGACAACACAAAAAAAAGTAAAAAAACATGCGATGTTGGATAATGATAGAGCTTTAGCTTTGATGATTCAAGCTCAGCTATCAAAATACCAAAATGATATTATAAGGAAAACTATTAAAGACTTGGGATTTTATATATTACCAAGTTATAGAGAGTTGTTGGATATCCCTTAAAAACATATGCATATATCGATACCAAACTTGATTTTTTTTTTAAATTTGCCTTTTTGACCTTTCTAATAATCTGATTAAGTGGGCTATCATTTCATTCGATTTAGCACCTTAAAAACATATATATAGCTACCAAACTAGATTTATTTTTGACCTTAAATTTTGACCCTTTCCAATGATGTGATTGAGTTGGCTATGGCTTCATTAGATTCAGCAGGTAATAAAACATAAAAATTGTATCTTTGATGCCTGGAACCCAAATGGTTCGTTTGAGATGAGGTTTTTTCCCATTTTTCGCCGTTTTACACCACTGTGTGTCGTAAGATGGTACGCGTAGAAATAAAGTTACTCGTTGCAGGGTTACTGTAATGAGAAAGCAAGTAGTATATGATGGTTAATTCTACTTAAATATTTATTCTATTTGTTTTCGTAGATCTAAACCAATTTGTAGGAGCAATCACCAGGACTTATTTTTTCATAATTTCATTTATTTAAATGACAACTTATCGGCCATCTTCTAGTCTTAATCTGCCTAGGCTAGAAATTTGTAATTCTTATTTATTCGGCAATGCTATGTACTTTTGCTTCGTTCAAATTTAAAAAAAAATCTGGTGCGATGCTCGCAACACACAACTTTTACCTACCAACTTACTTAAATTAGAAATTAACGTGTTTAGATAAATATGTAAATGCCATTCCTCAAATTCGCACATTTTTCCACATTCATTTACTTATTTTTGTTTTTATTAGCTCTCTAAGGCACACTAAATTTTTTATTGTTAAATAAAAGATTTTACTTGTGATAATTCGTCTGTTTTAATAAGTATCCCTTTATTTTGCACAATCAAAAAGTTATATGTTTTATTTTCATCATTTTATCAGTGTAACAGGCCATAAAATGCATGACAAAATAAAAAAGACAAAAGTATTTTTATACTGTTAAAAAAAGATAAGTTTTGACAAATGGCTTGAATGAAATGTAACAACTTAAGATAAGATAACCCCAGAAGATGAGCCACAAGCTCGAAACGTCGGGAAAAAAATAATAAATAAATAAATATTAAACACGGAAGAGCTCCTTCATTAAAGAAAATCCTACAATTTACAGCACTCTTCCCCTCTAAGTGAGGAAAAAGATCCTTAGCAGATGTTTTATTTTATGTACAAACCTTTATAACAACTGTTTTTAAAATTTAATTTTTTAACAAGCTGGACTAACTAAAATAAAATATGATTATATTTACATCGTCAATGCTAGCAAAATACTCCATCGCGGAATATTTTATAACTCCTTATTTAGTTGTTGAAAACTTCATTTAGTTACCATGGGAAAAATATTTTGCATTATATATCTACGTTAGGGTGTTTCATTTTTAATGGTAAAAAATAAAATGTAAAATTCTTGCTGACTTTGCTTTTGCCCTGAGTCTAGGTGATGTATAAGTTATCTGTGTGAAATTTGGAGATGATTGGATAATTTTTGGAGGTTGCACACTTTGAACATTTTTGGGTAAGTATTTACAAAATACAAATTTTCAACTTAAATTGATTTTATTGCTGAAATTATAAATCACAAGCTTAAGATAATGATTGATATAAACAATAAGATAGTCCTTTAGTAAAAAAATCACATATTGTATCAATTATTCAACTATGTACGATGCAATAGCCTTTTTAGTTCGTTTAGTGAAGGCTTTTCTGTGATGTTCGACGATCCTCATTAAGAATTGTTTTTGTTGTTCGTCTCTTGCTGATTCATTGAACTGTTTTATTAATGCAATACCTCTCTCTGCAGTATCATTAACAACCATAAGGGCATCAACATGACTTCGTAGAGGTTCCATACAGGATTCTGTGATATCGGTAATTCCAAACATTTCAAAGAAAAGTTTTGTTTTTTTAGTAACAAAGTCACTGATGTCCTTCCCTTCAAAATCAAAGGTTTTGCTTTCTAATCTTTTTGTTTCTTTTTTCTTTGCAGGTTTTTGGTCTAAATTCAAGAACAGTTTTTCCTTTACAGTCTTAGGAATACGTTCATCCACAAAAGCCAGTCCCACCTTAGTTTCGGATAAATACCACAGATGCCTCTTAGCGACAGTGAGTGCACTTTTTTGGACGCCTTCATCAGGATAAGCTTTGAGAAGCTGAATCATATCCAAATCATTCTTTGGAGCATACCTACTTACAATCGCCTCATGCCAAAAGCGTACAAATATAAGGCTAACAATGTGTGCGACTCTTGTCATTCCGTTCAATTCTCGTTGAGGAAAATTCAACTGTTTAGTGAAGAGGGCAATTGCATACATTGCTTTTGCCATCCACCTTGCTTGGTGCAAAGCTCCTAGGATTCTAAAACTGAACTCTTTCTTACACCAACCCCCTAAGTAGAGAAGTGATAACTCTAACAATTCCTTGTAGTCTTCTCTAGGATGACGGCCCGTTTTTAGGACCTTTTCTATGTAACTTATCATCTTCTGTCTTTGTTCTTCTAGAGGGCCTTCTAAGGAACTCTTCTCATCCAATATTGTTGTGTATGACATCTTATCAAGTGAATTCCATTGACTTTGGAACTTCTTGAAAATCTGCACGTCTGGACCACTTGAAGGCGTGCGATAACACTCCTCAAACACTCCTGTTAATATAAGTTCATGGGTGTGATGACAGCAAGCTAACCATAACAGTGTGTGATTTAACTCTTTTTCAATTCTTGTACATGCCCCTTGGATCAACCCTGTATTTGATGCGGTTGTATCGAAAGATATACCAATGATCTTGTCACGTAGTCCAAACCAAATGTTCAAAGTGTGCAACCTCTAAATGTTGTCCGATCGTCCTGAAACTCGAGACAGTTAACGTTTGTATCACTTGGACGCAGGGCAAGAGCAAAGTCATTTGAAATTCAAACTTTTGGAAATTTGAAACACCCTAATCTACGTCTCAAAACATGTTAAAAACTCTCTCCCCTGAACAGAACGTCTTTAACTATATATAATGGTCTAAGACGTACTGCACATGCGCGGGCTCAAGGTGTTTTATGAGTTGTTGGAATGTTTTTCGTTTTTTCTCATGTATATGTTTATTAGATTTTTTTCATATTTCATGTTTAGCCATTTCTCATTTTTAGGCATAACGAGAGACAGTAAACTATATTTGATTCTCATTAAATATGACGAGTTTGAAATCGTTAGAGCCGTTTTTGAGGAAATCGAAAAAACGTAAAAATTTATTTAATAGAGTGCCACTTCCATTTGGCCAATTTTTATAACATTTTTGCTGTTCATATACACACACACACAGATACAAACACCCCCCCCCCCACACACACACAGACCATTTCGCGGGGCTTGGTTATTTAAACTTAGGGGACCCCAAAACGTTTATTTCCTTAGAAAACTGGAAGTCGAAATTTATTTACGATCGCAATATTTTATCTTACTATATATTTCATATATAGGTAAGTGAAAGTAAAAAATGAAAAGGTTTCACCATTTTATGGTATTGTCAAAAAGTTTTTAACAAGTTAACTGAAAGAGTCCAACATTTGGCTACTCCAAACATTCATTGGCTAGCCTTTTCTTATTTTTTAAATTTTAACCAAGCGATAATATATAACATTCCTGAATAAATAAGAATGACAAATTACTAGCATAGGCAGATTGAGACTAGAAGATAGCCCTGTTTAGTGTCATTTAAATAAAAGAATGTCCTGGTGATTGCTCCTAACTATTAGTTTAGATCTACTAAAACAAATCGAAGAATATAATCCCAGGAAATCAGAGGACCATTTATAAAATTGGAAATAATTGAATAAATATTTATTATTGTGTATAGGTTTTAGGTCGGGTTGGTTGAGAAAGAGCTATTAATTTTTTACCGGTTAACACTTTTTTTTTTTTTTTTTTTTAAACTCTATTAGTTTAACATACCTATAAATAAAGAGATTAACATACCTTCAATTTCAGACATTCTCTGATAAGATTCCTTCTCCATAATCTTTTGGTCAAATTGGATTCTCGCTACTTGAGCAAATTTTTCTGCTTCGATAATAGCTTTCTTCCGTTCAGTTTCAGTATCTTTTTCAACAACTTTCTGATGTTCTTTAGATATAAGTAATTTAGTTTTTTCATTCTCCCTTCATTTACAATTTTTTTAAATGATAAATCACCAGAAATCGTATCTTTTCTTAATAAGAACTGCATACTCGCATCAATTCATAGTTCTTGCTTATTGTTTCAGGAATTTTAGGCTTAGTACCTCTAACTGCTTGAATTTTAAGTCCTGGGGCCATTTCATTCAAGTCCCTTTGAAGAGCATTTTTCATATTTTCATCTATCTGATCAAAATCTATGTACACCAACGAAGAAAAAAAAAATGGAATGAAAAATATGCCTCTATATCAGTACATAATTACATAAATAACTTTTGCCCATACCTCATGTAAATTATGGACACTACAGAATTGATTCAATTCATGATGCACCTTGTTAAATATCAATGTCTTATCAGCGGTCAGCGGTATAATTTTTCACGATATCATATACTGTAAAATAAAATATTAATGAATATAAAGATTATTTCATGTACTGAAGTTTGAAATCTTACCAGAGATCTTTACCACTACATACTGAAAGATGATTAACTACTTCTATTCTGTCAAAATAAATCATAACACCACTACTGGTGCCACAAGGAACATTCTTCACTTCATCAGCCTGTAAAGTTACCTATGTTCAATTAAACACAACTATTAGCCCAAAGTTCCGAAAAGGCACTAATTACTGTTTAACTTATTATAGTCAATAAATCCACCTCTTTTTCTTTTCTAATAGATAGATCATTTTTCACTACCATATTTCGCCTCCAACCTCATTTTTTAAAAAATTCTATGAGACCCTTTTTTTTTTTTCGAAGTTCTACATTTAATTTTAGTTTTCACAGCTTAGCAAAGAAAAATTAAATAAAATAAAATAAATGATTAAAACACAAAATCGGGTCAATGTTAGCGAGAGATTTTGCACGGTAGGAAGTCTTGGTAACAAGGAAAAAAAAAAAATTTAAATGCGACCACAGTAACGGAGATTTAATTCACGATCATTTTTTTTTTTTTTTTTTTTTATTATTATTACTATTTTATTGTTTATGAAACAATTATGGGGACTTAAGTTTTCGGCGATTTATACACCCCCTTTATTCGCATCGCTTTGAGAAGTGGAGGTACGGTAAAGGAAAGAGAAAAGGAAGTTAGGCTAAGCAATAGTTGCCATCAGAAAACGATTATGGGGCGAGTCATCAGGAATACGCAGCATCAATATGCATCCAGCCCCTCCGATAATGTTTCCACCCCTATCGACTCCTTCTACCTCACCTACCACTCTTTTAGCTTCTCTTTAGTAAAAAAAAGAAAAACATAACATGCATATTCCAAAAATATTAACGCCAGACCGGATAAAGTACATCTCAAACTAGTATAAAACATAAAAAGCAATGAATGAAGCTAATAAGAATCGTCAACCTCTCGAACACTAGCGAACAAAGTGAACAACAAACAGTGACTAGGTTTTTTACACTGTATTGTATAGTTCCGCAAAACAAACATGGTGACGTTGAAATATTAGTAGTTCTTGCTTTGTTAACACGTTAGGTGCGGCGGCGTATTTTTGGGGTATCCTGAGTTGAACGTTATCGGTCCCCGGGGTCTGACAGCTGGAATGAGCTACAGACGGTATCGGGCGTCGGGGTCCGATGGGAATGCTTTGACGAAAGCGTTATCTTTTGACAAAAAATGAACTAAATGAGCGTCTCAAGGGCATTAACTCTTAGTAATGATTGGAACTAGACATAATAGGCGCAGGACAGGCCAATACAGGATTTACGCCATACTTTACCGAAAATCGGACCTCGGAGTCCGATTCTAAAAAACAACAGAATTTCAGCTGTTAGCAACATTTTCTGCACTAAAATGCAATAATCTCATTAAAACTCGGCTAAATTGAGTGTATAAAGTGTTCGGACTTTCGGAAATTTTCATGTGAAAATCGGCTGTTAAGCGGAGAATGTAAGACATCGGACCCCGGGGACCGATGCCGCACCTAACGTGTTAATTATCTGTTGGCCATTCACACATCGCTAATTTTGATAAATACACTCATAATGCTAATTTTTATAATTTAAACGCAGATTATGAGGGATGTGCTAGTTTTTGTTGGTAATCTGGGTTGTGTAGAGTGTGTACCGTTTACTCTGAAATAATCCCTTCAGGATTAATAGGATACTATCGATAGTCTGAGGTGATCACCAAGGGAGAGGGGGTAGAATAGTATTATATTATGGTATTATACACATACACACATAGGGTATTTCGGAGAATTACAGACAAAAAATACCAACGATTCTAAATCAAATTTCATGTAAAAAAGTTGTTATAAAGTATGGTCTATTAAAAGTATTTCTTTGTCTGTACTTAAACAAAACACCCATGTATACTTGTGTAAACACACAATAGGTAATGACTGCTATATGAATTTAGTATTATATTCTGATAGGTCACGAACAAAGGTCATTCTTATCACAATGAGTTAAAAATAGGCGCTTGGCCAGTCAATAGGTTTTTCTCTCACGTGTGAAACAGGAAACAGAAATCCATGAAATTGATTTGTTATGAATAAAAACAAATCTTCCTCCAGTAAATGAAAACCTGTACTAATGAAAAATCAAATGAAGTTTAAAAAAATATAAGTTATAATAAGTTATTCAGAGTAAGGCCTAATTATTTTAATTTAATTTTAATCGTAATATTATTCCTTTCCAAACCACATACAAACAGCCGTGGTGATTATGGTTAAATGTATCCTTCATTTTGATAGTCAATTACCCATTTGAAAACCTAGAAATTTAAAAATAGAATAGAGCGTTATAACGCTTAAGTAAATTAATTTTTACTTAGGCACAAGTAAAAACTTTTATTTAATAATAAAAAAAATTAGTGTTTTTTATAGACCAAATAAAAACAAAATAAAAACATGTGGAATGGATGTGGAAAAATGTTTGACTTTGAGAGGTGGCAATTAACAAAACATATCAATTTCTAATCTAAGTAAGTTGGTAAGTGAAAGTTGTGTTGCGCGCACTCACCAGATTTTTTTTTTTTACGGATCCAGTTTTTAAACTATTAATTCGCAATATGATCGCTATACCGACAACTGACGTAATGGCCTTTGTTAATACCCTTTATACAAAGACTCTATCGGACTGGGATCGAACTTACACGACACAGCACTCCAGCCAGCATTTCCGTCGACAAACCCGGGGCAGATAATCTTTCCAGGATGGTTTCATTCAAAGCTAGTCTCAGTTGGCAAATTTTATGTTTTGAATATTTGCTCCATCTGGTTCAAAATGAAATAAAAATCATACTATATATAAGTACATTCATTATATATATACATACTTTTTTTTTTAAGACATTGAAAAAATATCAGTCACTCTAGGACATGGGTGATAGTGCTCTAAGGGCAATACACATTAAATAAAATAAAAGGCTATTAAAAAATTGATTAATAATAAAATAAAACTGGTAGATATAATCTTGAAAGAATTCTCTGATTAGATAAATATATTCAAATGTATTCAAAGTTTATGTGAATAATTATTTTACATACACTGGGATAATTATATAATGTAAATAATTAATAAGGACTAGGTTGATGTTATAGTTTACTTAATATCTAAATTCTTTTTCGTGTTTTTTCACATATCTTCGACACACTGGCAAAGTCACGAATCTGAATTTTTTGCGAAAATTGTTTTTTTTTTGGTTAAATCTTCCAATTAGAGCCTATGGTATACTTGAGTAAACTTGAGAGTCTGTATCTTGACCTGGTTATGAATAAATAATAATAGTTAACTTGCGTAACCCGTTCTTTGAAGAATATTATTTAATATTTGAAGTTACTATTTTCACAGATTCGTAACTTTACCTTTGTGTCGGCGATATACCGCATTAAATAAATTACCTACTTATTAAACTAGCAAATATTAAATCGAGTCGTTTCGAAACATTTGTAGTAAGATCAGTCTGTGATTAGTTATTACAAATTTAAATCACAATTAAGATATTCAAACAATACATTAGTGAAAATATTTATATTTAATAATTAGCTTGAGTTAATAGAAAATAAGGCATGACCTACAGTACCAGTCAAAAGTTTAGACTCACTTGTATTTAATTCACAATCTTCAAATTTAAACAAAAAATTGTAACTCAAGAGATAACATTTCAAAAATTATATGATTGTTTTGAATACAATCTATATAAATAAAGATGATATTCTATTTGTTTTTTTTTTTATAGAAATCCATACCGTTTGTCCTAAATGCTCCAAATTTCGCTGACAAGGGGAGGGCACAGCTATTGGGTCGTCGATCAGGCCCATTTTTTTTCTGGTGATTCTACATCGAAAAATAGTCGACACGTGTCCGAGCGTTCCGTCCAATGGGCCTTAAGTTTTGAGAAATAAAATAAAATACCTTGAAAATCCTTTATTTTTTATCTTGAGTTAGGAAAATGATATCGCCATGATTCTTTCACTAATTCATTTATTTTAGACAGTAGATTAAAGGAAAAATACAATCGTCAAAGAATTATTCATATTTCTTCAATTTAATTTAAAAAAAGCTTCAAGTTTTCAAATAAACTAGGTTTATAAATTTTTTCACATAAAAAACAATAGCAGAATTGAGTTCAGCACCTCAAGAAACCCTCATGTCTTAAATATCATCCAAAACAAGAAATAAATTGTTTTTCCTGTCAGGAGCAGCTTAAAAATGTTTCAGCAAAATTGTATGTGTAGTTTCAAAAGTCTGCATCTCGTGTTGAGCTGATCCGATTTTTACGTTCTTGAGCTCGTTGCATAGAAGAAAGCTTCCTTTTTCTAACCATATAAATAACTATTGTATTATCTCGGGAAGCTCTTGTAAAAAATGGTCCCCAAAATAAAAATTAAATTCAAACTTTTCTTTATATTATGTTGATTCCTGAACACGTAAAAATATCTCGATTAGGTAAAAATGTGTAACTCTAGAGCCTTTATTTACCCTATAAATTTGATGAGAATCAGTAGAATTTTCTCCGAAATATGGTCGGATTTTTGGATGTTTAACGAAATTGTAAGGCCTTAGCGAAACTTCTAATGCAATTTTTAATTTTTTTTTTTTTTTTAATCTTCCCAAAATTTACTTATAGGTTTTTTTGTTTGTCCTCAAAACGAATCTGAAAACTGCTATGAAACAAAAACAGTTTTGCACAAAATGATTTTTTAATGTCAGTATTTTGCCAGAATATTCCATCAACATAACTCTAAAAAGTAATTATTTCCATCCTTTTCACGATGTTTTTATCACTAGTAAATTCATTTTACGGAGCCTATTTTGTTTTTCTTGCTCGGCTAGGAGAAAATGGGTTCATCCCGATAGTTTCACGTTCGCCTTACAAAAATGATTTTGAACTTCAAACGAACTAAAATTTAAAACTACTTTTTCTCAATGATCTATCTGCAATGTGTTTTTTCTATGCCCTCGCCATCAACAAGTAGTACTTTTTTCTTATGGATATACTTCCAATGTGAAGGTGGTATAATGAAACAAGTGCGAACTAAAATAGAAAAACGTACTTTGTACTCGTCCGCATATACTCTTTGTTTACTTACTGGTGAGGGTAGGTGGGGGATTTTAAAACTGATACGATGTGAATCATTCCTAATTGTTATTTGTTATTGAAAACTCTTACAAACCTCTCTCTCAAAGTGATCGACTAACTTTTTATTTTCATTCATTCTTGGATTTTTTTTTAAATTATTAGTATTGTTTTTGGTTGTTACTCGGCTCATTTGTTTCATAACAGTTTTCAGATTCGTTTTGAGGACAAACAAAAAAACCTATAAGGAAATTTTGGGAAGATTACAAAAAAAATTAAAAATTGCATTAAAAGTTTCGCTAAGGCCTTACTTACTTAAAATCGGATCAGCTCAACACGAGATGCAGACTTTTGAAACTACACATACAATTTTGCTGAAACATTTTTAAGCTGCTCCTGACAGGAAAAACAATTTATTTTTTGTTTTGGATGATATTTAAGACATCAGGGTTTCTTGAGGTGCTGAACTCAATTCTGCTATTGTTTTTTATGTGAAAAAATTTATAAACCTAGTTTACTTGAAAACTTGAAGCTTTTTTTAAATTAAATTGAAGAAATATGAATAATTCTTTAACGATTGTATTTTTCCTTTAATCTACTCTCTAAAATAAATGAATTAGTGAAAGAATCATGGCGATATCATTTTCCAAACTCAAGATAAAAAATAAAGGATTTTCAAGGTATTTTATTTTATTTCTCAAAACCTAAGGCCCATTGGACGGAACGCTCGGACACGTGTCGACTATTTTTCGATGTAGAATCACCAGAAAAAAAATGGGCCCGATCGACGACCCAATAGCTGTGCCCTCCCCTTGTGAGTGGTTCTTTCGTACCAGGTACGAACACCTGTCCATATTAAAATTCCATCACTTCTGCCAATCTCTGGGTATATCGTTTATTGTTGAAAAATCGTTATGATCTCGCTTTACATTAGATTTTTACGAAATCGACCGTTGAAGTCGAAAAAAATCTCATTTCTGTCATAACGAACTTTTCTTAACCCACGGCTTTTCTCATTGTTTTCCCTGGGTAAAACCGGGGTATACAACTAATTATAAATAAATTAAAAATAAAATTATAGTTGTTATGTTGTTAAATAAATGAAATGTTGTTATTTATTTATTTTACAAAATCTAAGGGTGAGCCTAAACTTTTGACTGGTACTGTATAGTTCTATAGGATATACGTCAGTTCTATAGATAATAGAAGATTCTATAGATAGTTCTTTAGATAAATCTATTTTGCAATTTTAGACTCTAAACATTAACTTTTTTTTTTTGGAGAAAACAGTGCGTTTTAATCGCGACGTTGCTATTATATGGATACTGAATTATGACATGTTAAATTTGATATTAGTTATCTAAAAAAGATAAGAATATGAGTTTAATCAATATTAACATCCTACTTTTTTTATTAATATATTGTTTAAATTAGTTAGTAATTCATGTCCTATTTGTGAGTTTGATCAGTAATTTATTGAAGATTAATGATTGGAAAACGTATGGTGCTTGTCGGTATGCAAACGTGCATTCTTCGTCAACTTCAAGATTTAGAGAACTTACGTCAGAATTCTAATTGTCCGTAGTTTGTAACATAGACTGAGAAGGATAGTGGGGTAGACGTAATAAAAATATATTTTTATTTAAAGAAACAAGTTTTGCTCGAATCAGGGCCTCCGAGTATTCATTTTGCAGTGTGCAAACCAACTACCGTCAGAGTTGGGCATATTTATATTTATAAATACGAATACGAATTTATTTTTATCTTAATTTTAATGTGAATATGAATATAAATTTATTTATATCACAATATTTGTGAATATGAATAGAAATAAATTCGTATTTACAAGTTTGAATACGAATTTATTTAAATATAGAAATTTTTCTGTAAATAAAAATAAATTTACAGGAAAAATTGTGAATATTAAAAAAAAATGTGAATATTTATATCTCATTCTCATTATTCGGTTAACCCCTTTTACGGAAATCACCTTATTACCTGATATCGATTAAGATCAATTACTAGGTTATTTGGTTTGCTGAATATGAAAATGATGTCGATTTTGAGATTCCGCCGTCGGGTATCGATTTATTACAACTTACGCGATATAATTGATATTGGGGTCGATAATAGGGTTATCTGAGGTGCTGAATATGAAAATGATATCGATTTTGAGATTCTGCCGTCGGGTATCGATTTATTACAACTTACGCGATATAATTGATTTTGTGGTCGGCTATAGGGTTATTTGAGGTGCTGAATATGAAAATGATATCAATTTTGCGATAACTTTCTCTGGTATTGATTTATGAAAGCTTATCTAATATTAAAGCTATTGGGGTTAGCTTTTACTTATTGATAGCGCAAACAATAAATGCAATAATTCGATTCTTTCTTTCTTTCAATCAATAATATATTGATAATCAGGGTCTTTTAAACATTCATCATTTTTATCAGGTAAGTTGTCACAAAGCGAATGCTGATTACTTCATCTGACATTTGATACCATCTTCGTATTTTGCACATTCGATAAACTGAATAACTACCCTTATATCGAATGTATCTAGTACGTTCTTAGAAATCCAAGATAGATTATATCGCGTAAGTTGTAATAAATCGATACCCGACGGCGGAATCTCAAAATCGATATCATTTTCATATTCAGCACCTTAGATAACCCTAATGTCGACCCCAAGATCAATTATATCGCGTAAGTTGTAATAAATCGATGCCCGACGGCGGAATCTCAAAATCGACATCATTTTCATATTCAGCAACCCAAATAACCTAGTAATCGATCTTAATCGATATCAGGTAATTTATTATGTGCTGATATGATTTCTGTAAAAAGGTTTGACCCAATAATGTATACCAATATGCGCAATATGAGAAATCCGAAAAGAAATATAAAAATTTATTTGGAAATAATGAATTTCGTAGAAATTCACATCTCAATTTGTGAATTTTTCCATATTCACATCTTTATTTGTAAATACGGCCGAATTCACAGACTGAGATATAAATATTCACAATTTTTGTGAATATTCAAAATTTTTCCTGTGAATTTATTTTTATTTACAGAAACATTTCTATATTTGAATAAATTCGTATTCACACCTGTAAATACGAATTTATTTCTATTCGTATTCACAAATATTGTGATATAAATAAATTTATATTCATATTCACATTAAAATTAAGATAAAAATAAATTCGTATTCGTATTTATAAATATAAATATGCCCAACTCTGACTACAGTACCAAAGCTCTTGACCCAGCCATGTCTAGCCAACCTCTTTCATTTGCCCTTTGATTAATACTTAGGATTAATAAATAAAGTAAAATATTAATAAGAAAATAAAGGATTAATGAGAAAATAAACTTCAATCAATTATTATCAACATTTTCTAGCCCACGTATAGTTCGTTAAAACTTTGGGAGATCGGTTACTACAAAAAAGATCTGTGAAGAGACAAACAAGCAACCAACAAATAGGCAACCGTTGATTAATAAACAGGAAAAAAGAAAAGAAATTAAAATATTATACTAATAAAAAATAATATGCTAATAGAAAATATTATGCTAATAATAAATGATAGTAAAATAAACTAATCACGGTAGATTTAATATTTAATAAAGATGTTGCTTTAAAAGGTACTGGATATAAAAGCCCCAGCGTTGCGATGGGTTTCTGACAAACAAACAATATATCGGACACACTTGGTGACGTCATACAATCAGTTGTAAAATTCTTAAAGGAAGCGGACCTTTTAAGAAAAATTCGACAACTTATGTGTTTAGTTTTATATTTACTTATTTTTATTTTTTCCCCTCTCCCCTCAATATTGTAAATGCCTAGTTGTTTATACAGATAAATATAGTTAAAATATTAAAAAATTATTTTTTTTAAATTTAAATTTTTTTTTAATAATTTTATATTAATATCAATTTTTTTTTTAATTTTATATATTTTTTTATATATTTTTTTTAAATTAAAAGAACCGGAGCGGATAACAATGGAAATCCCTTAGATTTCACAAAGGTTTCGCCGTTCCTTATATATAAAAGCATAAAAAATCTAATTGGAGAAGTAGAAACAGTTAAAAAATTACGAGATGGGACAATTTTAGTTGAAGTTTTCTCAGATATCCAATCAGAAAAGCTCCTGAAATGTGAAAATCTACTTAATAACTTTCCGGTTAAAGTAGAAGCATATGGGAAACTAAATCAAAGTAAAGGGATTATTTGGTGCCCCGAACTAAATTATTGTACAATTGAGAAAATAAAAGATAAATTAAAACCACAAAATCTAGCCGATGTTAAAAGATTAACGTACTATAAAAGTAATGAAAAACACCGCGAGCCGCGACCGTCATTTATCACCAAAAGCGAAATATGCTATAAATAGTTTTTACGATTTATTTACGTCCTTATATGTTGAAAACTGAAAATTATTTGCATTGTCTCCGTAGCGGTACATTTTTAGTCTTGTTTTACTTAATTGGTAAATCGTGAAATTTAGCTGTGAATTTGAATTTAACTTTAAAACCTTGACCAATACCTTTATACCTACGTATATAATAACAATACCCTATACCTTATAGGTTCACACTGACAGCACCAGCCAAAGAGCACTGATGAGGACCTAAAATTTGGGTGGAAGCGTTGGCAAAAATAAAATATGTGATTCTTATATATTAGTGCTATTTATTTTGACCGCACCCCCAACTATTTTCTCTTCATGATAACAACGGCCGATCATCTTCCATCATTATTCCTAGTTCATATGAGCAACATTTATTATAATAAGCAATTAATTATTATATTACCTCTATATATTACACTACAAATCGTAAGTTGTTTATTTGTGTATTTTAATTATTTTTTTTGCCATCTTTTTTCTGTATATAACTTGTACTTTTCATTCATTAGAAATAGTATAAAAATAAAGCAATGAGTAAACAAAAAAAAAAAATAAATAAATAAGTTAATGCTTATTTTCTAATAAAATATATAAAAAACAACGATGCGGTCCAAATACCGTAGCGCGCCCGCTGATGTGACTTAAGTGACTTAGCGCGCCCGCCCGAGGGCTATATTAATTAGTGCTTGTGATTTGTATAATTTTTTTTTAAATTATCTTTTGTCCAATTTTTTAATGTTCCACATATAGTAAATGATAAAAATCAATCACTATTCTTTATTATTTTTCATTTGCTCATGTCTTAATTTTAATATTTCATATTTTGTCATTTTCATTTTTACAGTTTTGTTTTTGGTTAAATATACTTTTTTATAAAATTAAAATTTACATTTATTGTGTTCTATCCCATTCAGATACCTTCAGGTATGATGTGTGGCTGTAAAATTTTGTTTTTCATTTTAATTGAACATTTACAGAGAAAATTTTGAACTAACAAATATTGGGGTCACGGTCACCCCACATTACTGGTTATGTAACAACTTATGGACCATACCAGTTACGGGTTAAATTTTAGATATTAGCTTAAATTGTCGTTGTAACATTTGCCCAAGTATATTTTTTTTAGTATAGTCCATTTTATTGCGTTTCCTGTTTTGACTTAAAAGCAACTCTTCCGAAGTAGTATTAAGGGAGGGCCCGTCTATATCTATATGGTAATCTATTTTACTCCTTCATCTTGGAGTTCTCTTATATATATATAGGATATCATCGCGGGGCGGTCCAAACCAGGTTAGCTGACCGCCGTAGTTGGGATTTGTCTCATGGCGGGCCTAACTTGCCCCTGCACCTCGGACAACTTTCCCAAACTCAATCGAAACTAAACTCGTCATCGGAACCTTCCTTCGCCCCCCCTTACCCCTCGCCCCCCCCCCCAAACCCTCTGATACTTATATTCCTTTTCAAAGGAGATACTCGCCCAATATAATCTGTATCGCTTTCTCTCTCTTCTGCTAAACTCGGTGGAAAACTTTGTAGACCAAACTGGTGGGATGATTTAAGGGGATTTACTCGGGAACGAAAATGATTAAAGTAGAGCTTGCATCATCCGGACTGTATTTTTTTTTTTTTTTTAATATTAAAATATTGGGTTTGGTGTTCAAGCAATCATTTTACCGATTTATGATAATGGGTTTCATATTGTAACGTGAAACAAAACACAAAATAGATTGTTTAAAATAGTTTTAGACTAGTTGTAACAATTAAGTGTAGTCAAGTTCTTTTAAATTTTGATCCTTTATTAACCTCACTTTTACAATATTCGGTTCTACGTTTCGGCATTAAGCCATTTTCAAGAAGAACACCTAAAATTTAGAATTTCAAAACTTTTGAACTTAACAAATTAAATTAAAAACAATTAAGTGGAGATTTTTTTTTTTTTTTGTAAAATCTAACTTAAGCAACTTTCCGTCGAGTAGGCAGATGATAGTGGTGATCTGATCTGATGTTATGTTTTTCCGGGTGTTGTGTACAATACGAAAATTCTATAGCTCTTGCTGATGGTGAATATAATATTAATCATGCTATAATATATTTATGAAGAAAAATTTAGACACAAATTTAAAGGTCCAGGTCATTTTACAAGGTCTTTTATTGCTTAGTTTGGGGTAGTCATTGTCAGTTCCTCTTATATGTGGTAGGGCAATTTTTTTCAAACATTTAGTATTTTAATACAGAAAGTTAGTTCTTGTTGGCCGTCGATTATATGGACTATTTCAATATCCAGTTTGGGGATGAATGATGTTCTAAAAACGAAACCAAAGCCTGATAGTTTTGAACATCATTGATATGGATAGGGGGTGGTTTATCATAAGTTGGTGATGTACTGCTGCTAGGTTGGTTCATATCATTTACGTACTGCAGAGTATCAAAAGAATTACTCACAGGTATGGCGTGTATCTCATTTCCTGTCTCTGTTCGCTTAACCTTTCTTGGGTCTCTTGATTCTGCAGGACCGTTTCTTTTTCGACCAGTTACCAAGGACCAAGCGCCGGTTGATTCTTCGTTATTGTTGGCTTCTTTAAAGTCCATAGAATTTTCCGCACTTCTGCATCCGGCGGAGTTGGAGTAGGCTCCATCTCTCCGGTTAAGTTTACTTTCTAATGCTTCTTACCACTTTAGCACCCAAAATATTCAAGTCTTTGAGGTATAAGTTCTATAATTCCTACCGAAAAATTCGAATTAATTTTTGATAGAAAATGTTATTTTTTATGGCAATTTAGCACCATATGAGAGGTAATTAGCTAGGAAAAAAAACCCATAGTAATTAGTTAATGAAAATTTACGTGTGCGAGAGCTAACGTGACCGCGAGGGCAACGAGTCGGCGACGGTGGTGGTTCCTGGTGGGGTCGGGGAAACCCCCCCCCCCTCCCTAATCTATAGTCTTACATAATAAAGATTTTTGGACTAATTACCTATGCGAGAGGTGATTAGTCACGAAAAAAAGCCGTATTAAATACGGTTTTTAAAATTATAGTTCGCGAGAACTAACAAGAGATCGCATTGACAACGTTGGTCGCGGTAGTCGGGGGAGTGGGGCGAATTTCAATATTAGGACTAGCATTGATCAATCCGGATAATTGATGCTCTATAACGGGTGTTGGCAACCTTTGACACTAAACTTTAATGTGCAAATACGCTCGCGGCTGCCGTCAAAAGTAGTACATTTTTTGCGCCTAAGTATTTTGAACTTACGTAAATTATTGTGTTTAAATGACCAATACACTGTACCAATACACTCCGAAGTTATGTTTCCCTTATTAATCTTAATCTTCCTTATTTGTATGCGTAAGTTGTCCAATATATTTTTTTTTAATGGGGTTTTCAAAATGTCTGGATCAAACCTTATAGCGGGCCGATTGTTGTCTGCATATGCTCTATAGTGTTTTATGTAATGATAATTTCTCTTTATTATGAATTTTTTGTTCATAATAAACCTCCTTCGATGTCTATTGTTAGAGCCGATCATTAAAAAGCTTACATATTTTTAAAATAAACTACACAGCTTAACGAGGAGAATCGATCGATGTGTGTACAATGAAGAAAGGGTTTCTACGTATACTCTCCCAACCCCGTAATTACCTTCATTAATTTTTCGCTTTCACGAAATCATTCATCGATGTTATCAAATTTACATTTTCAATGAGGTGAATTAATATCATCTCTTGTTTTTTTTTTTGTTTTTTAGTAGCATATGTGACAGCGAAATATTTTGTTTGCCATCATATAATTAATTCTAATTTCAGAGAATAAAAAATAAAAAAAAACCTTATTAACCCTCAGATATTCATTAATAGTACATTAAAAAATTACTAATATAAATTACAACGGTTTTTAACTTATTTTCAATTTTTTTTCACCCACGTTTACATATTTCCATCACTGCATTTTTCCATGCATTCTCTTTTCCAGTAATCTTTCATCTATCAAAAAAAAAAAAAAGAAAGATTATTAACCATGAGGCATGGGTAATTTACTTATTTATGGCAGTAAAATATAAATCTTCATTGTAATTAGTAATATATATTACAATAATTCTATCTCATTTTATCCATATTTCGACAGTTTTTTAATCGTTGTTTCGCTCTCATATTTCTATTATAATTTAATATCTATGATCTATCATATTGTTACTAAAAATGAATACACTACTATATTATTTCTAAAATTACAAAACAAGAAGGTTAAAAGATTAAATTACTTGTTTGCACACAGACAAAATGGGAATAAATATTATTAATGAATTAAAATAGATGAGGAAAAAGTCGATTTTCGTTTTAATATTTTATATTTTTCCCCCTTTTTTATAAATTAGAATTTGTTGGCATGTGTTTCTTAAACAACTTATCAAATGATAAACAGACTTTTTTTAAACATTATTAGGGGAGAGCGGGGTTAGTTGGCACCAGTTTTCTCTTTTTTTATTGTTGAGTCATTCCTGTTACTATATCCCAGGGGCTGATACCACTGTAAACTCCAACTATTAGAGTACTTCAAGTATTTTTTTCACAACATAATATTTAATATTAAGATCATAGAAAATTGAAGAATTCGTCAATCCAGAGTATGCCAATTAACCCCCTATGTGGGGCAGGTAGGCCTACAAGGAGGGGTTGTTTAGGCCATCTCATTCAAGTACTGCCTGACACATATTATAGTTATTAAAAGCTGCACTATAATAGTATAATAATTTTGAATCGGTTTTCAACAGCTTTTAAGGGAAATTAGAATGACAATAGAAGAAGATAGAAGTTTAGACTGTCGTCACATTTTTCCATAAGAAAAATTGCTCTCATCTTCCTCGCTGGAACTAAAGACAATTGGTAGTTTCACCTTTGATTATGTTTACCTTGCATTTGTGAATTGCTACTGCGCCAAAAAAACCCAGTTGAAGAGAGCCAACTAACCCCACAGGAGAGATCATATGAAAGATGACTGCTAGGACAGGGAAGAACAATCAAACAAGAAACTGGTTAGTCGAAAGGTTAGGTTTTTCAAAGGAGTTTAGGGCTATGTGAACAAAATCGGGGTCAAATGTTTTCCCATGCCTTTATACCAACTTTACTGAAAATATAAAAATTTACTTACATGTTGTAAAATCAATCAATGAAGCACACTCTTATCTACACTGCTAGCATCGGATTGAAAACTCAGGACAAGACTCCCGAGGTCGAGCGAGTCACATGGTACAATGGTGTGGCCTTCACAACAGGTGTGGCGGAAACTTTAAGCCAATGGCCAACCTACCCCCTATGCCAACCTATCCCGCTCTCCCTTACAGTATTTTTGCAAAAAATTTTATCGTATAATGAAGGAAAAAGCTTATAGACGCCAAGTCGTGGTTTGCCTCTAGTGGCATTACAGACTTAACTTACTGGAGGGGGAGTGTCCTTGTTTTTTTTTTCTTTTTTTCTAATTACAAAAATTTTTAACAGAACTATAAATTAATCTTATTGGGTTGATAAAGGCATTATATCTGTTCCTGTGATCTATCATCTATGGTTAAAAAATCTGGTGCGTGCGCGCAACACACAACTTTCACTTACCAACTTACTTAGATAAGAAATTGACGTGTTTTGTTAAATATCATTTCCCAAAGTCACACATTTTTCTACCTTCAAATCTTATTTTTATTAATCGTTAAAGCCGTTTTTGAGTAAATAAAAAACCCCGTGAAAATGATACAAAATTTATTAAGTAAAGTCCCCCCTTCGGTTGATCAATTTTGATGAAATGTTGGCTATCACATATTTGGCATATACATACATCAAATACCCAGTTTGGTCACAATCGTGAAAGCCGTTTTTGAGTAAATAAAAAAAAGCACGTAAAAATTATACAAAATTTATTAAGTAAAGTGCCCCCTGCGGTTGATCAATTTTGATGAAATTTTTACAGACATATCTCGGGCATATAAATAGATCAAATACTAAGTTTAATCAAAATCGTTAGAGCCGTTTTTGAGAAAATCAAAAAAACACGTGAAAATGTTACAAAATTTATTAAGTAAAGTCCCCCCTCCGGTTAATCAATTATAATGAAATTTTTACAGTTATATCTCGGGCATATAAATAGATGAAATACTCAGTTTAATCAAAATCGTTAGAGCCGTTTTTGAGAAAATCGAAAAAAACCTAAAAAGTTATTAAGCAAAGTACCCCCTCCCTTTAAGTAATTTTGATGAAATTTATGCTGTCACATCGCGGGCATATACCTATACTAAATACCCAATTTCAGGATCGCACGGTTTATAGTTTTTGAGCTAGTCTGTTCACACACACACACACACACACACACACACACACACACACACACACACACACACACACACACACAGACCATTTCGCGGGACTTGGTCATTTCGACTCAGGGGACCCCAAAACGTGTATTTCCGTTGAAAACCGGAAGTCGAATTTTTTCACGATCGCAATACTTCCACTTACTATATATTTCATATATAGGTAAGTGAAAGTAAAAATAAAAGTTAACGTAATACATTGACAATTTACTTATTTATGGCAATAAACTATAAAATGTCATTATAATTACTGAAATGATGGGATTTAGAGTGAATGGTGAGAGGATATAGCGAATTATAACATTTTCACCTCGTTTGTGCAATTCTAGAAGCGCTTATAATATTCAAGCTGCATTTCCAGAGGCTAGCGTTGCTATAATCGTAATATGATTTTGACTCGGTAAGCGAATGGGCAATTATTCAACGTTGTGGGACCGGGCATGCATTGGCAATTCCATTACATGCCAAGCACTCTCCATCACAATTGCGTAGGAACGATTTATTGATTGAACTTGATTGTGCTATTCTCAAAATAGTGTACACGCTTAGGTATAAACTAGAGGTGACAATTTTCCTTTTTTTTTTTTAAATTAATTCGCAATGCATTTACTAAACAAAATGTTTAAATATTAACTCTTAAAGCACCTTGTTCCTCTGGAGGAATATCTTTTTTTTTACTTTCGCTTACCTATATATGAAATATATAGGTAAGTAAAGTATTGCGGTAGTGAAAAATTTCGACTTTGGGGTCACGTTTTGGGGTCCCCTGAGTCAAAATAACCAAGTCCCGCGAAATGGTCTGTGTGTGTGTGAACAGATTAGCTCAAAAACTATAAACTGTGCGAACCTGAAATTGGGTATTTGATGTATGTAAATGCCCACGATGTGACAGCAAAAATGTCATCAACGGAGGGGATACTTTATTTAATGAATTTTGTCTTATTATTACGTGTTTTTTTTTCTTCCAATTTTATTCAGAACGGATCAAATGATTTTGATCAAATTCGTCATGTTTAATGAAAATTAGGTATTCTTTAATATCAGGTAAGCTTTATCATTAATAAAATGTTCTGAGGGGCCTTTAATGGGGAAGGAGCCTTTTTTGTTTTCCTATACCTTAGGACAAAGTACAAAGTACCTTTGTTTTTGTTTATATCGAGAAATTAACTGTCTCTCGCTACGTCTAAAAATAAGAAATGTCTAAATATGAAATATGAAAAAATCAAGTAAACCTATAGAGGAGAAAAAAAGAAAAATATTCCGTCAACTCATAATACAACGTTGAGCCCATGCATGCGGAGTACACGCATTGTTCATACTTAAAGCCGTTCTGTTCTTTTAATGGAAATTATTTGTTTCATGGTAACTAAATGAAGTTTTCAACAACTTAATAGAGAATTATAAAATCAGATGACTTGGAGTATTATTGCATTGCCGAAGTATCACAAGTAAAAACTTTTATTTAATAATAAAAAAATATAGTTTTTTATAGAGAAAATAAAAACAAAAATAAGAAATGAATGAGGAAAAATGTGTGACTTTGAGAAGTGGCAATTAACAAAACAGTGAGTTGTAAGTGAAAAGTTTGTGTGTAGACACACACAAAAGAAGTTGTGTGTTGCGCACAAGCACCAGATTTTTTAATAGTAGTTCTGCCTCTGGACTCCTCATTGTAATAAAATTGTCTCACAATTCTTCGTACATCTTAGTACAATTATTCTTCGGGCGCGATATAATATAATAAGATTTATATATAGAATGTCGTTTCATGTCGAAATTGTAAATTTACACTTGTGATGGATTTAATCCTGCTTTCCTATACTTCTACAAGGATCTTCAAGAAATTCATAATGAATTTCAATAAATATTTGTAATAAGTCAAAATAATAAATTAACCTCTAATTGGGTAGTAAAATTAAAAAACTTGTTTTATCCAGTTGGAAATTTACTTAGCAGCATTTTTCGAGCTTTTTAAAAAAAATAAAAGCTAAAAATCAAAAAACGCTTCTAATCTCTTACAAGTCAATCAAGCAATCAAAATATTAAAAAATAAAAAATGGCTATGTTTTTCAGGTCTTTCTGCTTTAACACTCAAAACCTGGCTACGCATCATTTCTTACTATCTCTCACAATTAATTAACTATTTTTTGTTTGTTTATAAATGAATAGATGGAGTGGATACGCTCCCACACACAATCAATTTTTAGTAAACATGGAAATTCTTAAAAAAATTAAGGCTATACTGACAATTTTTAATAAGTAGATAAGGGGAGTTATTATATTATTATTACGCCAAGCGTCCCCCCCCCATCTCTCTCTCTCTCTCTCTCTCTCTCTCTCTCTCTCACTCTCTCTCTCTCTCTCTCTCTCTCTCTCTCTCTCTCTCTCTCTCTCTCTCTCTCTATCTCTATCTCTCTCTCCCTCTCTCTCTCTCTCTCTCACTCTCTCTCTCTCTCTCTTTCTCTCTATCTATCAATCTCACTCTCTCAAAGAAAAATCCAAGAAATGAGTTATTATTTATTAAAAGTTTTAAGAAAAATCCATCTATATACATTAAAGGGTTAAACTCATGGCGTATTTTGGATCATTGTTAGGGGTGTAAAGATGTTTGTAAAATAATTAGCAAAAAGCAAGCAGAGTAATTTATTGTTTTTAATATTTATTCTATATTTATTAAAAATTTCTTTATGTCTACATACTTATCCTTTCATAATAAATTACCCATCCTAATTATATTCTTTCCATCCTTGTTTCTCCTCTATGCCAGATAATCCGCAGAGGCGTAAGAAAAGAAGAGGTACCTCCTAATTTTAAAGAACTAATTATAGATTAGTACCAATGGGTAGCTTAGCTACAAGTCTAAGCATGTCACTGTTTTTATTTCAGAAATTATTAGGTATGCTTTATTACAGTTGTGAATTGCAATAAACAAAATATTTCATCATTGTGAGGGGTCTGATTGTGTTCAGACTATAATAATAATAAACACATTCAAGTTATACAACGCTATTTTTTTTTTTGCAAATATTTCTCTCCCAACATTTTTTCTTTCAAAATTCGTATGGAATCGATCATTCTTGTCAAGGAAAAGTAAATACTCGGATTTACTCTATAAAAAAAAAATCCAAGAAGCGTGTTCTTATTTTTTAAAAGTTTAAAAAAAAAAAATTGTACATCATAGGGTTTAAGAGTAAACTCGTGACGTATGCCATTCTTTGAAAACATGGTATGTCATTCTTTTGCCGAATTTTGGATCATCCCTAAGGGCGTAAAGATAATTACCACAAAACAAGCAGAGTAATTTATTGTTTGTGACAGTTTTTAATATTTATTCTAGTCATGTATAGATACTTATCCTTTCACAATAAACTATTCATCCTTCTTGTCTAGGAAAAGTTAATACAATACACTATAGTAAATAGTTTCGGGTTCAAAAAAACAAAAAAAAAAAAATCGTCATTTCGCACACGCAAGTCTGAGAATATGGGTTTGAAAAATAATGTGTTTTAATGTAATATGGAATGATTTAACTTTAACAAAGGCTGTGTAACTTCGATACTTCTTTTTTTTAATTTCTTTTTTTCTCCTTAATTCATCCAATGTTAATAATGAGAAAGGGGATTTACTCCCTATAGCACTTATTTTAATTAATTGAAGGCTCTGTAGTGGAAAAGACTTCATCCATCATTATTCATCATAATAAGGGGAAAAAAGAGAGGAGGGCGAAATCGTCTGAGGAAGACCAATATTAATCCTTGGAATAATAACAAAAATAAAAATCTGAAATTAATAAAATCTCACCCCGAATGAACCAAACTATTTTTTAATTTCTACTGGTATCCCCTTCCGTAGTGATGTAAAACTATCTATAGTAAAGTTTAAAGGATAAAGTGATAGCCTCTGCCTCTATAAGCACCCATGCGTTTTATAATTAATGGAAATGAAAAAGTAACAAAATGTAACAATGTAATTTTATTTATTTTTCTAATAAATATATATAATTTCTAATAAATCTACTAATAAATATATTCTAATAAATATATTTTTATATACTCTATAAAAAAAATATATTAAATTCATGCAAAAAATATAACACTGAAAAATTGAATGGTTTGCTCAAACATGCCTTCCAACTTGATGGAATGATATACAAATAAAACAACTGCTCGCCTCACAGTGGAGTATTTACCATCAAATCATGGCCAAAAGTCCAAAAAAAAAAAATTGTACTTCAGAAAATCACAATACGTATTTCCTTGTAGCTTAGGAATGTTTGCATCGAGATATATTTATTTCGTTCTTTGTTATCCACTTCCTGCACGAGGGAACAAGTCTGAATCCAGAGTTGAGGACGCTGCATGTACACAGTTGCTTTTTCCCGAGTTGTAAGTTGTTTAAAGATGTTGTGATTTCTGTGGAATTCATTTAACAAGTGATCTAAATTGTTACTACACAGTTTCGAAAGGTATTTATTTCTCGGTGATAAGTAGTTTTTAGCAAGTTTTAATATAATAACGGATAACTTATAGTTCATTTAATTACGATGTTTAAAGGAAAAAAATTAGACTTGTTTAAAAGAATAAAATAGATTATGTTGTATTGTTGGGCAGATTCTTTTGCATTGATGTAAAGCTGAGTCCTTCTACTTGCAATAACGCAAAAAAAAACTCACCCCTACACCCCCCCCCCTTTTTTAATAAATGTATGAAAATACCTCTTAAAGTGAACTTTTTTATAACCGACTCGGTGTTTAGCGAGCAATAAACAATTTCTCTTTAAAATACCTCTTTTAAGACGTGTAATGGATAGAATATAGCCGTAATTTGTTAAAGAAACGTTTTAGGTTATAAAAATTTAAATCCTTATAATTTTATAATAAAATAATTTTCTTAAAAACTATTTTCTTTTATTTTAACAATGCAAGTAATTAGTGACTTACCAAAGTTGTTCACCCTTTTAAATAACTTTGTTATAGTGCTGTAGGAAGCTTAAATTTAAAATCAACCGCGCGAAGGTTTCATACAGGAACTAGAATTGGAAATTAGTAGAATAGCCTAGAGGCTTATCAGGAAGTCGGCTGCACTTGGAGAACGCGCATAAATAGACGATCACAATTAAAATTTATTACGCAAATAATGTATTTAGTATTTTCAAAAGCTAGATATTAAATTGCAATATAACTTTCATATGTCTTATGTCTTGAACATTTTCCCGAAGTTTTTCAAATTCCCTGATTTTTCCAGAAATTCTCCTAATTTTTGTCAAAACTTGAAACTTTTTATATTTTATTAGTTTGATATATTTTTGGATTGCTAATAAAAAGTTTTAAGTATTCCACAGTTACAAAAAAATAGGTAAATAGTTTTTTCATGGCCGATACTCCACTGTGCGCTTGCCAGTACCTAGACTTGAAATTTACTTGGTTAATGGCATACCTATAAACAAAATCAGATTTTGTAAAAACATACTTTCAACCTCTCTTAATCAACTACCTAAGAACATTTTTTGAAGTATACCCGTTACAAAGTAAGGTATGTCTAGACAAATGTCAGAGAAACTTCCTTTTTTTCTTTAAAAACTCCGACACATTGAAGGATTGTGTTCCGAATGTTATCATGTCAAATCAACTCCTTCGAAAACTAGGGCAACGAAACCAGGATTTTTCGTGTTTAATTGGAGGGGATTCGGTATAGATTTCCTCTAAATACAGTTCCTTTTACCTTTTGATCAAGTTTTTATTCTTTACGGTTACAACTAAGCTTGAACTGATAAAAAATATTTTAATATAATGGAACCATCCTTAATTTACAGAAATGTTCATCTATAAACGTGCATTATTGCTCCTAACGTTTCAAATGTAAAATTTTACTATTCGATAGTATCGATAGTTTTAAGTCCGATACTATCCAAACTATCAATAACGGAGACTATCGATAGTTTTAAATCACTACTCCGTTTCTGATCATCTCTAATAAACGCCTGAAAACAAGATTGCCTTAGAATGTTTTGATAAATAACCGTTATTTTATTATTACCAGTTTTATAGTTCCTCACTGTCACGTCACTAAAATCTGGTAACATTAACAAATAACTAAACAAAGCCGTTATTTATTTGATCTAATTCAACAAGAAATATATATTCTGAAAGTTTTGAACAATTAAGAATCAAATTGAAAATAAAATAAATACTAGATATATCCTGAAGCTCTTGAATGTTAAGCGAGGTCTCCCAGCAGGGATGTGGCACGTCAAAAATATCAATTTTATAAATTTATAGAAATCATTCTTTGTAAGCCGAATTCTTTACAGTGCGTGTAAAAAAATATTATTGTTTACATAGTAAAGACTTTTTTTTTACTTAAATTTATTTATTGATTTTCATTGAAATTTATTATCTAAAATAAGAAAAGAGTAAAATTAAATAAGAACAAAGAAAACTTGAAAATACTTAAAGTTGAGGCAGTCGTTTTAAGAAACTCGGTAAATCCATCGATCCGAAATTTCAGACTAAATTTAAAACATTTAAACTAAAAAATACTCCGAGCTTAAATTATTTTCTTCCAAATCTATCCCTTGATAGAACTTAATTGATTTAAAAAAAATGATTCTCTTTAATTATATATCCTTGCATGCTAAGAGATAATATAACTTAGAATTGAAAAATAGAACTTAGAATTAAAAATATATTATTTTTATTTTATTTTGGGGGAGGGAGGGCTTGCCACCTTCACAACCCTTTACCTCTCATGCATATCGACAAGAATATACCATAACTAATACTTTTATCCATTCAATTATTTATTCTCTAGCGTGTTTTTCATCAGAAAAACTTCTTATAGACTCAAAAGGTGAAGTGCAATTGTATCATGGGTTACACCATTAAAAAGCTTACTAAATTTTGCAGTTTTTAGGAAATTTGACAGCTTCTAGGGTGCTCCAGTGAAGGGCGAGGAATTTTCAAAATCTATTAAGAATTTAAGTTTCAATAAATGTTTTGTATTTAGCGCCAAGTTAATTGCCCCACTGAAAGTGAATTTAAAATAACCAAACCTAACTCATCTTTTAGAAAATTTAATGCTGATTAAAAAAAAATCACTGTTTTTGTTTCTACGCTAAACCGAATTAGATAAAACTGCCATTTTTAAGAAAAAGTAAGATTTTAAAAATAAAAACAAAAAAAATTCTATCTCCTCAACAGATTGAGATAGGAATCTTGTTTCTGCGCCATTCAACCCCGTTTAGCATGCAGTATTACCCATTTTTTTTTTTACATTAGGTCTGGGACACCCAGTATATAAGATATTTATTTATAAAGAAATCTTTAAATCTGACTAATGAATGAATTCAATTAATTGCAAAGAATATACAAAGAATGAAAATAATTCAAACCTAACGCTTTGAGTGTTAGCAAACTACATCAATGATGACTATTGACAAGAAAAAAAAAAGAGAAAAAAAAAAGGAGAAGTAAATATTTGAACCGATTGATTTATCGTCGTTGTATTTGATGTAATATTAAGGAAAACATGGACATAAAAAAATAATTGTACATATATTCATGTTCTGAAATATCTTTGAGGGATATAAATCGGAGGGAGTAAACAGCGAGCGCAATTCGACCACTTGCGCAGGGTAACTGATAAATCGGGATGCGCAAACATTGGGAATACCAGCGCAGTTGCTTGGAATACCAGGGCCTCCTCAAAGACGGTAGCTGAGATAATGAAAGCAATAAAAATTCCCCCACACCCACCGCCTCAAGCTCGCCCCCCCCCCCCTCCACTGATATTAATGGAACTAATTTTGAAGTTTATATCTCTACCATAATAAGAAAGAATTCCTTCTATAGCCAGGAAGGCTTCCTTTCATAAAGGCAATTCCTTCAAAGGAAAATTAAAGAGGAAAATCCGACACCGACCTCAAAATACACTACATGCCAATACAAAATATTACAGCACCTCTTTGAATATAGTATTCGAAAACTTAAAACTGAAAAATAATTTTTGAGCGTTTCTGTAAATATTTATTAGAAAATTCTTGTGTATTACACATTATAATATAAAGTGGCTTTATTCTCAGAGGATTCACCTTAATTCTCTTCATAAGACCTACTTTCGTCTTTAAAAAAATAAAATATACAAACTATGTATGTTGCCTAACCACTTTCAAATCCCGTCTATTCGGTCACCTCATATTCATCAAAGGAATATTACAAATGGAAATACTCTAATATGTGTAGCCAAATAAATGTTGTTATAAAACAAGGCGACTAGGGTGCGGGGGATGCGTGAATTGAGGAGGAATTTTATTCGACCGTTTTCTTAAAATATTTTCAAATCAAGCAATTAAAAATTACCACCTACAGTCGATCCTCTTATGATTTTATTTTTTAAGGTTTGGAATACGAGGGTGACAATGCTGTGACGTTATATAATTATATAAGTATTATAATGGAATATAAAATGAAAATTGAAAAAGAAAATCACAGATAGATAGATTACTTGTTTCGTAACTAAGAAGCCCTTATATGTATTTTTTTTTTTCTTGTGAATTTTTTCAATTCGTCCCTCTGGCATTAATTTTCAAAGTACAATTAATCGAACTGAATAAAACAGTGATGTTTTTGACGGCCTGGATAATATTTACTACGATCTGAATGATACCTACCTAGTCCAGAATTAAAAATCTGGTGCGATGCGCGCAACACACAACTTTCACTTACCAACTTACTTGGATTAGAAATTGACGTGTTTTGTTAATTTCAATTTCTCAAAGTCACACATTTTTCCACATTCATTTCTTATTTTTGTTTTTATTTGCTCTCTAAAGTACACTAATTTTTTTATGATTAAATAAAAGCTTTTACTTACGATAAATCGGCAAGCATAATACTCCAAGTTGTCTGATTTTATAAATCTCTATGCAGTTGTTTGAAACTTCATATAGTTTCCATGAAACAAATAATTTCCATTAAATGTACAGAACGGCTTTAATTATAAACAATGGTCTGTCATTAAAAGCGTACTCCGTAAGCGTGGGCTCAACGTGTTTGATCAAAATCGTTAAAGACGCTTTTGAGTAAATAAAAAAAAACACATGATAATGAGAAAACATTTTTTAAGTAAAGTGTCCCCACCGTTAGACCAATTTTGATGAAATTTTGACTGTCACATCGCGGGCATATACATACACCTAATACCGAGTTTGGTCAAAATCGTTAAAGCCGTTTTTGAGTAAACAAAAAAAAAAACACGTGATAATGAGACAAAATTTCTTAATTAAAGTGCCCCCTCTATTTAACCAATTATGATGAAATTTCGGCTGTCGCATGGCGGTCATATACATACATCAAATGCCAAGTTTGATCAAAATCGTAAAGTTTTTGAGTAAATAACAAAAAAAAAAAAAAAAAAAAAACACGTGAAAATAGGACAATATTTATTAAGTAAAGTAACCCCTCCAATTAATCGATTTTGATGAAATTTTTGCTTTCGCATCGCAGGCATATACATACACCTAATACCGAGTTTGGTCAAAATCGTTAAAGACGTTTTTGAGTAAACAAAAAAAAAACACGTGATAATGAGACAAAATTTCTTAATTAAAGTGCCCCCTCTATTTAACCAATTATGATGAAATTTCGGCTGTCGCATGGCGGTCATATACATACATCAAATGCCACAAGTTTGATCAAAATCGTAAAGTTTTTGAGTAAATAACAAAAAAAAAAAAAAAAAGACACGTGAAAATAGGACAATATTTATTAAGTAAAGTAACCCCTCCAATTAATCAATTTTGATGAAATTTTTACTGTCGCATCGAGGGCATATACATATACCAAATACCCAATTGCAGTTTTGTACGGCCTATAATTTTTGATCTACTGTTCACACACACACACAGACCATTTCGCGGGACTTGGTGATTTGGACTCAGGGAACCCCAAAACGTGTTTTTCCGTTGAAATTTTTCACGATCGCAATACTTTTCTTACTATATATTTCATATATAGGTAAGTGAAGGTAAAAATGAACACCGCTTATGTTAAATAAATAAATCTGGATTCACGACTTAATCCATTAACATTATTTGAAAATCGGGGCCTTAATTTTAATATACGAATTGATATGAAATAAGTGTAAAGAAAAGGTTTCCACTACCCTGTAATGTGTGTTACCTCTCATGACATTAATTCTTGAGTAAATTTTCTTTTTCCTCTGAGGTTTCAATAGTTTCGGACATAATACTATCGATATCATCGGGGGGAGGGGGGGTGTTGGGGGAATTTGATTTTGTTTCTGTCACTAACCGACTAATTTTTTAGTGAAGGAACTGGCAGGCAATCATTTGTTATGTTTATATATTATTCCATCAAGTTGGATGACGCATTTAAGCAAAACATTCGATTTTTCATCAAATAACTCATGTAGGGTAAACCGTACAGCTATTGGCACCCTTAAGACTACATTTCTGTGGTTAAATAAAAAAAATACTTTTTATAAAGGGATACTTCTTATAAATAGAAACTTCCTATAGCTCCTCATTATCTGTCCTCATAAAGACTCAAGAGGTTTTTTTGGGTCAAAAGTTTATTAGTTTTACAATATGGCAATATTTATTGATAAAAGTACCAAATCTAGTTATTGGCACCCTGTGGAGTTAATTGTAAAATCTTCCCTATGGTTAGTTTGTTAAAGTCTTACTTCATAGATCACTTAGAGGACCCTTCGAACATTAGACTCATGTATATCTTGTAATAAAATTAGGACTTGTTTACCTATTTTTTAAGTTAAAGTTGGGGTGCTAATAACTGAACTGAGTGCCTAACTGTATGGTTTACCCTATAATCAATTACAGTCTAGAACAATTTATATGTATTTAGCCTTCAAATAAGTTTCCTTTCATGATTTTTAATATTTCAATTAAGAATCCCTTAGCGCGGTATATTTTTTAAATTCAATCAGAATGGTGTAAGGATGACTCTGGTCAGTTTTTTTATGTGAAGTTAATATTTCTTTTATAGAATAGTTCAAAATATTTGTTTATATAAAAATAAATAAAATTACACCATCTCGTTTTGTTTATTTTCCATTAGAATAAATTATATAGCAGAAGGGTGCTTAAAGGCAGAGGGCATCACATTTCTTCTTTAAAACAAATTTTTCGGTAGGTCTATCGATAGTTTTAAAAACCTACCGATAGTCTCGATAGGTTTAGATCACTAGGAGACCCTTTTATAGCAAACTCAGCCTCTATTGATTAAATATATAATTAATTTAAATAATTGATTAAGGTATATATTTATATATACAGGGTGTATCGCAAGTAGATGACAATATGCAAGATGGAAAAACTAGATCAAAAATGTAGTTAAACGCCACCAACCGCATGATTCTATCTCATTCCGTTGCACAGATATGCCGTTCCAAAGGTTATTTCGAGAAAACCGTGTTTTTTGTAGGAAAACCTCAATTTTCTCTGCTTCCACACATTTTTTTTCAATGTTCCATCACAGTTTTGAATTCAGCATTAAATTTCCTTTAAGCCTAATGCAATTCAATGTTCACAAGTATCTTTTCAAAAGCGCGATAACAGATCAAGAAATAAAAATTTAAAAAAATTGTTGTCAGTGTCAAATTTTCGAGGATCACTACTCTTCCAAAAAAAATCCTGCAAGCTGCCGAATCTCACAAAAGTTGTAAAATTTAATTACCTTTCTAACGGTGTACTCAAAACTGCAATTATCTCTCAATTTTGTAATGTAATTGGAATGGGAAGGAGAAAAAACTGATGTCATGCTTATTCTGTAGGATCTTATCTCCAATAAATTTACGATAGGTTAAATGATGGTCAGGATTTTCAGTTACAATGATATTTATTATGGTAAGCCAACGTTTCGATCCAACTTGTGGATCTTCATCAGGGCTACTGAGTCCAGGTGGATACTCTATCGAGCTCGGCCCGCGTAGTTAATATGTCTTGGAATAGAGCCTGTTTCTCTCATGATGCGATAAGTGTTTTCAATAGTTCTTCGGTCTGCAAATCTTTGCTGATTAGGGAACATATTGCGATATTATTCTTGTGCACGAAGACAATTGCCTCTTGCAGCCCCATATGCGAAAATCATGTCAACGTACTCTTCAGCTGTGTATAAATTTGGCATTTAACTTCTTGAACTCAAATCGAAACTTACTTAACAGACTGAAGATTTGCAAGATACTGACAATTATTATCAGTATTAAACACAAAGTAGGTAGACGTAGAATTAAAGAGATAAGGCAAACAAACCTTAATGCGAACATAATCCCTAAGAAGTAAACAAAAACATTCATCATGCCAGACTTTCTTCACGTTCTTTTAGGTTTCAATCACCTCCCTAGTAGATTTATTAAATAAATATTTGTAATTTACATAAAAAATAAATTAAATTTATTGGAGATAAGATCCTACAAAATAAGCATGACATCAGTTTTTTCTCCTTCCCATTCCAATTGCATTACAAAATTGAAAGATAATTGCAGTTTTGAGTACACTGTTAGAAAGGTAATTAAATTTTACAACTTTTGTAAGATTCGGCAACTTGCAGGATTTTTTTTGGAAGAGTAGTGATCCTCGAAAATTTGTCGCTGACAATACTTTTTTAAAATTTTTATTTCTTGATCTGTTATCGCGCTTTTTAAAAGATACTTGTGAACATTGAATGTGCATTAGGCTTAAAGGAAATTTAATGCTGAATTCAAAACTGTGATGGAACATTGAAAAAAAATGTGTGGATCTACTTGCTATACACCCTGTATATATATATATATATATATATATATATATATATATATATATTGTTATATTTCAGACAAATCCCTTGCAGATACATTGATCAAGAACATTACTTCCTTACCAAGTGCAGAACTTAACATGGGGTTATAGTCATACAGTTTTTGTTTTTTTTATTTTCACTTACCTATATATGAAATATATAATAAGGGGAAGTATTGCGATCGTGAAAAATTTCGACTTCGGTTTTCAACGGAAATACACTTTTGGGGTACCCTGAGTCTAAATATCCAAGTCCCACGAAATGGTCTGAGTGTGTGTGTGTGAATAGACTAGCTCAAAAACTGTAAACCGTGTGAACCTGAAATTGGGTATTTAGTGTATGTATATGCCCGCGATGTGACAGAAAAAATTTCATCAAAATTGCTCAAAGGGAAGGGGTACTTTATTTAATAACTTTTTACGTTTTCTTTCGATTTTCTCAAAAACGACGATTTTGATTAAACTGAGTATTTGATGTATTAATATGCCCGAGATATGACTGTAAAAATTTCATCAAAATTGATCAAATTTTTACAAATTGGGGGGTCTTTACTCAATATATTTTGAATCATTTCCACGTGTTTTTTTCATTTTCTCGAAAACGGCTTTAACGATTTTGATCAAACTGGGTATTTGATGTAAGTATAAGCCAACAATGTGATAGCCAACATTTCATCAAAATTGGTCAAACGGAGGGGGCACTTTATTTGATAACTTTTTTTCCAATTTTTACGATTATCTCAAAAACGGCTTTAACGATTTTCATCAAATTTGTAATATTTAATGAAAATTAGGTTTTCTTTAATATCAGGTAAGCTTTATCATTATTAAAATGTTCTGAGGAGGCTTAAATGGGGTAGGGGCCTTTTTTGTTTGTTATTTTTGTTTCCTGTAAAGTACCTTTGTTTTTGATTATATGGAGAAATTAACTGTCTCTCGTTACGCCTAAAAATAAGAAATGGCTAAATAAGAGATATGATAAAAATCAAATAAACATATAGAGGAGAAGAAAAGTAAAATATTCAGTCAACTTATACGATTGTTAATAATTAGTGCCGTTCTGTTCATTTAATGGTAATTATTTCTTTCATGGTAACCAAATGAAATTTTCAACAAGTACATAGAGAATTATAAAATCAGACGACTTGAAGTAGGTCTATCGATAGTAATTTTTCTTAACTTGCCCATAAATATTGCTTGTGCCGATAAATAAATATGCCGATAAATAAATAATTTGCTTGCGTTGCCGAATGATCACAAGTAAAATCTTTTATTCAAATATAAAAGAAATTAGTGTTTTTACTTTTTTATAGAACAAATGAAAACAAAATAAATTTTTGTATCATTTTCACGTGTTTTTTTTTTTTTTTTTCTCGAAAACGGCTTTAACGATTTTTACCAAACTGGGTATTTGATGTAAGTATAAGCCAAAGATGTGATAGCCAACATTTCATCAAAATTGGTCAAACGGAGGGGGCACTTTATTTCATAACTTTTTTTTCCTATTTTGTGGACTTTCATATCAATAGAATGTGTAACTTTAAGAAGTGGCATTAACAAAGTCAGTTGGTAAGTGAAAGTTGTGTGTTTGGCGCACGCACCAGATTTCTTGTAGCAATAGTAAGCCTTCTCACAGCTGTTGAGAGATTGTTTTAATGTTATTTTTGAATATACTTTTATAATTGTAATAACTGTTACTTTGAAGGGTTTAAGGATAAAAGCTGTTTGTGAACTAGATTTCCAACGATCGGGCAATGTAAATAAGTAGGGTTTGATCAGCATAACAAAGGGCCCGGTTTGGATAAGCTCGGCCACGGTAAAGCCGTTTTCGAAATATGCGAAAATCGAAAGCAAAGGCTAATTATAGCAAGCAAAGGCCCTTTCTCGATTATGGGGGGGGGGGGGGGGGGGGGGCACGCCACTAATGAAAACAAAATAGCTTAGCATCTTTGATGTTAAAATTTTCCTAAAGGTTGAAGTTTTAGCATATTTATTTTAACTACACATGTGTTGACATTACCTTCACCTGACTATAGCATAAGTTAAAATGTTTTTGGTTCAATGTATTCAGTGTATTTATAGATGAGAGGGGGGGGGGGGGTAATCAGCCTATGAGTTTGAGCTATAATTTTGTTAATAGTTTTATAATTAGAAAAACAGAAGTAAGCACTGCATAAAGTGCTTATTGTAAAGTCCATTAACCTACTGAAGGCAACTAACGGGATTCAGTGTATGTATTTTCCTTCATTCATCGAAAAAATTATTCGAAAAAAATACAATAGTAGGGGAGAGCGGGGTAGCTTGGCAAGAGTTTTCACTTTTTTTATTGTTGAGTCGTTCCTGTTAATATAATCCGAATATGGCTGATACCACTGTAAACTCCAAGTATTGTTTTCAACACATAATATTTCATAGTAACATCATAGAAAATATAAGAATTCGTCAATCCAGAGTATGCCATTTAACCTCCTATGTGGGGCAGGTTGGCCTAGAAGGTGGGGTTGTTTAGCCATCTCATTTAAGTACTGCCTGACACATATTTTTGTTACTAAAAGCTGCACTATAATGATATAATAATTTTGAATCGGTTTTTAACAGCTTTTAAGGGAAAATAGAATGACAATAGAAGAAGATAGAAGTTTACACTGTCGTCACTTTTTGCATAAGAAAAATTGCTCTCATCTTCCCCTCTGGAACTAAAGACAATTGGTAGTTTCACCTTTGATTATGTTTACCTTGCTTTTGTGAATTGCTGCTGCGCCAAAAAAAAGTTGAAGAGAGCCAACTAACCCCAAAGGAGAGATCATATGATAGATGGCTGCCAGGACAGGGAAGAACAATCAAACAAGAAACTGGTTAGTCGAAAGGTTAGGTTTTTCAAAGGAGTTTGGGGCTATGTGAACAGAATCGGAATCAAATGTTTTTCCCTGCCTTTAAACCAACTTTACTGAAAATATAAAAAATTACTTACATGTTGTAAAATATATCAATGAAGCACACTCTTATCTACACTGTTAGCATCGGATTGAAAACTCAGGACAAGACTCCGACGTCGAGCAGGTCACATGGTACAATGATGGGGCCTTCACAACAGGTGTGACGGAAACTATAAGCCAATGGCCAACCTACCCCCTATGCCAACCAACCCCGCTCTCCCCTACTTTTACAAAATAGTATCTTTATCATTGAATCAGTCGTTTGAGAAAAACATGCAAACAAATTCTAATTTATAGATAAGCGCAAAGAAGGAAAAGGTTTCTACTTTTGTTCTAAGAGATTCTCTTAACTTCATTTTTATTTATTTATTTTTTTGTCACTCATTATAGCTGATTAGGACTTAAAATTAATAATATCAATCAAGAGCATTGTATGAATGAATGGAACCCACAAATAAATTAAAACGAAAATCTACTTTTTTTTGGTCCTTTCTGGGTTTTCATACAACTTTTTCCAATATATAGCATTTCCAAGTCAAATTCAACCTTTTCCAAGTCAGATTCAACCTTCTCCATATCAATTTCAACCTTCCCAAGTCAAATTCAACCACTTCTTAATGTTCGCCCGATCTACCCCCTTATCTAAGCATATTATATCATGACCAGGAATCCGTTAACATTAATATTTATTTTAAAGTTCGAGTGAGGGGGGGGGGGCGTTATAATATTGTTATAGCTACAGAAATTCAGCCCATAGTGTGATTAATGATAAGTGTAAAAATATATCGGCTAAGATTGTGAAATTATGGGATATCGGAAGAAAAATATCGATATTTTGATAACATCGATTATCGATGGCCATCTTTCTAATGTGTATAAAGGAGCAGCACATGTATAATGATAATAAATTTATTACATTTTATGTTTCAGTCATTTATTAATACTTTGGGATTTTGAAGTCATTTATTAATATAAATAAATGATTTAATCATTTATGTTGATTGAAAAATTCAATTTTTTTAATTAACAGGATCGTTCTAATTAAATTAAATACACTAGCTTGGAATTAAGGGTTGTAATTATTTTCCGGGCTACAGGGCATGTGATAGCACTTACGCTTGGCAATTAGTCACTGCTTGTCCCGAGCAGGCGGAATAGTCGACCAATTACTTAGCAGTATCTCAACTTCTAACTTCTCCCAATCCTTTTAAGTTGTATATTCCGATGAAAGTCCTCTTACCGTCGAGGGAAAAAGGGGACGGGAGGAAAAAAAAAGAAAATCCGTTTGGGGTTGGTATGTGTACGTTTTATAGCGATCTCATTAGGAAAATGTGATTCACGATACCGTTCTAGATTGTTGTTGCAAGAAGATTTTAAATCAACCAACAATTTTATAAAGAATGTATATTATTAAATAACATTAATTTATGTTCATTACAGAAAAGTACATTTGCAATTAAAAATAAGGTACTTTACTACTATGATGATAAGGATCCGGGTTCGAGCTCGGATATGACACGGTACTTTTTTATTCTTTTCTTTTCGCTCAGCATCACGATCCATAATATCCTACGGAGCCCAAGCCTGGGGCTATCAAAGACATGGCACAATAGAACGTCTAGGGACTTTTTTTCTGAAAAAACTCTTTCGGTAGCCCAGGAACACCCCAAATTACATCTTACACTTGGAGACTGGCATCGACCAGATTTATATATTACACACTTCAACTTCATTTAAAACATATTATTAAAACCATGCAATACCCGCACCATAGATTACGCTCTCAGCTATCAAATATTTTAATAAAAAGAAATGTATTTTGTGTCGGATATATCAGAAGTATATTTAATCTGGGCCAAAGAGATTTCACAATTGACTACTTATCAACTAATTTGAAAGTATTCGTTGAAAAAGAAAAAGAGCTGTTTAGAGGTCAATGTCTAAAAGCCCGCAGTAACTCTAAATTTCATCTTTTTACTTTCACTTACCTATATATGAAATATATATGGGAAAGTATTGCGATCGTGAAAAATTTCGACTTCCGGTTTTCAACGGAACTACACGTTTTGGGGTCCCCTGAGTCCAAATAACCAAGTCCCGCGAAATGGTCTGTGTATGTGTGTGTGTGTGTGTGTCTCTGAATAGGCTAGCTGAAAAACTATAAACCTTGTGAACCTGGAATTGGGTATTTAGCGTATGTAAACTTTGAGATGTGGCAATTAACAAAACGTTTTAATTTCCAATCTAAGTAAGTTGGTAAGTGAAAGTTGTGTGTTGCGCGCACGCACCAGATTTTTTTACAAAGAGACATTGACTCACTGAACAACCCTTATATGAGAGATGAGTACAAACTTTCCTTTATTATCAATATAATGAAAGCCACGGGGGGAGTTGCTGGAGCTTAACTATGGCAACAAACAGCAAGCGTAATCATAACTGCAGCCTATGCAATGCCAACCAGTTAGAAACAATTAGCCATTTTATTGGGAGTTGCACTATCTTAAGGGACTATAGGGCTAAGTGGTGTAATGCTTACACTCTAACTGACAAGGAAGTAATCTCGTATTTGAATGGTAAAGATTGGGCTTTGCTCAGCGGATATGTTTTTTTTTCTTTTTCTGTATATAAATAAACACTGCTAGGTTTTTTTCTTCACTTAGTGAGGAAGAGTGCTTCAATATAAAGGATTTTTTTAATGAAGGAGTCTCTTCCGTGTTTAAAAGTTTATTTGTGTCCCAACGTTTCGAGCTATTGGCTCATCTTCTGGGGTTATCTACATACAGTACATTAATCTTTTACACTTAATTATAATAATCATGCATGTTTTACAGTTTTTGTATATTGGTATTACAATTACCTTATCCTATGTGAATTCATTTTCCACGTTAGCCGTATGTCACCTTATATCTTTTTCAAAACAGTATATAAATACTTATTTCTTTCTTGATTTCTTATTACATTTTTATGGCATATTAGATTTTCTAGTCTTTTTAATTCACTGTCACATTTTTACTGGTGTTAATATGTGGACTTTGGTACTTGCATTGGTTAGTCTAAAAACAATATACATAGGATAAGGTAATTGTAATACCAAAAAAAAAAAACTGTAAAACATGCATGATTATAATTAAGTGTAAAAGATTAATGTACTGTATGTATATAACCCCAGAGGATGAGCAAATAGCTCGAAAGGTTGGGACACAAATAATCTTTTAAATACGGCAGAGACTCCTTCATTAAAAAAATCCTATAAATAAACACATTTATCTGTCTGTCTGTCTTATTCTTTTCTTTTACTAGAGTGGGATCGATACTAAGGAGGTCAAGACCTTCCTGCGGCACACCCATCCTCTATGAAGTGTCAAAGTTTTAGATTAATAGAATGGGAAAACCTGGAGGTTGAGCGTAATCTCTGTAAAACCATCTTTATAGAATCATTAATTCTACAGCTGGATTTATAGCTAAAGTAAAGTTGTTATTTTTGGTACTGCTACAGAGGTCGGGCTTTTCCTAGATCCATGATTACTCCCTAGGCAGAATCCGGAAAATTTTCGAGTGGTCTGTGTAAATTCCATTTCCCCTTTGATTTTTTTTTTTTAAATGTAGCAGTTTTAATTACTGAAATTAGCAGGCAACGTGCTTTAATATATACCTGAAATGTTGAAATAGTACCATTACCACTTTAACCCATAGGTGGCGTTTTATGATTTCTGTTTCAGCGGTTGTGCAAGTAGATGGTCTGATCGAGATCAAGCTCATCCGCCAGTTTTCCCTCCTTAGTTAATGTATATATCAAGCCTAATAAGTGGAGACTTGAGCCTTGGTGCGATTTAAAGACACCTTTCTTTTATAGGTACTATTTTTGAGCGATATTCTTTGAAATCATTTCAATTGTGATGGTACTGTACATTGGACAGTATTTTAAAATAACCTCTTAATCTTAAATAATTATCATATCATTGCAATAAACTTCAATAAACCTACTCCTTTTTTCAAGTTTTGATAATACTATCTTCTTCATCAAGAAAAGTAGATATAATTAACTGCTAATTCTTCAATCAAAAGGTTGTATCCCAGTTTTGGACCGCAAATATTTCTATAAAAAGTTATAAAAGTGTAATAATATACTTTTATAACTGTAAATTAATTATTTATTACGATCTAAATACAAGGTGGCCAGTTATAAGTTGTAATAAAATCAAAATTTATTTTTCTTCTTCTTATAAGGTTTTTAATAATCAAAATATAAACCAATGTGCTCTATGGTTTGACGCCATTTGAAAGCCGGCTGTAGAATTCCTTGATGGTACCTCTCTTTGGGTATTGAATCAAAGAACTCACGAATCCCATTTTCGATTTCATTTAAGTTGTTGAAAGTTTTTCCACGAAGGAAATGAGCCATTGATCTGAAAAAGTGGTTTTCTGATGGTGCTAGGTCTGGACTATATGCCGGAGGGAGAATTCCTCCTGCTGGGTAGTTTTTCTTTTGTAAGGCAAGAGATGTTGGAACAAGACTTGCTTCCTGTTGACTAAACCTGGATAGCATTAAACCAAAACATCGTACATTCTTTGCAGTTGTTTTGAATAGAGCTTTGAATTAATAGAATGACCTTCAGGTCATAGTGTATGACTCCTTCGTAGTTCCAAAATGCAGAGAGCATCGTCTTTTTTTCGAATTGCCCTTGCTTGGCAACGGGTTGAGTTACCTGACCATGGTCAAGCAATTGGTTTTAAGACTACGCCAATACACCCACTTTTCATCAATTGTGACTATTCTTTTGATGAAACGATTAGTAGTCGGATTTTGCAGAATCAACTCGCTAATTTCCACACGACGTTGGGCTTGCTGGGGTGTGAGCATATGGGAAACCTCTCGGCATGCACGTTTCACTTTTCCTAACTCTCGCAGGTGTCGAGTCACAGTAGGCTGTGAGTGGCCAAGTTCAGCTGACAACTCACGAGTGTTTTTCGTAGGATCGGCTTCGATAGCAGTGCGCAGAGCGTCCGGTTGACTACTGAAACACGCGCTGATCCTGATTTCCTTTCAAAGCTCAAATCACCTTCATTAAATCTTTGGAACCACTTTCTCGCCGACCTTTTATTCAAAGAGTCTTCATCCTCAAATCCACTAAACAAGTTGCTTCATCTGCTGAAAACTTCCGTTTCCAATAATGAAGCAAAATTACTAGAATTTCGTACTTTACTGTAATTGTGAGCAAATGAAAGCTAAAGAAGTACTGAGCCCGGATAGAAGACATGCTGTATACCTAATGATTCAGACGGGATCAAACATGAACTTCTTATCACAATTCTTAGCTCCCGAATGTAATTAAAGAGGAATTACGATGCAAAGTTCAAATACAAAGAAATCGGTCAGTTTTTCAGATTCATCCCAATATATATTTTTTGGTAAATCAGGTAAATTGAAACAAAAGTGGGACAAATAAAGAAATCAAACATATCTGGTCCATTATCTTTAAATTCGAGTCATGAGGACCGGATTCGATCATATATCTATCAAAGTAGTTAGGAAACTTTCCGGGAGGGGATTCCTGTTGCTTTTTCCGATGGTGAAATTCGGTTGTAGCTTTTCATAGTTGGCCAAAAGTTCCGAAACTCGGTCGCGTAGGAACCTCTCTTAATCTTGTCCAACCCCAAACATTGAACAGACAAAAAAACCAAACATACTAGATTTTTTCATTTTTTATTATTATTATTTTTTTTTTTTTTTTTTACGAATCTGGTCGTTTTACGAGCTGTTCTATAGTTTTATCTTACTCGGTTTATAGAATTTGTATATCCTTATTTTTTGAGCTTATGAGTAGTGATGTAAAACTATCGATAGTTTTTATAGTATCGGACATAAAACTATCGATATACCCGATAGTATATGGTTATGAACGGGGGGGGGGGTGGTGGTGGGGTTTAAATAGTTTATTTTTTTATTTGGAACGATAGCAGGCACTTTTTTCTTTTTTTCTATTATTATTACTATTAATTTGGCGCTACAACACAGTGACGCGTCCAGGCCTCCTCAATCATCATCCGCCAGAAGTCTCTGTCCTGTGCTGCTGCCATCCAGTTGTGGACTCCTAAACTTCTTGCATCCGCAGCCACACAGTCGATCCATCGAAGTCGGGGTCGGCCGACTCTCCTCCGCCCATGCACGATCTCCGTTATTAATCGTTTTGGCGTTTCATCGTCTTTCATTCTTGCCACATGACCAGCCCATCTCAGGCGAAATTGTTTGATGAGAGTCACAACGTCGGGCTCCCCATACAGGTCATAAACTTCTTCATTGGACCTCCGTCTCCATTCTCCACCGACTAACACTGGCCCAAATATCTTCCGTAGGATCCTGCGCTCGAGTATATCTAGATCCTGGTACGCATGTTTAGCCATTGTCCAGGTCTCCGCTCCATGTGTAAGAATTGGGCGTATTAGGGTCTTATACAGGATGATTTTTGTTTTGCTGGTTATTGCCCTACTTGATAAATGTTGCCTCAGTCCGAAGTAACACCGGTTTGCGGCCAATATCCTTCTTCTGGTCTCAGCTCCAATGGCATTGTCACATGTGACCTGTGATCCCAGATACGTAAATTCGGAGACCCATTCGAAGGAGCATGTTCCAAACCTTACTTTCTCCACAGGATGCCTTGGGCGCTGGTCAGCTACTATATACTTGGTTTTATCATGATTTACCACTAGACCGAGTCTTCCTGCGGCCTCTGCTAGAGAAAGGAATGCCTCCTCAACTGCTTTTTTTGAGCGTCCAACTATATCAATGTCGTCGGCGTATGTTAGGAGCTGCACGGATCTGTTTATGATGGTTCCCGTCGTCTGAATTCCAGAATCTCTTATTGCCTTTTCCAGAGCAAGGTTGAAAAGCAGGCAGGCTAGTGCATCTCCCTGACGGACCCCTTTTATGGATGGGAAACTTTCAGAACGATCGCCCTGAACCTGGACAACGCATTCGAGGCGTGTCATGGTCATTTTTATTAATCTTATCAGGCCTTCTGAGACGTTCATCTGTCTCAGTGCTCCATAGAGACCCTCTCGATTAATACTATCATAGGCCGCTTTAAAGTCCACAAACAGGTGGTGAGTTGTTATACAAAACTCACGTCCTCTTTCCAGTATTACCCTGAGGCAAAAAAACATCTGGTCCACTGTGGATTTGCCTTTTCTGAATCCGCATTGATAAGGGCCTAGTTCTCTTTCTGCGATTGGGAGTATTCGTTTGCAAGTAATGTTCGAAAGCACTTTGTATGCACATGGTAGCAGAGCTATGCCCCGGTAATTTCCACAGTCGAAGGGGTCCCCTTTTTTAAATATGGGACATATCAAAGATTTCTTCCAGTCTGCCGGTATGTCTTTCTTTTCCCAAATGTCCATAATCAGATTGTGAAGGGCTTTTTCCAGTCTTTCTCCACCAAACATTAGTAATTCAGAGGGAATATCGTCTGCTCCAGGTGCCTTGTGATGTTTTAGCTTGTCTAAGGCATCGGTTACCTCTTCGATGTCTGGTGGTTCATCTTCTTCTGGTAGGACTAGGTGATTGCGATGTTCATCCTCCTCATCCTGATCTCCGGCGTACATGTTCGCAAAGTGTTCCTTCCACAAGTTCATGCATGCCGTTTTCTCAACAATGATGTTACCATCACGGTCCTTGCATGATGTGTGAGTGAGCCTAAATGGCTTCCTGTTTTGGTTAACTGTGGCATAGAATCTTCTGCTATCACCATTTGCCTTAAGCATTTCGGCTGCCTCCAACTCTTTTCTCTGCCAGGATCGTTTCTTTCTTTTATGAAGCTTCTTCTCTGTTCTTCTTTTTTCTTTATATTCTTCAACGGTGCGTCTAGTCCGTCTTGCTATTAAGGCTCTGTATGCTACGTTTTTGGCCTCTGTTGCGAGCGAGCAATCTTCGTCAAACCATGGGGATTTAGCTATTCTTTTCTCAGCTGCTAAAATATTTTCCGCTACCTCGGTCACAGCTGAATGGATTTTTCTCCACTGATTATTTACTTCATCCTCCTCATAGTTGGATGCTGAGAGCCTTTGGTCCATAGCATTTATGAATCTCATCCTTTCCACTGTGTCAAATGGTTTATCCCGATTGAATCTTTTCCTCTTTTGGATTATAGGTTTTGAGATATTGATTCGCCCAGTTACATGAGCAATGCTTTAGTAATGGTCAGAATCCCATTTGCACCACGAAATACACGAACATCCGTGAGTGAGCTGATGTGTCTCTTATCGATCACAATGTGGTCGATTTGATTCACGGTATTTCCGTCAGGAGAGGTCCATGTTCCTTTATGAACATGGACATGGAAACAATGTGGTTTCTATAATGAGATCTTTGGCTGCAGCAAAATTAATCAACCTCAGCCCATTATCATTACAGTTTTTATGGAGGCTGTGTCCACCTATAATTGGGATATAAGCTTCTTCTCGTCCTACCTTGGCGTTCAAATCGCCTGCGATGATCTTCATATCGTAACTAGGGCATGAGTCAACAGCTCTCTCCAATGCCTCATAAAAATCATCTTTCTCATCTTCTTCCGATACCTCCGTAGGCGCATGGACACTTAGAATGCTGAAGTTATAAAACTTCCCTTTGACCCGCAGTGCACAGATTCGTGGACTGATGGGTTCGAAACCCATGATCAGACGACGAGAAGCTCCTCTTACAATAAATCCTGTTCCGAACGTGTGTTCCTTCTTATTACAGCTATAGTACCTTACCTTATACCCTTTTTTTCTATTAGGGACTTTGATTTTATTTTCTGTCACTAATCGAGTAAGTTTTTAGTGAAAGAACAGGCAATCATTTGTTTTGTTTGTATATAAAACATTCGATTTTCCATCAAATATTTAATATTTTTAGCCCAGACAAATTTATATGTATAGATTTAAACTATCGAGACTATCGATAAACATTTTTTAGGATAAAGTGATAGCCTCTGCCTCCAAGAATCCAGGTGCTATATAATTCATGGAAATGAAAAATTAACAAAACGTATTAGTGCAATTTTTTTATGTTTCTAATAAAAAACGTTTTTATACTCTATAAAAAAAAAAATTAAATTCATGGAAAAAATATGACTGAAAAATTGAATTGTTTGCTTATGCATGCCTTTACAACTTGATGGAATTATAGGAACAAAACAACTTTCTTGTCATACGTAACAACTTTTCTTTAACAACTCCAACACATTCGAGGATTGCGTTCCGAATGTTGTCATGTACTTTGACAACTGGAATCCTGGTTGCATGGTTCCTTAAAGAGGGTTGGTATAGCATTCCTCTAAATACAGTTTCTTAGACCTTCTTAGTTAGGAAATGCTTGAAATTGACTAAAATGAATCCAAGGTATAATGGAATCCATCCCCTATTCACAGAAATGTTCATCTTCTCCATTAATAAAAAAGGAAAGTAATAAATGCAAATGGAAGCGTGCATTGTAGGTTCTATCTTTTCAAATGAAAAACTCTAGAGGTGAGAGATAGTCAACTGTTAATGTTTACGATAGGATGAATGATAGTCAGGATTTGCAGTTTGAAAAAAAAAATTATTTTCGAAAGCCAACGTTTCGATCTAACTTGTGGATCTTCATCAGGGCTTCTGAGTCAAGGTAGATACAAAGACTGACTTCGTTGTTTGTTCCCAATATTTAGACAATTTTAGAGGTGAGAGATAGTCAACTGTTAATCTTTACGATAGGTATTGTACTCTCACCTCTACAGTTGTCTAAATATTGGGAAAAAATTCTACTATTTTTCTTCGATAGTCTCGATAGTTTAAAACTATTGATAGTTTTACATCACGACTTCTGAGGTCCTAAAATCAAAAAGAGACCTAATTTCACATAAATCGACATTAATATCAATATTATGACTCCCAGCTAAGGTCACAAGGTGAAATTATCCCCGGATATTTTAAATCAGTAAATACCATTATGCTCCTTTACAATCGACAAAAAAGCGATTATCAGATTATCTCCCCTTGTTCTCAAATATTCAAAAAGTTTCAGATTAAGGAGGGCGGAGTGTGCCATTGCAAAGACTTCTCCCTCCAAATTAAGCCCAACGGATTAAAATTCCAATTAATTATTCGAGAAAGTTCTTCTCTCCTTTTTGATTGAACTTTCAGGAGGACTTTGTGCTTCAAAATTGGGCTTATATTGCCTTTTCCCAAAAACCGAGACACGATTCTCGGAAGCGATATCCTATTCCAGCCTAAACTAAGTTAATAAAATTTAAGTTTCTGGCGGTATTCGTCGGGAAGGCAAACAGGATATGAAAATATGCTAACATTTCAAAGTAACAGAACTCGAGAGAAGTATTATCAAGTTTCATCCTGTTTTCTTTCATCTTTTTATTTCTTTCCGTTGTGTTTCTATAACTTAATATTCTGAAACCTAGCACCTTTTAGACATCAAAATAGTTCAGGCAATTACTTACTCAGCTTCTGGATCTGTGGTGTAGTGTTTAGCAAGAAAACTTACTACCCCAAGTTCACTGGTTCGTAGCCCGGCATATGGCCGTAGGATTTGTTAAAGGGAGGAACAAATACTAAGGTACGCCGTCCCTGGAAGGAGGCTTGAAAGGGCGGTCCTGAGCCTGTGCGATATCAGGTACTCGTGAAAGATCTCTATCCTAATTAAACCTGGATAAGCAAAATTTAGAACTCCCGCATCGTCCGATAAGCCATTGAGGTTAAATTAGTTCTTTGATCATGGATGGTAATACATAATACTCGTATTGCTCAGAAAAAACGATTTCTGTTTTTTTTTTTGTTTTTTTTTTTTTAATCAACTTAATCAGCTAAAATATCTATTTGATTCAAACAGAATCGAAAATAAATTCATAGGGTTTAAGCCGTCCCACGGCTGAATAAATGTCAACTGACAATTTGAATGAGTTTTGATTTGTTTGTGTTACATATATAATAAAGAAAGCGAACATTTAAAAATTTAAAAGAAAACCTTGTTCTTACTTTGTGACTAGTTGAGTTGTACGTGATATATTTCTTTTTAAAATTTCACTTATATTAAAACTTCACTAAAAATGAATAAATTGTCAAAAGAAAACTATCACAAAATATTCTATAAGATTCTTATATGAACAATTAGAATTCATTAGATTAGAGAATAACTAAATGAAAAATAAATCCAGGTTTTGGATATACCCCCTCAAGAGGTAGAGAAATAATTGAATGAGGAAACTACGAGACTTTTCATGTCATAGATTGAAGTTTTTTTCTTTTAATCTTCTGTGTTTTTATTTATAGTTCTTCTCTTTTGTTCAAAATATTCTGATTTGTTATGGTGGCGAATTATTATAAATATCAGAAACTCATAGTAGAATTCTCAACTGAACAGGAAAACGCATATGAAGGAAACATTAACTGTTTATTTTTAAACTGGATTTATTTTGTTTCATATCTTATAGTTATATATTCTATTCTAGATGACCTATTTCAGGATTCATTTAACCAAATTTTATTGATATATATGTATATATATATGTATATATATATATATATATATAATATATATATATATATATATATATATATATATATATATATATATATATATATATATATATATACAGTTCCAGTCAAAAGTTTAGACTCACTTGTATTTAATTCACAATCTTCAAGTTTAAAAAAATAATTGTAACTCAAGAGATAAAATTTCAAAAATTATATGATTGTTTCGAATACAATCTATATAAATAAAGATGGAATTCTGTTTGTTTGTTCTTTATAGAAATCTATACCTTTGTCCTAAATTCTCCAAATTCGCTTAGCGGTTCTTACATACCAGGTGCGAACACCTGTCCATATTAAAATTGCATAACAGCCAATCTCTGGGTGTATTCTTTATTGCTACAAAAATCGTTATGATCTCGCTTTACATTAGATTTTTATGAAATCAACCGTTGGAATAAAAAAAAAATCTCATTTCTGTCCTAACGAACTTTTCTGTACCCACGGCTTTTCTCATTGTTTTCAAAATTCCGTGGGTGAAACTGGGATGTTAAAGCTAGTTATAAATAATTTTTTTTTGATAGAAAGAAAACTCTTTATTGATATTATTACATTCTGTCTCATTCGAGACGTTGGTAATAGTGCTAATTGAGCACATTCATACATTATTTACAAAAATATAAATATACAAAGAAATAAAAATAAAAGCTCAAGTAAAGAAGAAAGAAAAAAAAAACATCTTAATCACATTCATACACTATTTACAATCAGGATAAATAAATTAACCCGTTTTATCCCATTGCCCCAAAAATGGGGCAGTGATATAATCGTGCTTTAAGTTTAATGTAAGCGATTTTTTGCATTTAAAACTGGTTTCACACTATATTGGAACCACAGAGCATCGATTGTTGTGAATGCCACGGGATAACATTCCTTATGTGATTTATAGTTTTCCAATAAACAAAGGATTATTAGCATTGAATGCAATAAAAAGTAAGTAATTTTTTTTCAAGAGTAGCGATTATTGTGTTTTAGTTTTCTGACTATAATATTACTTTTCAATGTATGTAATTATGATTAGTAATACCCAGTATATCAAACATTTGTAATTTAGGGGATTTATCGTAGGTTTTATTGGGTGCCCATTTTAGCAACAGCAGCATTTAGAGCAACAGTGTACATAGAGGGGCCAGATATTCACCTAAATGTTAACCGTCTGAACTTTTATAAACATGATCCTGATTTGGCCATCGATGAGGCAATGATGCCTTATTTCGGTCGGTATGGGGCAAAGCAACACATCCATGGAAAACCCATTAGATCTGGGTACAAGGTGTAGTGCAGTAGTTCAGTGCGAACCATACTGCACATACCTGTAATTTTTGACGTAGTGTCAGAAATATCAGTAAATGACAACAATATGGTGACTATATCTTCCACTCAGCATGGGATCGAACCCGTCCAGTTGGCCAATGGGTGGATTGCAGTGAAAAAAAGAAGATAGTTATTGACCAACCTTTTTTTGTGGCCCAGTAATGATGCTGGATGAAAATATTTCAAAATTACGAGTCAACATCCAATCAAAAAAATGCAATGCAGAAAACGAGCACCAACCAAACGACCGAGGCTTCATACCATCGTTTCGAAGAGAGTTCCTAATGATGTTAAGCTCGAGGGACATGGTCATATTTTAATTTCAAGTCCAACCCAAATCAGGTGTTGTACAACAAATGAATTGTAAAAGATGTACAACAAAAAAATGTAATGTTGGTTGTCATGCAAATTGCTTTGAAATTTTTTGTTCCTAGTTTTATCTCTTAGATATTACTTCATGTCATGCAAATGTGTTTTATTATGTAAATTATAAAGTTCTTTTTGTAGTTTGTGAATAAAAGTAATTTTAAAAAATGATTATTAATTTTAATGGACATGTACCCTTTCGCTCCCACTTCCCCAATTTTGGGGCGGGGGGCAAAACCACCCCCAGACGATGTTTTTGTGTTGATACTTAGCACGTACAATAATAATGGGCTAATTTCGTTGCGTACTGAGTTTAAACCTGAAATATTAATTTTTGAAAAGTTGGGATGAAATGGGTTAAAAATAAAATTATAGTTGTTACGTTGTTCAATAAATAAAATGTTGTTACTTATTTATTTTACAAAATCTAAGGGTGAGTCTAAACTTTTGACCGGTACTGTATATATATATATATATATATTTTTTTTTTTATTCTTTATCAATCATTCTTCTTCGGAAAAGGTGAAAAGGAGATTCTCTGGAGTAGGAAGGGTAGAAAGAAACGTTAAGATTTCCAACTGGATAAGAGGTGGGTTGGAGGCCATTGGAACCCGCAACAGATCAGGAGTTAAGACTTAATCCGGACTCGTGCTAACTTCTGACCTCTTGGGATCCTCTTCTCGATATTTCTCTATTCTCGTTCAACTTTTATTGAAGTCCTTCTTCTAAACTGTGTCCGTCGCTATATCTGTGATGGAAGTCTTTCGTGTGTGGGAGAGAGAGGATTATTTCGATAAATTTAATAAAAACCAAAAATTTTAAAATGTCTTTTCCTTTAAAAAAAACGAAAAACTGCATAATCCATTCGTAAAAAAAAAAAAAAAAAAAAAAAAGAATAATAAAATAGTTATTTTCATTACTAGTACCAAAAGTGGTTGTTTTCGGTGCGCGGAAATTAGACCAAGCACCGAAAACACACTTTTTGTACGTGTTTTGAACGATACTTTCCATCATACTGGAGTACATTAAAACACTTTTATTTTTCAATAATAACTTAGATACAATATAAGAAATTAAATTGACATTTTTTTTTTTTTAAACATCTGTTTATTAACCTATAATTCAAGAAAAGTTATAATAAATACTTATATATTTACATTAATATTTATAGTACAATTCTGATTGTTCATTACATTAAAACCTTTGTTTGGCATTTCCTTTTGGAATACCGATAACTTTTGATTAAAGGAATTATTTTCAAGTTCTGGCTTTCTTAACTTAACCAGTAATGAAATCTGTTGTATTCGCTTTCATATAAAGCGCGGGATTTAGCTGAAAGTAGTTCGTTTAAAGCTTCTTGGCTTTCTTCTAAAACATCTTCTGGTATATCTACATATGTTATTTTGCACTTCAAACATACTACTTATAATAGAAAGAAGCACAGTATAGCTACAATACAAGTAACCTCCTTCAAACATATGTTTATTAATATATATTAGTAGCAGGTAAGGTTAGCGCACTAAAAAGATTTTTCAAGCCTAGGCCCGATAAGTACTTACTACTTTACGGACTCAAACAGAGATTGAAAACAAATGTTTTTGATGCATAATGATGAAAAATTATTTTCGTATTTTTACTTAAATACAATACTCTATTAAAAAAAAAAAAAAACCTTTACCACTACAACCCATAAAGGGTCTTGGGTTCAGTACTATGTAAGGAAGAGTACTGTTTCTTGGTCAGCGGTCGTGCAAGAAGGTGATTTGACCGTGATCACGCTCAACCGCCAGGTTCTTTCCCCTTAATTTTTCAATTAAAGATACCCACTTTATAGAGGCTGGGTTTGCCCCAGGAGGGTCTCTCGGCCCACGAGGCGAACTGTGGCGAATAATAAAGATATCATGAGCCATGTCAGATTCGAACTCGGGACCTTAAGCACAGCAGTGACCTTAAGCACTCTATTTAAATTCTCTTTTAAATTCTCTATTTAAATTCGGGACCTTAAGCACTCTATTTAAAATTCTCTATAAATTTAAATAAGCAAAATGATAAAAAAAAAATTTTAAATGTGAAGACGTTTGTAGTGCAATATGTACAGTGAAAAGTTTACCTGATGTTGGCTGGTGGGAACCCAAAACGTCGTAAAAAAATTGTCATTATATGACAAAAATAAATTAAATATAAAGGAAGATATAGTTTTTCACTAAATTAAATAATAAATTAGGAACAGTATTAACTAGAAATATATATATAATAAGATAATACACTAGTAATATAATTTTTAATCAATTTACAAATATCGTCATATTGGGTTTTTTTATTTAAAATTAAACAATCATTATTGCCATACATTAAAATTTGCTACCTGCTTTGTCTTGGGTAGAAAGTTCTTACTTTAACCCTAGGCGGGCGCGCCTATTTGAGTTACATCAGCGGGCGCGCTGCGGTGTTTGGACCGCATCTTTGTTTTCTATATATTTTATTAGAAAATAAGCAATTACTTAGGACTTTTTTGTTGTTGTTGTTTGCTCGTTGCTTTAGGTTTATACCATTTCTAATGAATGAAGATTATAAGATGAATAAAGAAAAGGATGGAAAAAATAAAATAAATTAAAATAGCTTTGGCGATAAAAAAAACACAAAAACAAACTTACAATTGGTAGTAACATGTATAGAGATAATATAATAATAAATTGCTTTTTATAATAAATGTTGCTGATATGAACATAGGTTAACCGTTGTTATAATGAAGAGGAAATGGTCGGGAGTGCGGTCAAAATAAATAGCATTAATATGCAAGAATCAATTTTATTTTTGCCAAAGTTTCGTTCATCGTTCGTTCATAAGTACTCGAATTGTAATAATAAACATTGGTGTAGATGTAAGGGCTAATGTTTCACGAATACTAATTCAGTAAAACAAGACTAAAAATAATTTTATGTGTAAAAATATTTCAAACAATATTATGCAACGTAAAAACCAAAATACTTGCATTTTTATTTGTAAAGAAAGCGCAGAAAACGACAAAATAATTCAGCAGAGATTGTCTGAATCTGTAACACGAAAGGGCGCGCCGCGGTGTTTGGACCGCACTTACAGACCTACTGCAAATAAGACAATATAACTATTGAGGAAAACCGGAAGTCGGCGGGCACGACCGTCTAATCCTGCCAGAAAATGTCGGTCTACAAATACCTGGAACCCTCAGCTCACTGATTCAAATAGTATTCCTAATATTTTGACAAATGTTCAGATTGCGGTCCAAATGCCGCAGCGCGCCCGCCGGAGGGTCAAAATATTAATTTATGAATTAATAATGTATAATTCTAAATTTTACTGAATTATTCTCATATTTCAAAATATTTATCAACTTTTAGAATCCCTTTTTTTTTTTTTTAAATATTTGAAAATATTATTGGCAAAAATATTTACAATTGACATTAAACTATAAACATACTTATACATTAATGAGAAAATGTAAAGATATGGTGGTGATACATATAAGGGAAAGCGGGGTTGGTTGGCATAGGGGGCAGGTTGGCCTTTGGCTTATGATTTCCGTCACACCTGTTGTGAAGGCGCCACAATCGTACCATGTGACCCGCTCGACCTCGGGAGTCATGTCCTGAGATTTCAGTCCGATGCTAACAGTATAGAGAAGAGTATGCTTCATTGATTGATTTTATAACATTTAAGTAAATTTTTATATTTTCAGAAAGTTTGGTTTTAAGGTATGGCAAAACATTCGACTCCGATTCTGCACATAGCCCCAAACTCCTTTGAAAAACCTAACCTTCAAATAACCAGTTTCTTGTTTGGTTGCTCTCCCCTGTCCTGGCAGCCATCTTTCATATGATTTCTCCAGTGGGGTTAGTTGGCTCTCTTCAACTTTTTTTTTGGCGCAGTAGCAATTCACAAAAGCAAGGTAAACATAATCAAAGATGAAACTACCACTTGCCTTTAGTTCCAGCGAGGAGGAGGAGAGCGATATCGTTTCCTATGCCGAAAATGACGGCTTTAAGTCTAAACTTAAACGGCATCTTTAGGAACAACGAAAAAGATAATGAAATTAAAGATCACCTTCAGCTGCAATTGAAGCTTATTGATGAACTAGCCACACCTGGCTACCATGAAAATGAAACTAGTGCACCGCAGACACTTTCTCATGATACGATTAAAGGACCAGAGAATATTTACCCTAACTAAAGTTCTAGAAGATGTGTTGAATTCGTTTTGTTTTATGAAAAAAATTGTTTACATTGTTCAAACGCAATGATACTTTTATGCCATTACATTTTTCTAATTTCTGCTGTTTGAAATGTTATATAATTTTGTTAAATTGGAATAAATATGCAATGTAAAACGCAGCCATTTGCCATTCTATTTTCCCTTAATAGTGCAGCTTTTAATAACAATAAAATGTGTCAGGCAGTACTTAAATGAGATGGTCAAACAACATCACCTTCTAGGCGAACCTGCCCCACACGGGAGGGGTTAATTGGCATACTCTTGCTTGACGAATTCTTAAATTGTTTATGATCATAGTGTTTAATATGATGAGTTGAAAAAAATACTTTTCACAGTTTACAGAGGTATCAGCCCTACTGGGATTATATTAACAGGAATGACTCAGCAATCAAAAAAGTGAAAACTGTTGCCAACCAACCCCGCTCTCCCCTACTTAAAGGTATAAATCTCCGACCCCGTTTCAAAAGTTGCCGGTCATTTGGGCACATAGGAAAAATTAATTATGAATGGAAAGTATATTATTAAATTATAAGGAGAAAATAAAATAATAAAAGATACTAAAGGAATTGTGAAATTTTAAGAATTGTTAATTTAATTGAATTAGATAATAACACACAAAAAATATGTTTGATAAAAAAAAAAAGTATTTAAAAATAACTGAAATTAAATTGCTTCTTCTAAAAATGAAATACAAACAATTAAAATTTAATAATGGAAAGGAAAAATTTAAATAGAATAAAAGAAAAAAACTACTTCTAACATCGATGAAAATTAATAAAATACATGATTTGAGTTTTAACTATTGATGATTTAAAAAAATAAATAATAGTAAAGAAAATGATTGAAATCTATATAAATTTAAATCATTGCAGGTAGCTGGAGCTGTTTTTAAAAATTCAACAAATAATTAAGGCCTGTAACGGTTACCTGCCAACAGTTCCGTTCGGAGCAGTTCGAGTCACTGACCACAGAACAGAGAAGAATGTAGCAGTTTCTGCAAAATAACGGTTTCCCTCACCGTGACAAGTTCCAGTTCCAATGGTGGGGAGTGATGAACCACTGGTGCACAATCGGCGATTGTGTGTTCAATGTTGAAAATCGATGATCGGCTATCGATCAATCGATTATTGGTGGCATAATGAGTTGGCCTTCTCGTACGAAATTCCAATGCCGACTGACTAATACGGCGCACAGTGGTTGAAAATTGACTATTTTCGGAAAAAACCTTGTAAAACCCGATCTGTGAGCCGCAAAAAAATAAAGTTGATATTATCATAACCACGATTGAATTTCCTATAAAATGTATAGGTTCGAGCCCCGCTTAACCGGCTATTCGGATTAACCGGCAGTGTAAGAAAAATAGAAAAAAAATTATACATCAATTTTCGACTCGAAATCGGCTAGTTTAAACACGTTTGCTGTTTTATGCTAGTAATATCATTTATAGTACTTGCAATATAATTTTATTTCATAAAAACACTCAAGTTAGGTAAAAAAAAAAAAAAAATCATACATATGAACTATCAATTATTTTTGTCGTTATGTTTTAATTCTTAACTATTAAATGTATATCATATTAAAATATAAGGTTGGGATCATCCGACTTTAATATAATTTTGATAGGAGATGGTGGGATTGACTGTTCAATGTAGGTTTAATAACTGCAACTCTATCTGTGAAAATTTAGTTCCCTTATTCACGCTAAATAATAGCTGAACCTTTTTTTTTAATACCAATCTTCTAAAAACAAATGGGTGCTTAAAAATTAAAAGTGCCGAAGCCTTTAAGTTATCGGAGGTCATGTTAATAAACTTATTATTAATAATTTCCAAATTCATTCTAAAATCACGGTAGGTGAAAAAGTTGATTTATTATCGACCTAACAACGATTCAGACTGACTTTATAAATGATGCTACAGACCTGGTAAGTAAGACATGATGTTTTACTAAACGATTAATAATAACCTAATTCGAAGCGCAAGCTCCATAGCGAATAAACTGCACGAAATAGCTTAGGTATTTCAATAAAAAAAAAATCCCACATGTACAGACGCAGGTGGACGCAGCTAGAATATGTTTTAATATTTCCTTGAATGTATCCTCTTTTTAAAAAAATGGATTTTAAAACTGCGCTCGGCTGCGCTTGAAAAATATGGATTACCAAAAAAATGTTTTGTATTAATTTTATTGCAATTATTTGGGATTTTATTTCTGGGTTAAAACATGGACAAAATAGCACCATTTTTTTAGTAGTGTACTAGGTGACATCGCTTTTCATGATTATGAAGGAAAATCGCACCAAGGAACAAAAATACGAGTAGCAAAAATAATTATAGTGTAACAAATTTTTCGTTGAAAAATAAACTTTTTCAATGATAGATTTTCAAAAGGCCATAACAAGTGTGAAAATTGGGATATCTCCGAATAAATTGATGGAATGTTTCAGGTAACTATTCTATTTATTAATAATGAAAAGAAAAAGAATATTCCAATACCTTCAAAAAATGGGTTTTTTCCGCCTTTCAACCACTGTGCGGCGCGGGAATACGAAATTGTAGACAGTTAATCCGCAAACCGTAAACAAACAACACGAGAACTCCAGGCTACCTAACTATAAAGTTGTAGACATATTACATCTAAAATTATTATTTAAAAAAAATATTTTCTTCTCTCGTATCATTAAAAACTTATAACTTATTAAACTAATTTACAATAAAATAAAACTAATCCATGGCTCAATTAAAATAAAAGGATAATTAAGAAAATAAAAACAAAATAAAATTTAGTTAAAGAGAACGGCTTTAACAATAGTGATTATACATTCTTCTTGTAACTGAAATGGAAAATCTATATTATTCACTTTTAATTAAATACAAATCTTTCATCAATATTCGATTATTTGATTATATCATTACTGCTTTCACAAATTTTACTTTACATACTTAAGAAAACCCGTGTCCCAATTATTACATTAATACAATTTATGACAATATGCCTCGCTAACTTGTCATATTATGTATGCAACATACTGACTGTATAAACTTCTGGAATAAGTAAATTTGGATTATGAAGGAACTAGGGAACTAGGAGACATGGGGGTAACACATGCGGTATGCATAGCTTTCCAAGTTAGTTGTCGACTATGTGCACAATTTGAGCCATCTTTATAGAGTGCTTTGGGAGGGGGGGTCGAAATGGGGGGGATTCACATAACTTTCACACTATCAACCCCCCCCCCCCCCAACTCCCAGCCTTTGTGTAAGAACTAAATAAGGTATCAAATTCCGATAGTCTATATTCTTAACCATTGAAGGGTGAACAAGGCTTGTTTTCGCACTTTGTAAATTAAAATAAATATTATTAACGGATTAAATTTTTCTACAAGGAATAATTTTGAAACTGAAAATCAAGTCTTTGACATGATTAAGACCCGATCTGTAACTATTTATACGTTTCTTTATGCCTCATTCTTCGACAGGTATTTACATATTTCTTATGATTTAACAGCAAATAAAGAATTACAAATGATGATGCAATAATGGCATATCAGCTTAAATTTCTGTGACTATTAATTAATTAATAAATAGCCCATTTTCGGCAACCCTCCGAAATTTATAGTATGCATAAGCATAAACATGCAATCAATGTGGCTTAGTGTAGCATACTTAATTCTCCGATATGTTGGTCCTTTGATACTGAATACAGTAGAACCTCCATTATCCGGGGTAATGATGGTTATGGGGGTCCACGGATAATCGAAAACCCCGGATAATCGAATTAAAACATTTTATTGACTTAAAGTGATAGAAAAAAAGGTTAAAAAATCACTTGTAAGGTGTAATCACTTTTATTAACAAACGAACGTTTTATATACATTAAATTATAATATACAAAAATTAACAAAAAAAAGGAAATGTATGTTTTTATATATTATGGACCGACGACGATACGAAGTCGAAAATGTCTTTTTTCTTCTTCAAAATATCCCGTACAGTTTGTTCGCCGAATCCTAGTTCATCGGACAATTTTTAACACTTTCACCCTTTTCTAATATTTTTATAGTAGTTAATTTCTCTTCAAGCATTAAAACGACATGTTTTCTTTTTTCCGACATTTATCTACTTCGTATGTATTTAAATCGAGACTAAATCATAACTGACATTATTTTGTTTTGTAGCCAAACAGGCCAGAGTAGGAGTTTCCTGGAAAGACTTGAAGACAATACCGTTCCTTGATTATGAATTGGAGTATTAGATACCAGAAACATCTCATAATACAATACACCCTTTTAGGATGCCACTAAGGCTAATCGGACAATGCTACAATGAGTCCCAAATTTTGCCTATCCAAGTACATTTAGGATAGGGATCTTCAACGAGTCCCTGACATTGCAAAGGCTCGGGATCTCCATTTTACTTCCTATCCGATGGACGACATAGACAAGGATATTTTACTCCCATTAAAAAATCCTATGGCCACCTCGGGACGCGAACCCGCGACCTTTAGTATTGTAGGTTGGTATGCTAGGCACTACACCACAGTTGACCCCAAGTTTCACAAATTAATTTACTCTTCAGATCAAAGGAATCTCAAAATAAATCTTGTCCCGTTCTGTGTATGCAAGCTCAAAGCAATTTGAAATCTGGAAAAAAGCACCTACCCTTTTCCAATGTCACAGTAAACGTTATAACCCCCCCCCCACTCAGCGGGATGGGAGAGGGGTGAGATTTTCAGATTCAATTTCATTTTCTTGAAATATTTAAATACTTGGTCAATAAACGGATTCAATTTCGCAAAAATATCAGAGTTATCCTACTTTCATTCCTGTTTACTGTTCTTCTGATCTCGACAGTTCAAACAATCTTCGTCTCAAAGTCCCCTTCCCCCCTCCCCCTACCCCATTCCATCGAATTACATTCTTTCTTCAAAAGCAGTTTTCTTAAATAACCTTAAGGATTCTATTTTATTACTTTTATATTATAAGAAATATATCATATATAATTTTTTTTTTCGTTTTTATGTGAGAGTTCTGAATCATGCAATCTTGAGTATTCGACAAAGTAGGACATTAAAAAAATATCATATTGCTGTTTTGGTACAGCTATAATTACATTTGTGACAATAACAGACGATGCTCCTGATATAATCATTTATTATCTACTGGTAAGGGTTATGTTTCAGGGGTTTATGAAACATACCCCGTACCAGTAGATAATAAATGATTATATCAGGAGCATCTTCTGTTATTGTTACAAATGTAATTATTCAATTATAGCCTATATATATGTATATAGGTTGTATGACTGTGTATAATTCAAATGATAAAAGTTTATGAATATACTTTCAATGTTACATTAGTTTTTATACATCCATGTGGTTTATATTGCAATCCTTCAGCAGCATTGTAAGTATATTCGTACACTTTTATCATTTGAATTATATACAGACATACAAACTATGTAATTTATATATTTATATTAATGTTTAATATAACTATATTAATTATTAAATACTATTTAATAACGTAATTATATCTTTATATTTTTATCTCTTATAAAAATGAGAGCGGGGCCAAAAATTTGATATACAAAAATTATTCAAGAGACAATTAGACATAAGTTTGAGGCAGTGTCTACACTTCCGAAAAGGAATTGTAAACACAAAAAAACCCTTATGTATACTTGTGATCCAGAATTGCCCCTGATTGTATACCTGTTTATTTAAAGAATATAACTTACATTTATTAATATTAATAATCCTAGGCAGAAACGAAAACAAATAATAGAGAAAATTGATTCCGTGATCTTAATGTTAATACTTTAATTATTATTATGTTAATGGGTGACGTGATCAATAACTTTGCCCACTTGTGAGTTATGAGTGGTACCAATGGTATTTACTTAACCCTTTTTTTACCGTTGTTAACTTTTGTTTTTTTGCTACTATCCTTTCGTTCATTAAAAATGAATAATTTTTTCAACTTTTTCAAGTATTATTCTACTGGCCGTCCAACCGTAAATTATTTCCAGAGAATTTTACAATTTCTAATGATCCGACCCGCTCATGCGGATTTTCCGATAATTATTTCATCCTCCGCATCAGCCATTATTTTTTTTTATTGTTGAAGAAACCCTTTCAGATCTTTTTCTCATGCAGAAGGTTGTGTTGAGGTAGTAAACCTTCGAAACGCGCCCATCACCAATATTTACTGTTCACAAAAACGGAGGAGAATCTTCCCGATCACTTATTTTCCACACAAAACCTGAATTTTCATACAAGGCAAAACACTACATTCATTTCTGGTTCTTCCATTTTTTTTTTCTATCCCGGTTTCTAATCACAGCTTGTATGAAAAAGGGAGCATGGGTCAATATTGACGCAGGGTGGAATGATTATGAGCTCGGTAATAGGAATCGGAAGTCATACCAGGGCACTGGGAGAACAGCAGTGCAGTAAACGGATTCCCACGAGCAACGGATAACTCCTTTCAGTAAAAAATCATAAATCTATATAAATAAAGTTGAAATTCTGTTTGTTTGTTTGTTTATTTGTTCTTTATAGAAATCCATACCGTTTGTCCTAAATTCTCCAAATTTCGCTCAGTGGTTCTTTGATACCAGGTGTGAACACCTATCCATATTAAAAGTGCGTAACTTCAGCCGATCTTCAGCTGATATTCTTTATTGTTATAAAAGTCATAATGATCTCACTTTACAACGTTTTTTTTTTACGAAATCGACCGTTTCTTTAGAAAAATGAAATTCCCAGTGATAAACTCTGTTCTGTTTGTTCTTTATAGAAATCCATACCGTTTGTCCTAAATTCTCCAAATTTCGCTCAGTGGTTCTTTCAGACCAGGTGCGAACACCTGTCCATATTAAAATTGCATAACTTCAGCCGATCTTTAGCTGATGTTCTTTGATGTTATAATAATCGTTTTGATCTCGCTTTACATTGGTTTTTACAAAATCGATCGTTTGAGTCGAAAAAAGTATCAGTTTATAGATTTAAAAATGAAATTCTCCGGGTGAAACCGGTATAAACAGCTAGTAATAAATAAATCTATAATTCAAATACTACACAGAAAATAAAAATAAAGGAATTATGAAATTTAACAATTGTTACTTGAATGAAATGAGAGAATTACACATATGTTTGATTTAAATAAATAATATTAATTAAACTGAAATAGTTTCTCCTGAAAGTAAAATACACGTAATTAATATTTAATTATGAAAAAAAAATTACTGTCACCAATGACAATCAATATAAATAAAGATGAAATTCTGATTGTTTGTTTATTTGTTTTTTCTTTGTAGAGATCCATACCGTTTGTCCTAAATTCTCCAAATTTCGCTCAGTTGTTCTTTTATGCCAGGTGCGAACACCTGTCCACATTAAAATTGCATAACTTCAGCCAATCTCTGGGTATATTCTTTATTGTTATAAAAATCTTTATGATCTCGCTTTACATTGGTTTTTTTACGAAATCGACCGTTTCATTAGAAAAAAGATATTCCCCGCGTGAAACCGGTATATGCAGCTATATTCTATGTAAATAAAGATGAAATTCTGTTTGTTCTTTATAGAAATCCATACCAGTTGCGAACACCTGTCCATATTAAAATTGCATAACCTCAGCCGATCTTCAGCTGATATTCTTTATTGTTATAAAAATCGTAATGATCTCGCTTTACATTGGTTTTTTACATTAGAAAAATGAAATTCCCCGGGTGAGACTGGAAAATGAAGATGGAATTCTGTTTGTTCTTTATAAAAATCCCTACCGTTTGTCCTAAATTCTCCAAATTTTGCTCAGTGGTTCTTTGATACCAGGTGCGAACACCTGCCCATATTAAAATTGCATAACTTAAATTGGTTAACTTTACATTGGTTTTTACGAAATCGACCGTTTGAGTCGATAACAGTCTCACTTTATAGATTTAAAAAATAAAATTCTCCGGGTGAAACTGGTATATACAGCAAGTAATAAATAAATCTATAATTCAAATACTACAACTGAATTAGTTTCTCCTGAAAGTAGAATACACGTAATTAATATTTAATAATGAAAAAAAATTATTGCCACCAATGACAATTAATAATAATACATAATTTTGGTTTTAACAATTGACAATTTCATTTTTTAAACAATGATAAGGAAAATTATTAAAATTATATTAATATTGAAATTAGCTAGATCATTTTAGCAGTACAATCAACAAAATAATCTAAGGACCGATAACGGTTACCTGATAACAGTTACGATTGGAGCAGTTCTACCTAGGAAGAATATGTTGGTAGTAAATATTTCAAAATTATTCCTCTTAAAGATACACATTTTTCATAGTTTTAGTTTAAAAAAACTAAAAATATGATTAAATTATTAATTAATTGATATTAAAAAAATTAAAAAAAAGCTCCTCATTCGAAATTTTACACGTTGTAAAAAAAAAAAAATAATAATTATTTTTTTAACTTTTTTTTTAAAAGTTAAATCCCAAACCTTAATTCAGACGAATTAATCTTTCTTTCATCATGCTAGTAATTTTTAAGTGAGCTTTAGGGATGTTTAGGAGGAAAACTGCTGGGTGCCTGAATCCTGTGATAACCAAGGAAAATAATTATCTTTCATTATTGAAGAATCCAAATGGGGGTCCCGAACTCTTCCATCCCCTCCCAAAAAATATTAAATTTTTATGATAATAATAATTTAGATTAATATTCTCTAGACATTTTTCTCAAAAAGACAAGATTTTTGCATAATTAACCTAGGTTTTTTTATTTCAATTTTTATCTTCATAGGTTGCCTCTTAGGATTAATCACTGTCAAAAAACGATAATTTATTAAACTAATTTACAAACAACTTAAAACCAAAATATAATTTAAAGAAAACGAATGAAATTTAATGAAAAAGAGAAGGGCTCTAACCTTCCTATTATTGAGGGATCCATTGTTGTGTATAGACTTCTGATGTATTGCTTCTTGCTACCTGTCCCACCCATCTAAATCTTCTAGCTTTCAATCATAAGATATGTACTGACCAGTTTCCCTCAGCAGTTCTTTGTCGGTGCATCTCCATTCTATAAGGACTCTGTTCGCGGATTGATGCATATATCGTTCGTAGGACTTTTATCCCAAACCATTCAATACATCTTTCTAGGGGGTTAGTGGCCTGAAATACAGTACACTAGAACTGCCCATATCATAGCCTTTTAAAACGTTAATTACCTCCATACCTATGTCTTGAGATGTTTTAGGATTTTAATATAAGACAATAAAGAGAGAGACAATAAGGCCGAGCGCACATTGAGACACTCGGGACGCAGAGCAGAGCAGAGCAGTTTTTAGAAAGTGTATTAGATAGGAGCAGCGCACATTGGGACGCAGAGCAGAGTAGCGCAGTTTCCTATCTACCACACGTATTGGAAAAACTGCTCTGCTCTGCTCTGCGTTGCGAGTGTCTCAATGTGCGTCTAGCCTAAAGCTCTGTTTGTGTTTGTTATATGTTGTTCTGGCTATTTACTAGGGTTATTGTGAGGCCGATGTACTTAAATCGGCCTGTCCTTGAGAAATATTTTCCTTCTTTGAAAATCTTGTTATTGGAATTGGTTTTGACCCATTAATATTGTATAATAACAATAAGATATAATTAAAGTGGAAACAAACATTTTAATCTAAACCATAAATAGTTTATATGACCCTTACAGTTGACTGAATGACTTACTCCAAATTTAACATTTTAAAGAAAAGAACTTTAACACGTTAGGTGCGGCGGCGTATTTTAGGGGTATCCTGAATTGAACGGTATCGGTCCCCGGGGTCCGACTGCTGGGATGAGTCACAGACGATATCGTCGGGCGACGGCGTCCGAGGGGAATGCTTTGACGAAAGCGTCATTTTTTGACTGAAAATTGAATTAAATGAGCGTCTCAAGGGCATTATCTCTTGGTAAGGATTAGAATTAGACATAATAGGCGCAGGACAGGCCGATAAAGGATTCAAGCCATAATTTATCGAAAATCGGACCTCGAAGTCCGATTCTAAAAAACAACAGAATTTCAGCTGTTAGCAACGTTTTCTGCACTAAAAAGAGGGGAATGTAAGACATCGGACCCCGGCGACGTGTTAAGTAATATTGCTCATTTGAAAAATTCGTTTCTTTTGATTTTGTTTGTATAGTTTAGTAGACTGCGGTCTTTACGCGTTAAGTAGTAAGATGGTACGCGTAAAAATAAAGTTACTCTTTACATGCTTACTGTAATAAGAAAACAAGAAAAAGAACTGCGGTGTTGATACATATTTCTCCCACGTTATCACAAAATAAAATATTATTTGAAGTGCTTTCCTGAAAAAAAGTTGTAACTGGAGTCATGATGATGAGTCATTCTGTCAACTGAAAGGCTCATGTGATAGAATTTATGTTAGACTGTTATGCTTAGTTTGGAGTTACAGTCCACGAAATGCAATTGAGATATATATAATAGGTTAAATGATAGTCAGGATTTTCAGTTTACAATGATTTTATTGTGGTAAGCCAACGTTTCGATCCAACTTGTGGATCTTCATCAGCGCTAAAGGAAAACTAATATATGAGTATCTATGCTAGAGGGTGACAATAAATGGATACATTACAGAACTGATAATAATATAAAAGATGGTGTATATATGAATATTAAAATAAGAAGCTGGTTAACAAGATAAAATAGAATCTGATATTTACCTACTGAGTCCAGGTGGATACTAAGACTAAAGGTAAAAATAAGGTGAGAGGTAGTGGTAGGGGATAGTTTGCCGACTTCAAAGGTTTATGACGGGGATAACTATAGGAAATATATTCATGTATAATGCTTACCATTTTTTATATTATTGTCAGTTCTGTAAAATATTCATTTAATGTCATCCTCTAGCATATATACTCATATATTTGTTTTCTTTTAGCCCTGATGAAGATCCACTAGTTGGATCGAAACGTTGGCTTTCGGTAATAAAAAAAAATTTACCAACTGTAAATCCTGATTATCATTTAACCTATTATTTAAAGTGCTTTCCTGAAAAAATGTAACTGGAGTCATGGTGATGCATCATTCTGTCAACTGAAAGGCACATGTGATAGAATTCATGTTAGACTGTTTTGCTTAGTTTGGAGTCACAGTCCACTAAATGCAATTGAAATATATATATATATATATATATATATATATATATATATATATATATATATATATATATGTATAATATTTTAAAAACCTCATCTAACTTTCCCTCCCACCATCAGCTTAGTTGTTTCTTTCAGTAGAAGCTTGATCACTCTTCGCCACGGGAAAGGAAATTTCCTCACAAGCGGGAAAATTCCCAGGGGGATTCCCCTAACTAAGGGATTATCGGACACATTTTTATCTCAACTTCCATACTTGGTGGATACATTGCCTCAGGCACTAACTTTTTTACTTTACCAAAAGATTGGAGGCTCCCTGCTCTATCTGGCACAAGCTGTTGATAAGGATCCGGTGCCTTCTTTATATTAGGGACCATGGGATCCAGTCCTCATATCAGTCTTTCTCTTTCAGTTCGAATAAGAAAATAAAACTTCGGTTCGACACTTTTTATGGATAGGAACATTCTTTCTGGTTCCATTCCACTTTTGTATTTTTGCTGGATTCCTGCCAGGTTCTGGAACTGACTAGGGATTCGCATTTAATTCATATGAGAATATTGTTTGCAAAATATAATTTTTTTTTTCATAGGTATATTTAGTTCGAATAACTTATGAATGACTTAATCATGCTTAAAATTAAAATAACAAACAGAATAACAACAAATATGTGCGGCCGGGTTGGTTTTTTAATTTTTTTATGTTTTATTTGTTGTTTTTTATTTTGTTTTTTTGTTCGATTATACACACATCGATTTTCTACCTCACATAAAAATGCTAAGAAAAAAATGGGCCCTCTTTCAACTAGAATATATGATTTCAATTAGAACTTGATGAAAATCGGATTGTTTGACTAATTCGTCAGTACGTGATGTCACTGTTAGGACCCAAAACGAACTTGCCTGTTTTAAAAACTGGACTTGTTGCAAACAGAATTTTTTTCATCTTTGGATTTATCTTCGATGATTGTATTTTGATCTGATTTTGTAAATTAATTTTATCAGAACTCTGTTTATAATTGATGTATTATGTGACATTAATAAAATAAATTGTGTAAACAATAATTACTAAAAATATATATAAAGGGTTGTTGCAATTATTAAAAAAAAAAAATTGGCTTGATATAATATTTTATACCGGGCAAATTGTTTAGAAATTCTTTATTTATTGTTTTTACATAAATTTCAGGGTGTGGATCAGGGGGAATCATACTGAAATTTTTAATTATGAACCGAATATGAGGGAAATTTATTTGATCATTTTCTTAACTAATTTTTAAATTAAATTAAAAAAAATACTGCAAACTGTTGATTCCGTTTTATATCCTCGTTTAAAGATTGGAATACGAAGTACGATTGTGTGACCACGCAGTGACGTATTTGGGACTTTTAGAGAAGGATTCCAACTTTTAGAATACCTCACCGCCCCTCTTATCTACATCCCCAGCTTTTCACATCTACTTACCACCACCTACTCGTAAGATGGCTTAATCTGTTGGTTTATAGACAACACATGTTTCGTTCGGAACGAAATGATCACACACTGGCGCTATCTCCGGGCTCAATTAGAACTGATCCGGCCCGGAGGACCAAAATTTTTATGTTTGGGTTAGGAAATGATTGAGTGGCTAGTTCATGTTAATGAAAATGCCTCTGCTTTGGTATAAATTTGAAATAAATCTTCTATATTTAAACTAAATTTACAATTGTTGGTTCGTACTTGAGTTTAATAAAAATTAAATAATTAAATAATTAAATGAGCTCATTTTTTTTTTTATTTTATCGATGGAAGAAGAAAAAAAATAACCTTTTGGAATCGTAGAAATATTGAAAAACGTTTTTTTTTTTTTTTTAAATGGGGCGAAAAACCTTTGAAAATCAAAAAAAAAAAAAAAAAAAAAACAATTGAGAGGTATGGGATGGTATTGGCAACAGAATTTTCTTGCTTTATTATTTCAATTTTATTTAGTTAGAATTTCACCTAGTTACTTAAGCTCTAAAAAAACTTTTTTTTTCTATTGTCCCGAGTATTAATTTTGAAATAAGCAAACCAGGGATGTTTTGGGGTGGCCTGAATTAGATTTTCGTACATCACAAGTTCAAAATTAAAAAACGGACGGAAATGTAAGCCTTTAGCACCAACTCTATAAATGTTTTTGATTTAATTTCACAACACTTCATTTCTATCTCATTTTAGAAATTGCTTAATTTAATTTTATATATACCTACTTTGTATTTTAAAATTCTCTTCCGACGAACGTTTCTCCTAATTACTCCCTCTTGAACAGTTTTGAAGATAAACAGTTCCTAAATTATAAAATCTTTCATAAACATTAATGATGATTCTCTTCGGTCAGTATTTCCCATTAAAATTCTGGAAAAGCTTCCAGCTCTAGGGTTCTTATTATAAATTATGGTATACATTTCACTTATTTGTAAACTGGAATTTCAGACCGAAGTGCCTTTTCAACATTATTCCTTTCCTTTAATCTTGCCTTTACGAGCAAAAAACAAATAAGCAAATAATGGCATAAAAATAGGGCTAGAAGTATTGTCTGGAATTGAAAAGGAAGCAAGGATGGAAATAAATTGTATATTTGGTTATTATGAAAGAAACCGAGCATCTTTTAAAGGATTTTGAATTATAAGTGTTTCGTTAAATGAATTTATAATAATTAATTTTTAAATTCTAGAAATGTGAATTATTCTGTCATTTTTGTTTTTCAACTTAAACAGTGATTAATCCTAAGAGGCCACCTGTGAAGATACAAATTTAAAAAAAAACAAAAAAACTAGGTTCATTATGCAAAAATCTTGTCTTGTTGAGAAAAATATCTAGAGAATATTAATCTAGATTATTATTATCATAAAAATTTAATATTTTTTGGGAGGGGATGGAAGAGTTCGGGACCCCCATTTGGATTCTTCAATAATGAAAGATAATTATTTTCCTTGGTTATCACAGGATTCAGGCACCCAGCAGTTTTCCTCCTAAACATCCTTAAAGCTCACTTAAAAATTTCTAGCATGATGAAAGAAAGATTAATTCATCTGAATTAAGGTTTGGGGTTTAACATTAAAAAAAAATTAAAAAAATAATTATTATTATTTTTTCTTTTTTGCAACGTTTAAAATTTCGAATGCGGAGCTTTTTTTGATTTAAAAAAACTAAAACTATGAAACAAAGTGTATCTTCAAGAGGAATAATTTTTGAATGTTTACTACCAACATAATTTTCCGAGGTAGTTTATACAAACTCATGAATAGTTAAAATATTCAACTAAAATAATTTATAACTTCCTACTTTTACATTCAGTTAAGTTGATAACATTATAATAAAAGGATTTAAAAGCGGGATAGATTTATTATTTTGCATTTAAATAAAGGAAGTGAACAGAAGGGACTCGGAGATTTATTAATCTGCATAATGGAAGTTATTACTGACCCTAGCAATCTTCTTTTGTTAACTACCTCTTTTTTTAAACAATAATTAACGTTTACAATCATTGATTGATATTATTAATATATATATTTTTATCTAAATTTATAGATTATATAGATTTTTTAAAAAAATGTATAGATATAAAATTCCATGTTTTGAAAGGTTTCTGTATACAGGGTGTTTTGCAAGTAGATGACAATAGTCAAGTAGTAGAGAGTATCGATAGTTTTTAGAACTACGGATAGTCCTATCGAAAACCTCAACATCTGTTTGTCAGTTTGATGACAATAATAACAATTAATGACACATTGTTTACATAATTTTTTTTTTTTGCTAAAAAAAGTGCGGCCCGCGAGACATTTTGAAAAAAAAAAATATATTAGACAACTTACGCATACTCAGTCCAAATGAGGAAGATTACGATTAATAAGGGCATCATAACTTCGGTGGGTATCGGTACAGCTTCATTTGAACAACAATAATTTACCTCTATTCAAAAAACTTATGCGCAAAAAATGCACTACTTTTCAAAGCGGTCCGCGAACGTATTTGCACACTAAAGTTTAGCCAACAAATATTGGCGCCCATACCGAGTTAAACTATTTAAAGAAGAAATCGACTTAAATATGCTCAAAGTTGTTTTATTTTATCCTGTTGTCACCAAATATTTCTGTCTTCTTTTTTTTCCTCATATTATTTCTTTTTTTTTTCTCGCTTACTGCACTTACAGATTATTTTCCCATGAAGGAATGCATTATCTCTGTTTCTGTTTTTATTTTATTTGGGTTTTATATTATTCAAATGTATATACCTTAATTACCAATTTGACATTGTATCTGTAAATATTTAATATCATATTCGGCCACACTGGCTAGATTCCTTTATTATGTATCATTAATTTATTCTCAAGGGACAACTGTCCCAGAATGTTAAAATTATTTTTCATTTCATTCCATTTCAAATCCCCGCGTTTATATTTATAGTGACTTCAAACGATATTTTATAGGGAAGCTGTACGAGGTTTAACCCTTAGATGAATGACTTTTTTTTTAATTTTCTCCACGAAATTCCCCTGACTACTTTAGAGATTATACAATAACCGAAATACAATTTAAAATCGAATAGCTTTAGATTCCGAAAAAAAAATAGAAAATCTAAACGTTTTGTCAGAGGGAAGTTGAGTTATAATTCTGTCGAGGATCAAATCGGAATGTATGGTAACATTAAACGATTGTATGATAAGTAACATTTACATGAACTTTTTCACATGTCTGATGACGTCATTGTTGGACTAATCACTGCAGATTACTTCATTTTTGTTGAGCTACAGGATATAATAAAATAACAATGGTTTCACAAATAACAAATTCAAAAACTATAAATACCTAGGTACAGTACGAGACTAACTCTTGGTCGTAAGAACAACCTGGAAGGTTCTATGCCAGCCTAGATGGTACTTTACATCATAGTCACAACGTAATATGACAGTTTGTTCCAACTGTTAGTTTTTTCCAGCAACAAGTCTAGAACTATTCTATAAAGTAAACGTTACAATATTTCAGATTACACCAACAGTTTATGTTGTCCTCCCTCAAATACAATATCAGTACCCTCAAGTGCCAAGATATTTTGCTTAGATACAGAAGTATTTGCATGTAGGGGTCAATGCCTTCAATTTTCTAAATTGCTAATTACTTAAAAATATTTGGTCCCCATAAGTCTTCCTTTTATTTTAAAGACTAAATACTAACCTCAATAAATAGTCTAATAAATAGATGGTTTATCGAAACAATATTTTTATATTGATTAGTTCAATAATAATGAATCATAAAATTTTGTTGTAATTTTATTTTGGCAGAACTCCGGTTTGTACATATTTACAAAAGATCACGTGGCCACTGCCGCTTCAACCTTCGAGGAGGGTTGTAGGGGAGAGTGGAGCTGGATAGGGATTGATCTTTAGGATTAGGATGATGGGTAAGGTTAGTATGGAATTTGGAGAATTTCTTCGGGATTAGTTCTTTAACGAAAGGGATATTAAGGTCATGGTGTAGGGTTTTGTGGGATACATAGAAAGGAGCATTGACTATTGTTCGGAGGATTTTGGACTGGAAGGATTGGATGCGATGTTAGAGGGTTTAGCTGTTCCCCACAGTTCGATGCCTTAGGTCCAGATAGGTTTCAAAATGGTTTTGTAGATGAGTAGTTTGTTGTTCATTGAAAGTTGTGATTTCCTGTTCAGCAGTCTATAAAGTTGGCTGAATCGTTGGTTAAGCTCTTGTCGTTTTAGTCTAGTATGTAGGTTTCATGTCAGTTTTCTGTCTAATATGAAGCCTCGACACCGTACCGTGTCTGAGAAGGGAAGTTGAACAGAGTTGAAATAAACTGGTGGGCAGCTTCTGCGTCGAAGGGTGAATGTTATATGTCTGCACTTTGCTTCATTTACTTTGATGTGCCAGTTTTTACACCAGTGTTCAATTAGGGACAGGTGCCTTTGTTCGTTAGAGGATGCTGCTCCAGGGTCTGAGTTGGAGGATAAGATGGCGGTATCATCAGCGAATGTTGCCAGGATGGTGTCAGGATCAGTAGGAATGTCAGATGTAAAGAGGATGTAAAGGACGGGACCCAGGACACTGCCTTGTGGAACACCGGCCTCTAAGTGATAACAATCGGAGAATTATGTGCCACAGCGAACTCGGAACGATCGGTTTGAGAGGTAGGATCGTAGGACAAAGTATAAGGATTGGGGTAAAATGGATTTAAGCTTGAAGAGCAATCCGGCGTGCCATACACGGTCAAAAGCGTTGTAATTTTAAATGAAAATTGTATTACAACCCTAATTACTATAAACTTAATTAATCTGACATTCCTTCCGTAACACCAATTTTTGTCACTTATTATATATTTATAATTTGGAAGGTAATCCGTATATTTTTCTTTTATAAAATTCGTCTACTAAGTACTTTTATGAATACCTACTATCAATTACATTCGCTTTCAGAATTGGCAATGTTTCAAAATATTGTAAATTAGATAACTATATTTTAAATTATTTAATATAGCAAATATATTTTTCTGTGAAACAGATAATGGATTCTTAAATTTGTTTCCGATTTAATTTAACTGCTTTCTAAAATACCTAATCAAAAAGGCATTTTGTTTCAAGAAAATATTAAATGTTATAATAATAAAGACAAAATATTATATGTATTCATATCGGCTTTGTTTGGTGAACAGCGTTAATTATCATAATTACAAGGCTTATGGAAGTAATGACTTATGAGATATCAGCATCCAATCGTTTGATTGATATTGTATCAATTTAAGCCCCGTACTTATAAGTAATGTCAAGTAAATTAATAATAATATGAAAAAAATGAATGAATGAAAACAAAAAAAAATCCTAAAATACTGAGTAGATATTTTAAATTGATTTATCTAAAGGAAAATCTTGCCAGATTTGATTGAAAAACGAAGTCAGTAAACTTTAAAATTCAATTTTTTTAGCTGATAAAGATGGGAAAAGTTTGGAATTTAAGCAATAAAAAATTACGGACTTGTCCTATATTAGAAACTTTGCAATTAATGTCAAGCGGCTTTTGTGATTGGTCTTTATGTTCACTGGAAGTTTTTAAATTACGCAATATTTCTTCAAATTTAAATTTTTGTTTGTTCGCAATATTTTAATCGCATTTCCGTATTAAAATTATAAATATTACCAGAAACTGCGAATATTCACACTGGACTCTGTGAATAAAATACAACTACATTAAAACTGGTTTAATATGTATGTATTCACCACTAAATTTTTTAATACTAATAATAATAATGTTAAAAATATAGGTACCAATAATTGTCTACTTGATTGTACCTTTCACCTAAGTGAGGAAGAGTTTGGTTTAAATAAGGTTTTTCTTTAAATGAAGGAATCTCTTCCAATGGGTTATCCTGTATTCTATTATCCCAACGTTTCGTGGTTTCGGCCCATCTTCTGGGGATTATATGTTGTACATTTTTAATTTCCATCACCATCGTTTCAGTGTGAAACTTATAGGAAAAAAGGTTTGAATACAAATATTGTACTGTCAATAAATTTCTGTATATATTCCCATAAAAATCAACATATAAATAAATAAAAATATGCTTAACTCTGTTATATACATCATATTATAGTTTTAGAAAAGGAATAAATAAAATAAAAGTTGGGGATAGTGTATAAGATTGGTTGGAAGCTCAGAATATTGTTTTTACCTTCCTTGGCGCATTGCTGATTCAGACCTAGCAGCCCGTGTTAAAATATAGCTTGCCATATATGATAGTCTTACCATTGATTTCTCATAGTCTGTTCTCTACAGGTAACTGCTACGATTCCTTCTTATGGAGAGCTCATTTTTACTTTGTTCAATCCCATATTGACCTCTTCTTTAAGACCTTATGCATTTAGGGTTGCAAATGGCATTTGAATAACACAGAGAAGACCTGAACGACTTAATTCAATAAAAATAATTAAACATATTTGATATAACTTTACGAATAATTATTTCGAATAAGCATCCAACTTAACTTTCTTCAAAACAATTTTCCTTTATTTATTTCATAAGGAACTGCGACATTTCGAATCTTATTGTCCATCATCAAGCGTCTGAAATGTTAACATTGTTATACTATACTTTTAAAAAAATCTCTTATAAATACATGTAAAAATAACTTTTTATACAACCATATAAAATATTCTACAAATCTTGTAGAACGTTATTATATTATTTTAATAGCCGAATAGACATTATTTATTTTGAACGTTGACAGATGGCCGCCTTCAAAGAACAATAGAATAATAACCCTCTATGGAATCCTAATGACGTAAACTCCTTAAAATCGGTCCAAGAATTAGTGATGTAAAACTATCGATAGTAATATGGATACTATCGATAGTTTTAAACTATCGAGGCTATCGATAGTTGTTTGAACTATCGAGACTATCGATAGTTGTTTGAACTATCGAGACTATCGATAGTTGTTTGAACTATCGAGACTATCGATAGTTGTTTGAACTATCGAGACTATCGATAGTTGTTTGAACTATCGAGACTATCGATAGTTGTTTGAACTATCGATAGTACTATCGATAACGTTGTTTTTTAAGAATAAAATGATAGCCTCTGCCTCTAAACACCCATCTGCTATATAATTCATTTAAATTAAGTGCAAATAAATTTGCTCTTGTAACAATCTTATCTACTCCATAAAGAAAATAAATATAACTTAACTTTAAAAAATATTAACTCAAATCTATTGACCAAATTGATCCTTGCACTATGCTGATTGAATTTTAAAGAGAGTCCGCTCTATGGGACACTTAATAAAATATTTAAAAATAATGAAAGAAAAATCATTGGCTAAAGACTATGAATTTGTCTACGCTAAAAACACGGGAAATTTGATTGAAAAAATTGATTGGTTTTCTGATATAAGTCTTCCAGCTTGATGGAATAATATCCAAATAAAATAACTGATTGCCTGCCTGTCCCTTCACTTGACAATTACTAGGTTAATGACATAGAAAACTCAACTACCTAAGAAAACAGTATGCACGAAGGGGTCACCTGTAGTGTAGTGGTTAGCATTGCAACCTACAATAGTGAAGGTCGCCAGTAGTGGCCCTAGGATTTCATAAAGGGAGTAAAAAATCCTTGGCTATGCTGTCCCTTTGATTGGACGTAAATTGGAGGTCCCGAGACTCTGCGATGCAGGTACTCGTTAAAGATCACTATCCTAATTATACCTGGGTAGGCAAAATTTAGGACTACCACTGTAGCATCGTCCGATTAGCCTTAGCGGCATAAATGGACGTTAAACAATGAAACAGTGTGGAAGATGTAAGAGTAAGCTGTCAGTCATCACAAAAACCACCTTTTTTCTTATTGGAAATTATTCCGCCACATTCAAAACAAAGTCACGTCTAGAGGTTCCTTGGCGCATGATTACTTGAAGAAATTTGGTTTCACTTTTCTCTAATCCAGTAACTCTTTTATTTTTTGCGATTGCGATCAAGATTGAAATTGACAGAAAGTATCTCAAGCTATTCTATTAAAGGGCAAGATGAAGAAATAAGCAGGCGATGTACCCAGGGATGTCGTGCACTCTTCAAGTTTAAAGATATATATATATATATATATAGGTCAACAGTGAGTCTAGAAGTCAAGAGGAGACTTTGGATGAGCACAGTGCTCCCTACCATGACCTACGGTTGCGAAACCTGGGAAATTGACAAGAAGAATAGTCACAAATTGAGGGTAACAGTCAGAGGGATGGAGCGATAACTTCTCGGAATATCAAGGCGAGGACGCAAACCAAATACGTGGATCAGAGCAAGAACTGGGCTCCCGGATATTATGGAGAAAGTGCACATAAGGAAGTGGACCTGGACCGGATATGTCATTAGGAGAACTGCTACAACATGGACCCGGCAGCTTATGGACTGGTATCCAAGGGAACAGCCAAGGAAGAGAGGACGTCCACCTACAGATTGGGGCCAGGAGATGAAGAAGAGTTGCGGAGGGGCAGCCTGGAAGCGAGTAGCTTTGGACAGGAACGAGTGGAAGCGGATGGGACAGGTGCATTATTTAGTGTGATTGCAAGAGTGGTAGAAATAATCGAACTCAAAACCTCAACTAAAAGTTGATTTTGTACATATGTAAATAATGGATGTATCAAGCTATTGTAAATTTTTTATTATGCTTTATAAGATAAATGTAAAATAAAGGTTATTATTATTATTATCTCAGCTATAATGGAACCCATTCCCTATTTACAAAAAGGTTATCTAATACCCTAATAAAAAATAAAATAAAATAGCGCAAGTGAAAACTATATTCCGTCCTCCCCTCGGTCACCACCACACACTGTCGATAGTATCGATAGTTTTATGTCCGATACTGACTATCGATCAGTGGGGACTATCGATAGTGGGGACTATCGATGGTTTTACATCACTAACAAGAATTCGGGCAGACCTTGAGTTTCCCAATCAACAGATTTATTCGGAATCGACAAAGGGCGTATAGTTTGAATTATTGAGAAGGTAGGCGGCTGGGTAGACCCTGATAGGCCGACCATTGTCCTATTCCCCAAGTTAAGCTCTTTAGCAAGGGCAGATACTTATTACAAAGGGCCTAGCTTCTACCTTGCCCGACTATAATGCTAAGTCCTAACAAGTCAATCACAATAATCCACTCCAACCTTAGGGTCAGGTTTTTGTTATAAGGTATTTTTTTCATAGTCAAACGTGTAAGTTCAATAAACCAAATATCTCATAATAACGCGCATCACACACATCTCACTTATTGCTCTAGAGTACTTTAACTAAAAATATAATTTAATGTGGGAATTAAAATGCGACCAGTATTCAGTCTAAGAAAATTGCGGATTATACGGAGATTTTCAACGGCATGAAATATGCAGCAATTATTATAAAATTAATGAATATTTTTAATTTGGATACGAAAATGAGTTTTATTCAACCATTTCTTTATCACACTGAAAAAAAAAACACAGACATGATAGGAACTAGGAAGAAATAGGAACGAAAGAAAAAATAATAATAATTAATTTTGTTTAATATTTTTACAAAAACTCTTTTTATCAAACGTGAAATTCCACATCGTAAAAAAGTGTTTTTTTTTCAGTGAATTTTCTTAATTTTTCAGTGGAATTAAAATCCAACTGTATAACTGGTTAATATTATCGTATTTATAAAGTTACAAATTAAAAAAAAAGAAAAAAAAAATCAAGTACATTGGGTAAACCGGACTGTTATTGACACCCTTAAGACTAAATTTCTGTGGTAAAATTAAAAAAAAAAAACTTTTTATGATGGGATCAAATTGAGCTTCCTATAGCTCTTCTTCATCTATCCTTATAAAGAATCAAGAGGTTTTTTTTGGGTCAAAAGTCTAATAGTTTCACCATATGGCAATATTTATTGTCAAAAGTGCAAAAACTATTTATTGACAACCTGCAGATTTAATTGTGAAAATTTCCCTATGGTAAGTTTGCCAAACATTTACTTCATAGATGACTTAGAGGACCCATCAAACATTAAATTCATGAATTTCTTGAAATAAATTAGGACTTGTTTGCTTATTTCTATAAGTTAAAGTTTGTGGTGTCAATAACTGTACTGAGTGTCAATAACTGTCTGGTTTTCCCTATCTTAAATGAATAAAACTGGAATCTAGAATTCATCCCTCAATCTTGATATTGATATTGCGATTTTGGAAAAATTTAAAACAAGGCCTATAGGAGCCTGGACCCCATTATCCGTAAGTGAAAAAAAAAAGTCCCGGCCTTAAGTCATTATTATAACACATTAATATAAAATAACTTTATAATAATAAATTTCAGTTATAATCTGGAATTCCCGTTACCTCTCATTATATTATTTGTCTTTTTTTTTTTTTGGAGAGAGAAGTAATGCGGGGCACAAACGACTGAAAGATGTGGTACTTTAACATTATAATTTTTGATCTAGTGTAAGCTTTATTTATTTTTAATTTTAATTCAAAATGTTATTTTTTTATTTTTATTTTTTATTTATTTATTTTTTTTTAATCATCAAGTATACAAGTATATTAAACTAATTGTAACTTTTTTATATTTTGATTAAATTTTAATAACGTCCACAGTAATCTTATACTTATTAATTTAAGTTGATTTAATCTTACTCTGTCAAGAATGTGGGTTTTTCTTTTTTTTTTTTTTCCTATTGTAATTAGCTTGCTTATTTTTAATATGTGAGAAAAGGTAAATTTGTAAGGTTAAAAAGCTAAGGCTTGTAAAACTTGTATTTACATTATTTTGTAAATTGATAAAATAAAAAAAATAAAAAAAAAAAAAAAAAAAAAAAAAAAAAAAAAAAACAATATGGGTAATCCGGGAATTAAACAGAAATTTCGGAAGGCAACAGTGCTAGACTCCGTCAACGTTTTGAATACAGAGAAATTTCATCAAAAGAGGGTTTAATAGATATGTATAGCAGAAAAAAGAAAGAGACCACGGTAATAAGTACATAATAATGTGATATAAGTTAATATATATATATATTTTTTTATGTCAATGATTAAAATATCATAACAGCTACAGGTCGCGATCAAATGATTCAAAATACTCATCATTAGTATTCGAAAGGAAAAGCGGGGGTTCTGTGTTCATGATAGCTAATAGTTAACTCTACTGTAGTGGGCTGTGATAATATTTTGTTGATAAATCTTCTAAGCCCCATTGTGCTCTGGGGCGAAAATCAAGGCTAGCTTAAATCCTGGGGTAGTAATTTTGGACGGAGGGGGGAGGGTAGTTGACACCTGTGTGTTTAGCGTTATATCCAAGGGCCCTATTTAATCTTGTTGGGTTCTTTAATAGGCCAACCTCTGGCAGCAATCCTTTCTCAAAGAAATTTCTGGGTCAGTCTACCCTTTATTAACCTCACTTCAACTGATTTATAGGTTCCTTCTATTACTCTTCGCCTCTTCCTTTGGGGGTTTGCCCTATACATGGTTGGAATTAGAAAAAAATAGGAAAATGCGATATTTTTTTTCTTATGTTCGTACGTTTAAATAAAATATTTAAAAGTAATATAAAATTAATTTTAATTAACCTAATCTTAGTTCGTGGCTGGCCACCATTTTAAATTATTTTTAAATAATTTATTTTTTGAAGAGAAAAGATTGGAGTCGAACCCGGGTCTCCTGCGTTACATGCGAGGATGCTAACCACTACACCACAGAGCTCGGCTCAAGGCAGAGCAAATCCTTCCTCTTCACTGATACCTTCAGTGTTCGACTCCCGGCGGAGCCAAATCTTTTCTCTTCAAAAAATAAATTATTTAAAATTAATTTTATATTCAAAGGTGTCATGGCCGCTACTAATAATGTAACCTCACTTAGCTCTGTGATTATTCCTTTACAACAGCAGTATTAGAGTTCGTTTTGCAGCAAAAGTTTGCATAAAGTGGTTTTTGTTGCTGGTGAACAATTTCATGTTACTCTTTGTGAGGTGAGTGAGAGCAAACAACAGTTACAGTGATAAATAGTGCTCGCGGGACCACCACGTGGCTAGCAGCTGGCTTGCTTGCTTGCTACAGGCCTCAAGCTAACATTGCGCAGGACTAGTTCTTATCTGATCTCCCGTATCGCAGTGGGCTAGGCGCTAGGAGCCTAGTTCCCGCTGATTCATATCGTCAGCAGTTCAATTCCAGACTTTTTTTTTTTTTTTTTTTTTTTTTTTTTTTTTTTTTTAAATTAAATCAACAGTTATGTTTTCATTTTGTTTAAACTTATGTACATATTGTAAATATTCTAGAAGTTAAATTTTAATTTTAATATTATTATAATTTTTATTTATTTTTTTTTTATCTCCAAAATGTCCACGGAAAAATTATCGGTCATGGACACGGACGAAGAAGTCTCCGAAATAAGCGAAACCGATTCGCAATATCTTTCAAGAAGATCACTCCAAAAGCGCCAACGTAATGCTGCTCCAGGATCAGCTGGCAACTCCCCGAATAAAAAAAAAAAGAAAAAAGGAAAATCTAAACAAAAATTAGAGACCCTAGAAACCCGCAGTTTACCTGCATCCAGCAATATAGAATCTCAAACAACTCAAACTTCCATAACAACCAGCAACCAGTTTGCAGCCCTCAATAACTCGACAGCTGATGTTCCACGCCCACATGTTTTCAAGGAACCAGAGCCACCCCCAATTTTTGTAGGCCACGTTCAAGACTTCATGGCGTTTGCAAATGAAATATCGCAATTAATTGGACAAACCAATTTCAAATGTTTTTCCCGGCTCAAAGACATCAAAATAAACACTAGCAATAAAGAGCATTATAAAAAACTGGTAGAATACCTAAAAGTGAACAAATACGACTTTCATTGTTACCAGCTCAAGGAAGAAAAGCCATATCGAGTGGTCTTGAGAGGACTTCATTTCACCACCCCGACTACTGCTATAAAAAATGATATAGAGGAACTGGGATTTAGCGTCAGAAACGTCTCCAGTGTTCTCCACCCAATCGAAAAATATCCACTGCCTTTATTTTTCGTAGACCTCGAGCCAGCAACCAACAACTCTGATATTTTCAGAATTAATCGACTTGTTTATTCCACCATACGTTTTGAAGAGCCCAGACAAAGGCCTGAAATAGTGCAGTGCACAAAATGCCAAAACCTCGGCCATATAAAGTCTTATTGCCATCATCAGGCCAGATGTGTAAAATGTGCCGGTCCGCATGCTTCCAATTTATGTCAGAAGCCTCGTGACACACCAGCAAAATGTGCATTATGTGGAGAACCACATCCTGCAAATTATAAAGGTTGTATTATTTATAAAAAGATGCTAAAGCAAAAATCGATGTATGCAGCAGCACAAGCACAAATCAATACAGCCACTACAGATCAAACAACTGGACCCTCCACGAGTGATGACCAACTTACGCAGTCAACAAGAGCAGAAAATACTCAGCTTGTACCTTCTAACTCTAGAAACACTTACTCGGATGCAATCAAAAGTCAAAATGAGGCGCCTCAAGATCCTTTACCTCAGTCTAACTCTTTCCATAGACAATCTCAGTCATCCCATTCTCAGCCTAAGACAGTCAAGGAAATCCCACCCAAAAAGGTGGGATTTTTGAAGGTGAAACTCCCGCCACAGAATCCATCAAAAATCAAACCTAAACATCCAAATATTTCCCAATCTTTCTCCCAACTCCTTTCAGATCCTGAAAGTCAAATAACATTAGAAAATCATCATGAATCTCTTAAGAGAACCACTCCCATAACCCATCCGTCTGGCCAACATATCTCCTTCTATCCCTATCCTAACCAAACTCCATCAGATATAACGTCAATCCTTTCAACCTTTCTCCGCGATTTACAAGAAACAATCAAACCTTTAATATCACTCCTTACTAGAATCCTATCAGATATCCCGTTAAATATTCCGAGATGAACAAGAAATCCCTAAATATCCTTCTGTGGAACGCCAATGGCTTACAAAATCATAGAGACGAACTTGACATTTTTCTACATGACAATATCATAGATATTGCTCTTGTAACTGAAACCCATTTTACGACGCATTCTCACTTTTACATACGTGACTACATTACGTACAGATCTGATCACCCAGACAATACATCCCACGCTGGCTCCTGCATCCTTATCCACAAATCCTTACCACACTCCCTTATCCCTTCCACTCCAATTGACATCATTCAATCAACCTCTATCACCTTATCCTCTCCTCCGTTTAACACAACGTTATCAGCTGTATATTGCCCTCCTGGTAACTCACTCTCCTATAATCACCTCGATTCCCTATTTCGTTCCTTTGGCCCACGCTTCATTGCTGGTGGAGATTACAACGCCAAAGATCAACAGTGGGGTTGTCGAACATCCAACACCCGTGGCAGGATTCTTTCTCGAGTCTCATCCTGCAATAACTACTCCATTCTTTCTCCTAAGAATCCTACCTATTGGCCCACATCCCTCAAAAAACGTCCTGATATCCTTGATATATTCATTGCTTCCCAGATACCTTCCTTCCAATGCACAGTCAAAGCCTTAGATGACCTCTCATCAGATCATAGTCCGGTTCTGCTTGTCATGCATTCATATCCTGTTCCTAAACCTTCTTTTCCTGCACTGATTACTGGATCAGTTAACTGGGACAACTTCCGATTTGATCTGGAAAACAAACTGGATTTGAAAATCCCGTTAAAAACCAAACAGCAAATCAACGAAGCTATCAATGACTTTACTTCATCAATAGGAACCACTATCAAAGACAACACAACGCATCACAAAAAACAAAATTTCCGTAAAACTAACTTACCACATCATATCCGTATCTTATTAGTAGAAAAACGAAGAGCAAGATCAAAGTGGCACAGAACCAGATATCCATCAGACAAAACTCATTACAATAGATTGACAAACAAACTGAAAATAGAAATCCGACAATTAAAAATTCAAAACTTTCAGAATATGACAGAAAACCTGACCACTTCCGACAAATCATTATGGATCACAACTAAAAAGCTTTTAAATTACAAATTCTTTAATCATCCTCTCCTTTCGGAAACTCAGACCTGGTCTAGATCTGACGAAGAGAAATCCCAGTTATTTGGTGAACACCTTTTCAAAACCTTCACTCCTCATCCTGATATAATTAACCCAATCCTTCATGAACATGTGAAAGCAGAACTAAACATTCCACTCCAAATGTCCCTTCCTCCTAAAGCCTTCCATCCTTCTGAAATAATAGATATTATCCAGAAATTACCCGCAAAAAAAGCTCCTGGACATGATCTCATCACTTCACGAATCCTAAAACAGCTCCCAAGAAAAGCTATCCTACTCCTCACCTATATATACAACGCTACTCTCCGCACCACTTACTTTCCCGACCCTTGGAAATTATCGATAATAAAAATGATTCCTAAACCTCAAAAACCTCCTGAGTATCCATCTTCCTATCGTCCTATCTCCTTATTACCAATAATGGGGAAAATCCTGGAAAAACTACTCCTAAAACGTCTCTACCCGATCCTAAATCCTGTGATTCCTGATCATCAGTTTGGATTTCGGAAATCCCACTCCACTATTCAACAGAGTCATCGTGTGGTAGATGTCATATCCTCCACATTGGAGCGCGGTATGTATTGCACGGGAGTCTTTCTCGATGTGGAGCAGGCCTTCGATCGAGTCTGGCACCCGGGATTGCTTTACAAACTCCGTCAAATCCTCCCTTCTACGTACTTCCTTTTAATCCGTTCTTACCTCACCGATAGAACCTTCAAAGTAAACCACAATTTTGCCTATTCCTCTCTCTTTCTTCAATCAGCCGGTGTTCCTCAAGGCAGTATCCTAGGTCCCATCCTTTACACGGTATATACAGCTGATATCCCAACCCATCCTAGTACCATCCTCACCACTTATGCTGATGACACATGCGTGTTATCTGTGAATAATGACCCATCTGCTGCATCCCAGGCTTTACAATCACACCTCACATCCCTTGAAGAATGGTGTCAAAATTGGAGAATAAAGATAAATCCCAACAAATCCCAACAAATCACCTTTACCCTACGTCGTAAGCCCACTACATCCTGTCCTACAGTATCCTTCAATAATATCCAACTTACACCCGTCGAACAGATCCGATACCTAGGACTCCACATAGACAAACGTCTCACGTGGAATCCTCACACAAGACTGAAAAGACAAGAAACTGCCCGCAGATTCCGACTACTACAACATTTACTAGACAAACGCTCCAAACTTCCAGTATACTACAAAAGACTAATCTACATGACAATAATAAGACCTATCTGGACTTATGGTGTCGAACTTTGGGGTTCCACCAAACCATCCAATTCCTCTCGCATTCAATCCCTACAATCCAAAATCCTTCGTAAAATCCTGAATGCTCCTTACTTCGTCCCAAATAAAATTATCCATGAAGACCTTAATATTCCTTATGTCACCGATTTGGCCCGATCCAGATACCAAACCTTCCATAGTAAACTCCCTTCACATCCTAACCCTCTTGTCTCCAACCTTGCTTCCTCCTCTATCCCAGATAATCCTCCGAGGCGTCTGAAAAGAAGATGGCCTAGAGATCTTCTAAACTAAACAATAATTGAGTGCTACCGCTGGGTAGTTTCTCCACGCACCTTTCCATGCCAATTATGTACTTATATCAAATTTACTTATTGTATTGTTATAATACAGTTGTAAATTTCAATAAATAAATTATATATAAAAAAAAAAAAATTTATATTAATTAATTTTTATTATCTTAGTTATGTATGTTGAAATTCACGACCGTAATACGATTTTTTTTTAATTGTTTCATTAGTAATTCAATTTTTTGTTCCATTCATATTGCATCCATTTCATTAACTATTTTAGAATCCACTATTTCATGAAATCAAAATTCTTCTCTAATTATTTTTGTGCAGACCAGAAAGAGCTGAAGAACTACATAATACACACACACGCACACATATATTCATATAAACAGTACCAGTCAAAAGTTTAGACTCACCCTTAGATTTTGTAAAACAAAAAAATAACAAAATTTTACTTATTGAACAACATAACTATAATTTTATTTTTAATTTATTTATAACTAGCTGTATATCCCAGTTTCACCCAGGGATTTGGAAAACAGTGAGAAAAGCCGTGGGTCAAGAAAAGTTCGTTAGGACAGAAATGAGGTTTTTTTTTTCGACTCCAACGGTTTATTTCGTAAAAATCTAATGTAAAGCGAGATCATAACGATTTTTATAACAATTGGCTGAGGTTATGCAATTTTAATATGGACAGGTGTTCGCACCTGGTATGAAAGAATCACTAAGCGAATTTAGGACAAACGGTATGTATTTCAACAAAAAAAAGAACAAATAAACAAACAAACAGAATTTCATCTTTATTTATATAGATTGTATTCGAAACAATCATATAATTTTTGAAATATTATCTCTTTAGTTACAATTATTTTTTTAAACTTGAAGATTGTGAATTAAATACAAATGAGTCTAAACTTTTGACCGGTACTGTATAATTTGTATGCTAGTAGGTATATAATGAATAAAAAAATATATTAAATTACAAAGTAAATAAAATAATAATACTTGGTCAAAATATTTTAAATTAGCCCGATGTAATGGAATGGTTGGACTTGAACTTGAAATCTTTTACTGTTAAAAGAGTTAAATTACTGTAAATGGAAACGCGTATAGCATGATAAACTTCTAATCGGTTTACCTCGGCCAAACAAGTTTCAAATAAAGTAGGGTCGTTATAACGAATAGATCAAAGGACACCTTTTGCTATTAGTGATAGCAAAGGTAATTAATGGCTATCTTTATGCTCTAGTAGTTTAGACCCTAGTGGGATGATAATGCGGGACTTGATTGTTTTAGTGTGTAATCCTGTTGTGATAAGGACACACAATATTGAGCCCCCTTTCGATCAATAATTGTTAATTTACATAACACCACATGTTGTACCTCCAACATATATCGATATATACACATGATAAATTGCACTTATGAGAGATGTACCAAAAATATTGCAGAACTAGCTGACTATTTGAAAATTCTATTTTGCTTTTTTTTTTTAAAAAAATCATGTTCATTTTTTAGACTGTTTTGAAACCCATATTATAGGGACGTTGACTAGCTAAATGCATTGGATCGTTTGGTTCCGAGTATTTTGAACAAAATTCACTTATCAATACAGTACCGGTCAAAAGTTTAGACTCACTTGTATTTAATTCACAATCTTCAAGTTCAAGTTTAAAAAAATCATTGTAACTCAAGAGATAACATTTCAAAAATTATATGATTGTTTCGAATACAATCTATATAAAAAAAGATGAAATTCTGTTAGTTTGATTTTTTGTTTGTTCTTTATAGAAATACATACCGTTTGTCCTAAATTCTCCGAATTTCCCTTAGTGGTTCTTTCACACCAGGTGCGAACACCTGTCCATATTAAAATTGCATAACAGCCAATCTCTGGGTATATTCTTTATTGTTACAAAAATCGTTATGATCTCGCTTTACATTAGATTATTACGAAATAAACCGTTGGAGTAAAAAAAAATCTCATTTCTGTCCTAACAAACTTTTCTGGACCCACGGTTTTTCTCATTGTTTTCAAAATTCCGTGGGTGAAACCTGGATATTAAAGCTAGTTATAAATAAATTAAAAATAAAATTATAGTTGTTACGTTGCCCAATTAATAAAATGTTGTTACTTATTTATTTTACAAAACCTAAGGGTGTGTCTAAACTTTTGACTGGTGCTGTATCTCTGTTCTCTGAACAGTCTCCAATTCTATTTTTTCAAAATCTTTTCATATCCCACTTTTTGTCGCAATAATCATCCTCCAAATATTGAAAAATCATTCTTACTCTCTCGATTCCCTAGCGTAATTAGCTTCAATTCAATCCGACCCAGATTTTTTGAGCTGTAAAACCCTTTTGGCACAACTAATAGTTTTGAGATTTTCTCAAATCTTGCTTTGCACTGGACAATTCAGGAGACGAAATTGGTTTTATTTTCTTTGCCATATCATAAAAATAATATTTATAATTATAAGTACAGCAAGGGCCATGATGGCCGAGGGGACAAAGGCACTTGCAATAGGTAATCAAAGTTAAGCAACGTCGAGAGTGGTTAGTACTTGGATGGGTGACCGCCTTATTAGGGTGACCACCCGCCAATAAACGCCACGCAGTCCAAAGCCTACCCCCACCCCCCCGGGTGTGTGAGACCCGTCAGCCTACCGGAGGCAAATCACACCGACCGGGCGAAGGAGTGATGTACCTTCTCCGTGTATCCCATCGAGAATCGTGGTGTGGTTTTCCAGGATATCAGTAACCGCCCGGAGGTTTTGTACAAGGACGGTATGCTTCAGGGGAAGAAATATAGGTCCTCGGGGCCTGCTGACTCTGGGCTGCCATAATCCTTGGACCTACACCAGTTTGTCACTGTCCTTGAACCCGAGAGAGCTGACGCCATCGGTAGGAAGGACACTGCCAAATTGGCCCCAATGGAGCTGTGGGCAGTCTGCCGCTGCACCATGGTGACCATGGCTTGCAGCAACGTGAGGTTGGGCTATCCCCTCCAGGCTGTCTTTGCTCACGCAAGCAATACAAATGTCTGTAAGAAGACCACTCTGCGCGGCCAAAGGTCTCATCAGGCCTAATACGCCAACCGAAACAAAAACAAAATAAAATAAAATAAATAAGAATAGCATTTTTTATTCCTTATTTGTTGAATATATATTTTCTATATTTTACTCCTAATCAATTCTATTCATTTCCTCCACTGATTTCAAGTGTGACAGGCTTATAAAGAGAACATGTGTTAAAATATCAAATTAAATTTAAATATTTTATTTGAAAAGATTGAAAATTTGAAAAGGCCAAGGCTTAAATTTTATTACTAGGCAAATTTAATTAAATTAATGCTTTTCTTTCTCGTCACCCAAGGAATATCTTTTATACTTTTTGAAGATTAGGAACGAATACCGAGTTAAAAATAGGAAAATTACACTAGTTTCTTACCGCATAGGCTTCCTGGAACTAGCCTGTTTGCGATAAGTCAAATATATGTCGCTGGCTCAATACAGTTACCAAATTTCATCCGTTGGTCGATATTTTCAATGATTTTGTGAATCGACACTTAGTTGTTCCTCTATTGATTCAATTCATTATTATAACTTATGTAACGCGGTAAATGTAAAAAATGGTTTGTCCCGAAGATATTATTTTCGATCGAAAAATCACTGACCCTGAAATAAAGTCAATATGATGGTAAGAACGAACCTTATTTCTTCAGATAGGATTATCATTATAATTAGGTGCTGCATTTATTTATTTATCAAAATTAGCGATGTTTAAATGGTCAAGAGATAATTAACATGTTAGGTGCGGCATCGGTCCCGGGGGCCGATGCCCTACATTCCCTTCTTAGCGGCAGATTTTCACATGAGAATGTCCGAAAGTCCAAACACTTCAAACACTTAATTTAGTCTATTTTTAATGAGATAATTGCATTATAGTGTAGAAAATGATGCTAACAGCTGATTCTGTTGTTTTTTATAATCGGACTCCGAGGTCTGATTTTCGATAAAGAATGACGTAAATCCTGTACCGGCCTGTCCTTCGCCTATTATGTCTAGTGCCAATCCTTCCCAACAGAGACGCTCATTTAATTCCCTTTGAATCAAAAGATAACGCTTTCGTAAAAGCATTCCCATCAGACCTCGACGCCCGATATCGTCTGTGGTTCATCCCAGCAGTCGGACCCCGGAGAACGATACCGTTCAATTCCAGATACACCGAAATACGCCGCCTCACCTAACGTGTTAAGACCAATTATTTTTTATCTTTTCTGGAAGGGGGTGGTTTTCTTAACATTATATTTAGCCACTTTAATCAGCTTTGCTTCTTTCCTGTAGTCATCCTCTGGCTACCTCTTTCAGGGTGTCCAGCATGAAGAAATTTTTTTGGGCGGAAAATATGCGGAAATTATACAGGAATTTTTAATTTCGTACCGTAAATGAGATTATTTTTCGTAAACGTTTTCTCAACACAGTATTAGGTTAAATTAATAATAATTTAATAGCAGTCGATTCCGTTTTTTAGCCCATAATGATTGAAATACGACTGTGACTACGTTTAGTAGGTGTAATGTAGCCAATACATCGAATTTTGCCATCGATGATTGTTTATTCAGTTATGTTTGATATACGGAAGAAAAAATCAATCTATGTTCCACCTAAAAAGGTGGAAATATTGAAACAATGTTCTTTTTTTATAGGACAAAAAATTAATAGAAATTGAATTAAGGGATATACAAAATTTAAAGCTGTCGTATTTTTTTTTTTTTGTTGTTGTGTTACCAACAAGTCATTTAAAATAGGAAGTCCAAATTGTTACACCGTTGGATGTACCACGTTCAAATATTTGGGAATCATACGAGAATTTTAGAAGCGAGTAATGCTACACCTTCTGTTTTTTTTATTATGCTATATGTAAATTTTCAAAATCTTTTCCGATTTTATCCATCTCAATTTTTGGTCTTCCACAATGTCTCTTCCCAACCACTCTGGTATTCTTTGTATAATATAGTTTCCTCTAAAAACAACAAGTAATCTTGAAGTGATAGGGATCGAGACCTAGCGACAATAGTTAAAAATAAACATCATCCCTTTTAACATTAAGTCATATCATCCCTCAAAAATCACAATATAGGAATCAATATCAATATTAATAAAGTTTACAACAGTTCCTACAATACTCTTTATAGAAATATTGTAGATTTTAAAAAATATCAAAATTGTCTTCAATACAGATGTACTATCAGTTAAAACAGTTCCTACAATACTATTTATAGAAATATTGTAGATTTTAAAAAATATCAAAATTGTCTTCAATACAGATGTATTATCCATAAAATGCGTATAGCAGCACAAATCAGAATGAGTAACTCGAATAAAATTATTGTTTATCATAAAGGGAAAAACTTGGTAACTGAAACAAATAAGAAATGTTTAATCTGTAATCGAGGAGAAATAGAGTCATTAGAGCACTTTTATTTTTATTGCCCAACATACCAAACCAATAGAGACAAATATTTACATGATTACATGGAAGAGAATAGTATGACGATTGATGATTACCAGATGATTAACTTGATGATAAACTAACCTCTATTACTACTCTATAAACTGCCTCAAATTACGACATTTCATAATAGATGGATAATTAATATTAATTCAGACAATTATTATTTTATATTTTCTTTTGTTATTCTTTCGTTAAAAGATTACAAAAGGAAAAAAGGTTATCGGCATGATGAACTCCGTACTGTGGAGCCCAAGTGTTTCGCTGGAGACCAAAAAGAGGATTTTTCACTCGTTTCTTGAAGGTGTAACACTTTATGGTTCGGTGATGTGGGTAGTTGGAGCAAGAGAGGCAAAAAGGTTACAGGCTCTAGAAATGGACTTTTGGAGAAGAAGCTGTCGCATCTCAAGAATTGAGCGAGTGAAAAACTCGGCTATAAGAGATATCGTTAAAGCGGAAACGATAATCCACAAAATTGGGACCAAGCAGCTGCAGTGGTATCGTCATGTAAGAAGAATGGGCCCCGAGAGATGGCCAAAAATGATGTTGGATTTTGTAACGGAAGGGAGAAGGAAAAGAGGCCGCCCAAGGAAAACATGGCTGCAAGGAGTTGAAGAGCTGATGGCAGCAAGAGGCTTGGCGGAGGGAGATTGGGAAGATAGAGAATATTGGAAACAAAATATTTTGGGTCTCGGCATATGACCGAAGGTTGTAAAAGTCCGAAATAAAAAAATAAAAAAAAATATTCTTTCGTCTCTTATATTACAAATACATATATATATATATATATATATATATATATATATATATATTGATAGTTTCTGTACATAAATATGAGTAATATTGTTTATTATGTGTTATTTACAAGAGTTAAGAAGAAGTTAAGTTGCAAGTTATCGATGATTAGATTTTTTTTTTTTTTTTTTTTATGTTACAATCAATGAAACCTTGATGAAGAACCTTTTTATTTTCATTTATATATTATGATATAAAAACAAACGTTGTTAATTTAATGTATGCTAGAGGCTATTATTTCAATTTCTAAAATGGTGTATATACTGTACCTTTGTAAGATATTTTGAATTTATGTGTATGTATGTATATCTATTATATTACATATTTTCAATAAAAATTCAATAACGGCCAACTCTATTTGTATGGGGAAAAACCCCAAATGCAAATAAACTGTATTCTATTCTATTCTCTAGCTTCCTGATGGATTGCTTCGAGTTATATGTCATCCATCTGAAACCTCCCGTCATACATATCTTGAGTTATGGACAGACCAACTAGTAGTTCTAACTATATTATACTAGTATTGTTATAAGGGTCCTTACTTCTACCAAGAGGTTGCGAATTTTGTAATTAAGAGTTGTAATTCCTCTGATAATCAATCTATACAGTTATTTGATGTACAAAATTTTAACTCTTTTTCAAAGGTTTTTGCCTTAAGCAATCGGCTAGAAACTTCCGACAAGTAGCTCTGGGAATCTAACTTAAAATAAAGTAGCTTGAAAATGTTAATTATTAGGCTGGGCTTTGGAGGAATGCAATGCAAACATCCCTAAAAGTTGGTAACGTGGGCGGGCCCTGATTGACTTGTCAAGGTTAATTAGTAGAAGCAAGAACAACACTCAGCAGACAGTAGATAATTAATGGAAGTTTAAGAAGCCGAGAACTGTGCGGGTTCTGTTCAGCTCCTGTCGCACTTACCTTCCGCCTACAATTTCTCCGATAGAAGTATAAACAATAGAAGGAGGGGATCGGAATGCTTTTATATTTATTCCTTTAAATAAAGAAGTTGAACTTTTATATTCAGAAAATATTAAACTGGCGATGAAGGTGTTGTATATAACCTTCTTATAGTCGCCATGTAGGGGAGCGTTGGGTAAAGTGGGGTACCGATCTGATCGCGGTGTCTTTTGGCGCTACTTGTTAAGTGAATGGTATATTTGTTTCCTTTGGTTGTGGTGTTAGTTTAGCAAGGGATTCTATAGTGAAAAGTTGTTCTGTTGGAATTGAGAGTTAAATTTATATTTTGAGTGCATTTTCTCTCATTTTAGTACTGACTTAAAAATGGTATAACTCAACCACATAGTCCTTGATTGCTATGCTTATTATTTCATTGGATTGGTCATTCTATTCATATGTGTTTCCGTTTCTATTCTTATTTATTACGAACGTTTTACGATTTTTATTTTCATTAAACTTCCTGTCGGCTAAAGTGGGGACGTCCCCACTTAGGACTTATTTAGCCTAAGTTATACATTTACTAAATCATTTACCTGATTGTTGTTACGCTGTATGCCTAATATATTTCCCTATTTTATTTTAATAATGTCAGTGCATAGAAATAGAAACACAATAACCGCCTACAAGTCGTATCATGCCATGTCTTCCAGTTGCAATAGTTAAACGCACAATCCATCATTCTATCAAATTTTCTAGTTTTAACTTTCGTCAAATTGCTACTTACTAACTAAAGTTAATTAACTTTAACTAAGTTACTTATTATCAAAGAAATTAAAGAATCGAAAACTTGGGGCAGTGGCCATTTTAACTGGCTCAGCTTGCAAACAAAAACTCGAAAAAAAAAAACGAAGCAAAAAAAAAAGAAAGAAAGAACGACGTTAAAGAAAGAAAACTGCCTGAAAAAAGAATTCTACATAAAAAATAATCAAGAAAACCCGTTAGAAATCAATGAAAAATCTTTAGCAAATGTATAATGAAAAAAAAGTCAAGAAGAGAAGACTGAAGAAAAAGAGCTAAGGAAATCATTTGAAAAAAAAATATTTTTGCACAATGTATTGTGTTTACCTTGCTTACGTTGAAATGTAGGATTTCAGGAAAAGTTTTCTGAGCTGTGCCATTCAAACTTGACGTTGTTCTTTGCAAGCTCTGCAGAACTTTTAAGGATCGCAATTTCCCCCTGAGTTATGTTTTAAAATATATTTAGTTGTTAGTAATTCATTATCTTTTGATCAATTATATTAAATTAATAATTTTGGTCATTGTGGTAGAAATCATTTTTCAGATAAGGACATATTCCATTTCGTTTGTAATAAACGACTTAACAATTTTTTATTAATCCTATGCTGAAGTATTGTTATATTAGCAGGTTATATACAAATTTTCCAACATGTTAATACATAGATGTATGTTTTGTATAGTACTCATGGCAATAATAAAACATTTTTATACAATTCAAAAAGAATACCCCACATTACCCGAAGGGGTACCCCACTTTACCCGCACCTTCGGGTAAAGTGGGGATATTTTTTATTTTGTATTTTTATTAATTACATGAATCATAATAATTACCAACATGAATCATATTAGATTTTTGTAAAAAATGTACAATTTACAAGAAAAAACAAAAAATGTTCCCTATTTACCCTACTCTCCCCTACCTATCTTCAGAGACGTAATAATCAGGGACCGATTTTGATTTTTTTTTTTTTTTTTTTTTTTGTGATACTATTTAAAAAATATTGTACTCTAGCCCCAAACAAAGAGGTTTCTTCTCAATCTACTCTTTTAGCCTCCCTCCTGCAAAAAAAAAAAAAAAACCTTATTATAAAAAATTTTATTATGAAATCCTTTGGTATCTTTTATTTAGGAATTTTTTGTTGGTTTTATCAGTTGTTCGTCACTCTCCACCACTACAACTCTAGGAACTTGTCACGGTGAGGGAAACCGTTACTTTACAGGAACTGCTACGTTCTTCTCTGTTCACGGTTCAGCGCTCAGTGACTGGAACTGCTCCGAACTCAACTGTTAACAGGTAGCCGTTACGGGCCTTGATTATTTCTTGATTGTTAAAAAAAACTCCAGCTACCTGAAATACTTTAATAAAAATATTTATATAATTTTAATAATTTTCTTTATTATTGTTTAACTTTAAATGATCAATAGTTACAACCCAATTCATGTATTTTTATTAAGATTATTAAAAAAGGCCAATTTCACCAAAAAACAGTGATAAAATTTTTATTTTTTATTCTGGCAACGTTTCGGCTTCTAGAGCCATTTTCAAACCTGTAACCACATTTACATAAATTACTAATCTATAATTCTATAACAATACATAGAAATTTTTTTCTTTTATAACATTAAGCTTTTTTGTATTTTTGTACCTACCATGCATCATACTTTGGGATTGTTCTTATGGTGATTTAGAATAAAAATATTTTTAAGGTTGTAAAAAAAAAAATGGTGCTGGAGGCGTCATTTTTAGACCTAAAAATGGTAAATAAAATTATCTTATGTTGTGTTTAGAAAGGTTATTTGCTATAGATTGATAAAAAATTATATTAACCCATCTGTCATACATTGGGTAAATATCACTAACTCCGAGCAACTGATTGGATTACTATGGTATTCTATGAGATGGGTTATTTTTGTACCTACCATGGGATTGTTCTTATGGTGATTTAGATTAAAAATATTTTTAAGGTTGTAAATAAAAAAATATAGATTAATAATTTATGTAAATGTGCTTACAGGCTTGAAAATGGCTCTAGAAGCCGAAACGTTGCCAGAATAAAAAATAAAATTTTTATTATTGTTTTTTGGTGAAATTGGCCCTTTTTATTAATCTAAATGTATTAATCACCAAACCTTGATAAAATATGATAATAGAATATTTTTATTAATTTTCATTGGTGATAGAAATTGTTTTTTTTTTCTCTATTGTTTAATTTACATTTGCTTGTATTTTATTTTTTAAAGAAACATTTATTTTCAGTTATTTTTTAAATAATATTTCTGTTAATCAAACCTTTTTTTTTTTTTATTGTCATTCTCTCATTTCATTAAATTAACAATTCTTACATTTCGCAATTCCTTTATTTTGTTTTTATTTATTTTCTTCATATAATTTAATTGTTTTCTCTATGTGCTCAAATGACGAGCATTTTTGACACGGGGTCCTAAATTTATGGTATCGCTCTCCTCAACACTGTCTGTTCAATGACACACACACAATCATTTTTCGGGACTTAGTGACTTGGACTCAAAGCTCCCTAAAACGTGTGTTACCGTTCAAAACCGGATTTTTTTCAATATCGCAATACCTTCCCTTACTATGTATATATATATCGTTTAGAACTGTGAGTTATTGACTTTTTCATATTGTCCCGAAGGACTCTTAAATGATTCCAACATACATATGTAACTAACGTTGACTATTTTTTATCTTAACTGGTTGTTCCCTGTGGCTATAGATAGATATCTCTAAAACCGTTCTAATAGCAGTTTATACCTAGACAAAAATAGTTGTTTTCAACTATTCTATCTTCAAAAAATGTCTCTATGATTTTAATATAGTTATTAAAAACTAAGGAAAGTTGGGGATAGGATAGACTAGCTAATTTGAATCTTGGTCTCTTTAAAATGTTATTTATGTTTATGGCACAGCTTATATAGTACCACTGATAGATATGGCTATCCTTTTTCAGCTAGTACCCTGGTTGTCTACCAGGTAGCACCACGCTTGCAAAACAAAATATCACACATCTCACTTAAAAACTTATAAAAATTAGAGAGTAATATTACTTTTATATTCATTTAAAATAAAATATTAATATTGTATCGCTTACGTGGGTTTAATAATTTTTATTCAAAGAAAAATAACAATTTTCACAAAAATATTTAAACAGGTTACGAAAATTATCACTTTGTAAAACAGAAATAACGATATGACTCGAGCTTCAGAACGAAGACTAATTCTCCAGTTCATCGCTCCTTATATATAGTCGCTAGGCAAACAGCCTAGATGGTACTCGTGGTATTTCGTTCCATCGACAAGTCTACAACTGTTCTAAACTATACGTTTTTACTTTCACTTACGTATATATGAAATATAATAGTAAGGAAAGTATTGCGATCGTCAAAAATTTCGACTTCCAGTTTTCAACGGAAATACACGTTTTGGGGTCCCCTGAGTCAAAATGACCAAGTCCCGCGAAATGGTCTGTGTGTGTGTGTGTGAACAGACTAACTCAAAAACTATAAACCGTGCGATCCTGAAATTGGGTATTCAGTGTAGGTATATGCCCACGATGTAACAGCATAAATTTTATCAAAATTAATTAAAGGGAGGGGGGACTTTACTTAATAACTTTTTAGGTTTTTTCGATTTTCTAAAAAACGGCTCTAACAATTTTGATTAAACTGAGTATTTGATGTATTAATATGCCCGAGATATGACTGTAACAAATTCATCAAAATTGATTGACCGGAGGGGGGACTTTACTTAATAAATTTTGTACCATTTTCACGGGTTTTTTTATTTACTCAAAAACGGCTTTCACGATTAAAAAAAATAAGATATGAATGTAGAAATATGTGTCACTTTGGGAAATGATATTTAACAAAACACGTCAATTTCTAATCTAAGGAAGTTGGTAAGTGAAAGTTGTGTGTTGCGCGCACGCACCAGATTTTTTGTTTTGTTACAACGTTACAATATTTATATGTCGAGGACCGACCCCTGGCTGCTTAATGGTGGACCACAACCCATTTTACAGATCATAAAACTGTGGATATAATTTAAAAATAAATTTCATGACTTTAAGCCATCGTTTTCATTTTTAATTTTTACTCGAAATGCGAAATGAAATAGTAAATTATTAAACTAAAAACTTTTTTATATAATAGAAAGATTAGTTTGGAATATTATTTGTTCATTTTATTTATTTAGATACTGATAATGTGTTTGTCGAAATTCTTTTTATTTGAGGACCTAAATAGATATATTTATCAGATAACTTACATCTGTTCGGCTTTATCGATTATGTGTATAGCGTTTATTATTAAGGCTCTTGTATAATTCATCTTGGGTAACCCTTTTCTTCATAATAGTCTTGTTTAAATTTTATTATTGGCCAAACTTTAAAAATCGACGAGGTTTATAAATACAAAATATACAATTAGGTACCTACTAAATGTATTCCTAGATTTTTTTTTAATTGTAAGAGGTATTTTCTATCAAATTCAATAGTCCATTTCTCTGTTTGAAGCGATTTTTATCTTTTCAATTTTTTTTTTTTTTATTCAAAATATTTCATAAATTTTGAATAAGAAGAGATAAAGAAATTCAAATTTCACCATTAACACGTTAGGTGCGGAGGCGTATTTTAGGGGTATCCTGAATTAGACGGTATCGGTCCCCGGGGTCCGACTGCTAGCATGAGCCACAGACAATATCGGACGTCAGGATCCGATGGGAATACTTTGACGAAAGCGTTATCTTTTGATTAAAAGGGAATTAAATGAGCGTCTCAAGGGCATTATCTCTAAGTAAGGATTAGAATTAGACATAATGGGCGCAGGCCAGGCCGATACAGGATTTACGCCATTCTTTATCGAAAATCGGACATCGGAGTCCGATTCTAAAAAACAACAGAATTTCAGCTGTTAGCAACATTTTCTGCACTAAAATGCAATAATCTCATTAAAAATCTACTAAATTAAGTATTTGATGTGTTCGGCCTTTTGGACATTTTCATGTGAAAATCGGCTGTTAAGAAGGGAATGTAAGGCATCGGATCCCGCTGACCTATGCCGCACCTAACGTGAGGTCGTGAAAGACTGTTCATCTAATTTAACAAAAGTATTATATCAAATGCGTTGCAATGTTGCGTTTTATAAACTTAGCAAAAAACCTGTGATCAAAGTTCCTTAGGATCATAACTTTTTAATCGAAAAACTGTATTAATTTACTATAAAAGTGTTTCTAATCGCAAAAACTATAGAATTTTATGGATAAAGACAATTTTTATTAAATTTAGTCACTAAAAGATGTTATCCACAATAATGTCAAGTCACTAATTAAGCGAAACCTGATTGAGCACACCTCTATAGGAACCCTTTTCGTAGGAAATCAGCTTTATAAAGGCAGCTATTTTTTGTTCCGTCTTATTTGGCACATATCAATGAAACGGAGTATTTTAGAGTAATTTTTAATTGAACTTCTTAATTAGTTCAAAAATTAATCAAAATTCTTCATGGAGGGGGCGTCAATTTATAACAGAAACTTTTGCACTAATAAAGGCCACTCAAAACCCATTCCATCGCTCATTACACAGCGACCACGAAAACCACTCATTATACCAAGTTTTTTTTTTTCATTAATCGTGATTTGAAGAAGCACCACTCAAGTACTGCGAGGTGCGGGTGGGGGGTGATGATGGGAGTGGGGTGGGGATGAGTCCAACACGTAAAAAGAAAGCACTAATGAGCTAGAATGGATTCTTCATTCAATGGACCGAGTAAAAGAAAAACAAGACAGAAAAAAAAAAAAGAAAAAAAAACCCAGTTTAAGTAACTTTCCTCATTACTGAACTGGAAAAATGCAGCACTTGTAATGAAAGCAATTTTAGCTTTTATATTTAGGAATATGTAGGGGAGAGCGGGGTTGGTTGGCAACAGTTTTCACTTTTTTTATTGTTGAGTCATTCCTGTTAATATAATCCCAATATGGATGGTACCTCTGTAAACTCGAAGTATTAGAGTACTACAAGCATTTTTTTCACCACATAGTATGTAATACTAAGATCATAGAAAATTGAAGAATTCGTCAATCCAGAGTATGCCAATTAACCCCCAAGGTGGGGCAGGTTGGCCTAGAAGGTGGGGTTGTTTAGCCATCTCATTCAGGTACTTTCTGACTCATATTATTGTTATTAAAAGCTGCACTATAATGGTATAATAATTTTGAATCGGTTTTTACCAGCTTTTAAGGGAGAATAGAATGACTATAGAAGAAGATAGAAGTTTAGACTGTCGTCATTTTTTGGATAATAAAAATTGCTCTCATCTTCCTCGCTGGAACTAAAGACAATTGGTAGTTTCATCTTTGATTATGTTTACCTTGCTTTTATGAATTGCTACTGCACCAAAAAAAAGTTAAAGAGAGCCAACTAACCCCACAGGAGGGATCATATGAAAAATGACTGCCAGAACAGGGGAGAACAATCAAACAAGAAACTGGTTAATCGAAAGGTTAGGTTTTTCAAAGGAGTTTGGGGCTATGTGAACAGAATCGGAGTCAAATGTTTTACCATGCCTTTAAACCAAATTTACTGAAAATATAAAAATTTACTTAAATGTCGTAAAATCAATCAATGAAGCACACTCTTCGCTATACTGTTAGCATCGGATTGAAAACTCAGGACAAGACTCCCGAGATCAAGCGGGTGACATGGTACAATGGTGGAGCCTTCCGAACAGGTGTGACGGTGAAACTATAAGCCGATGGCCAACATACCCCCTATGCCAACCAACCCCGCTCTCCCCTACTTTACTCATTTTAAAACTTCCCAGTAAGGAATCATTGTTTCAGGGTCTAAGTTTTTCCCTTGATCACCTAAATGAGGCTGGTTGTGACCGACAAGGGTCTTCGAGTCCAAGATCGATCCACTGATAGATAAAATATTTTTCATCTCATCCAGTTTCGAAAAAAGTTTCTAGCAGTATTGTGTCGAATAATAATTGTTTAACCCTCAACTACTCACCTCGGGTCAATATGACCCAGAACAAAAAAAAAAAAATTAAACAACCTTAGGGTGTCAGATATTAGTTTTAAACAACAGGAGAAGGCTTGAAAATATATATTTATTTATGTATACAATAAATGAAAGTTTTAAAATATGAATAACATGTTGAATTATAGGTCTGAAGTGAAGTACTAAAATAAAGGAACTCCTTAACATTACTATTATTAACATGATTTCTTTTGATTTAAATTCAAACAATTTTCTACGAACAACCTTTGCAGTTAAAACAGAAAAGAAACGAATGGTTTTTTACAAATTTAGTCCCCGCATCGGACACAAAAACATGGCTTACACAACTACTCACCTCGGGTCAAAATATCGATTTAAATAAAATAAACACCTCTCTTATTTTCCAGACACTGTCGAGATGTAACTGGAGCCAAAACAAAGGATATGTCAAAGTTTGGTGATCATTAAATGCCAAAAAGGTGTAAATAGAATGAAATGAAACTTGGTACGGGTCAATATGACCCGACGTGAGTAGTTAAGGTTTAAAAATAATTGTCTCCTTTTTGAAAGTAGATTGTTTTTATATTAGTGAATTTTTCCCTAGGAAACACTTCACGATTTCCCAAATTTAGCGCTTCTTTTAGTCGTTCGACTCCCGCAGTTTTTGGACATTGTTAATTAATGATAGATATCATGATTTTTTTTTGGGGGGACTTTAAGGCTTCCACTGAAGCCCTATACTACCTATACTAACACCCATGGCACTGGGTGATACTTCTCCTACGAAAGAAAAGCACCACCCAGAACGGGACTCGAACCCACAGCTCCGGCATGGGAGTACGGCGCTTTACCGCACAGCCACACCGGGCCCCAGATATCATGATTGGATAATGATGAATAAATAGTTACAGTTATGTGAAATAATAGTTACATCTCATTATGTAACACTAGGTTTAAATAATTTTACTAACTTAAAATTTATAAAAATTGAAGAGTCCACGGAAGAAAGGGGGGATGTCATTTGGAGTGCTTTCCGAGAAAATCGAGTTTTTAGGTTTGGATCTTTAATTACTTAAGTATCTTTTATCATTTTTCTTCAATTTTTTTATATGTCCTTTTCCTTTTTGTTTTGCGTGTCAAAATAATAAATTTGCCCGAAACAGACATATCACGCTCTAAAAAAAATGTTTTAGTAAAAAAAAACAATTTAAACACAACAGAAAGGGGGGTAGTCATGGACGCTCCCCCTTTCTTCCCTGTTTTATTGATGAAATGGTGATATTAATACACAATCCATATAACTTCTAACATGACTCTCCCCCATTCTAGGTTTTTCCGCGCGGACATTCCCCCTTTCTTCCGAGTACGTGGTTCTTTCCATCGCTTGTAACCAACCTACTGTCATTTTTTCTGAATATTTCTTTTCACCAACATATTCTACTCATCTAGACGAACAATTATATGTATATAACTGAAATTCGGAAAAAATTGACTCTCCCCCTTTCTTCCGTGGACTCTTTAATTATATTGATGAGTAAAATATTACAAACAAACAAACAAAACTCAAATTAGCAATAAAAGGAAACAATCGAGACTATCGAGAACAATATTTTTAAAGGATACAGTGACAGCCTCTATTTGTAAGTACCCATTTTTGCTATATAATGCATGAAAATGAAAAATAAACAAAATTTAAAAGTGTAATTTTATTTATTAACTTCGTGAAAAAAATATGACTAAAAAATGCTTTCAACTTCATGGAATTGTATACAAACAAAATAACTGATTGCCTGTCACTCCCTTGGCTTGAAAATTACTTGGTTAACGTCAATCACTCAGTGCTTGTAAAAAGAAATCACAGTTTTTGAAACAAAATATTTTCAACCTCTCTAAATCAACTACCTGAAACATTTTTTTGAAGTTCTAAGATAAGGTATGCCTAGACTAATAACACACAAGAACATTCTTTTTTCTTCAAAAACTCTGACACATTCGAGGATTGCTTTCCGAATGTTGACATGAGAAATCAACTATTTAGACAACTGGGAATCCTGGGTGCATGGTTACTTGAAGAGGGATGCCATAGCTTTTCTCTAAATACACTTTCTGTGACCTGTTGATAAAGTTTTTATTCTTTGCATTTACGACTGAGCTTGACTCTGATAAATATTATTTCAAGGTATAACAGAACCCATCCCCTATTCACAGAAATGTTCATCTTATTTCCAAATAAAAAAGAAAAGAAAAAAGTGCAAATGGAAACGTGCATTATAGCTCCTATCGTTCGAAATTAAAACCCTACCCCCCCCCTACTGGTCATCACCTCAGACTATCGATAGTATCCATAGTTTAATGTCCGATACTACCGAAACTATCGATAGCGGAGACTATCGAACAGAATATTTTACGCTTAAACAACAGCAACAGCGCAAAACAACAGAATATTTTAAGCCTAAAACAGAAAAGGAAAAACTAAAGCCAATGACCCTCAGGGGTAGAGGCTAAACAGTAAATGAATTAAGAACTTCTCATAAAAATTTCTGTTCTTAAATTTATTCTCATTGGCCAGGAAAAATTGCAAATGTATTTTTTTTATTTTATTTTTGTTTCTGGCGGTTTTACCCAGCCTTTCCCAACTTCTTCGTTATTTAATATTTATTTTAAATTGCTTTAGACCCATTCCAGGACAACTGTAATTTTTAAATATGAATGGAAAGTTTTGTAGTGAAACATAGTTATTAATCAGGAATATTATTGTTATTTATTAATGTTTACCGTTAAATAAAGGCTTCCATCAATCTAAATATCAGGGATTTAGTGTAATGTTATCTATTTCTAATGTTGTTATTTATTTACTTTTTATTGGTTTTTAAACCAACGTTTGAATAATTTCTGTTACCAATCCTGGAAATATTCATTTATGAATAATAAAAATCCTCTGATGTTCAGTATTTTTCCCATATTGGATGAGTTATTAAAGAAAACAAACGCAAGTATTCATGATTTCGTAGAACAAATATATTCTTTCACAACCACTTCCCCTTCCTTAGACAAATATTTTCATACATTTTTTATTTTATAGTTTCGAGAGGGAATATGTAATGGTTTTTATTGAATCGTAAGGGATAGGAACATGTAATATATTGTGTAGTCAAATTTTGAGATACTTACCTATAATGAGTTTTTGAAATCGATAGTTATTTTTTCCGAAAAATCATATATTAATTGTTATATTTTATTTTTAATTTTAAAATCATTATTGCTTTATAAATAAAATTTTAAATCGTTTTTAATTTTTATTGACTCCATTAAAAAATAATGACCACTCACTAAGTGATACGATATTGCATAAATAATAATGATCGAATTGGGGTAAACCGTACAGTTATTGGCACCCTTAAAACTACATTTCTTTAAAACTAAATTTGCTAATTTTGAAAAAAAAAAAATCTTCTAGCTCCAACAAGGCACATTTAGGTGGCGGGATGGCCGAGTTGGCAAACGCGTTAGAAAATACGCGTTGCCCATGGCAACGTCTGTTTAGAAACATGAAGATAGCAAGTTCAAAACCTGGAGCCAGGGGAAAATTTAATTAATCTCGGCATCAATTAACCCCCACCCTCTCCCCTGGCCCGGGAAACCCCGTATAGCCTGCAAGGCGAGGAAGGGGAGAAACAATAAAAGAAAAAAAAAAAAAAAAAAAAAAAACAAGGCACATTTTTTTGTAAGCGAAAATTACGATTAAACCTAGGTAACACTCTCCAGCAAGAATGAGGGACCGTTCTCATTGTTGGTCTGCGAGTCCAACGTACTTAGCCGGGCGGAACTTCATAGGAGTTTCCACCGACCATACCCACCAGTGGGACGCTTCCCATACGCGGTAATGAGATCCGCTGGAGGATGACCAAAATTAGACACTCTTTATTATTATTTTTTTTTTTTTTGTATCTAGCACCGTAATACGTAAATGTTCTCACTGAACTTATGTTTAATGATTGAATTAAATAAATAGTTTAACCCTTTAACGCCTGTAGAAGTGATGATATATCAGTTCGAGCGCTGCAGTCCCTGGGGCCTATAGACTGATATATCAGTTCCGCCCGCTTCAGCGTTAGAAGACTGAAACTGTGGACTATTGCACTAGGATAAAACCCCCAGTAATCAGCACCTCAAGAGATGTTTTTTTGGCTTATTTTTAAAAAAAAATTGAATTTTTACTTTTCGCTTTCGGATTATCATATCATTATTTAGGAATGCAACATTTATAAATCGTAGGTAACCACTCATATAAAAATATAGCATATAATTTAAAAATGTTATAAAATAAACAGATATACAAAACATTAAATATAACAGTTATAAAAATTTTGTCTATGTCTACTTAGGTAGTTCCTAAACGTATTTTTTTAATTTAATGAATATTAGAGGAGCATGGCGACCAGACAAAATAATCATCAATTTCTAATTCATATTTAGGGCGAGTGCAGGACATATCAAAGTCATTTTTCCATAATTGGCATTCACGTTTCTCTAACCCTGTTTCGAGCCCGTCCGGTATTTCCCAGTGAAATTTCCGAGGATTGTAAACTAATTGACATGGGGTTCTTTTCGGGTTTTTCCAAATTAGGTTTACCTGCACCGTATGCCCCTTAGAAGAAAAATATGAACAACCAGATAAAGAAGAGTGATTGTGGGAAAAAGTATTAAGGCCACCGGGCACGGCAGCCAGTCTAAGGTCTCAGGCCGCAGGGCCCCGCAATACACTCGCACTGCTCAGACGCTAAAGGGTTAAATTGTAGAAAATAATATTAGTTATCCAGGATTAAATAAATAGTGCGATCTGGTAGTTTGAAATGTATTTTGAATAATGCTATGAACTGTAATTTAATGTTGAACACTCTAAAATACTCCGTTTCATTGATATGTGCCAAATAAGACGGAACAAAAAATAGCTGCCTTTATAAAGCTGATTTCCTACGAAAAGGGTTCCTATAGAGGTGTGCTCAATCAGGTTTCGCTTAATTAGTGACTTGACATTATTGTGGATAACATCTTTTAGTGACTAAATTTAATAAAAATTGTCTTTATCCGTAAAATTCTATAGTTTTTGCGATTAGAAACACTTCTATAGTAAATTAATACAGTTTTTCGATTAAAAAGTTATGATCCTAAGGAACTTTGATCACAGGTTTTTTGCTAAGTTTATAAAACGCAACATTGCAACGCATTTGATATAATACTTTTGTTAAATTAGATGAACAGTCTTTCACGACCTCACGTTAGGTGCGGCATAGGTCAGCGGGATCCGATGCCTTACATTCCCTTCTTAACAGCCGATTTTCACATGAAAATTTCCGAAAGTCCCAACACTTCAAATACACAATTTAGTCTACTTTTAATGAGATTATTGCATTTTAGTGAAAAAATGTTGCTTACAGCTACAATTCTGTTGTTTTTTAGAATCGGATTCCGAGGTCCGATTTCCGATAAAGAATGGCGTAAATTCTGTATCGGCCTGTCCTGCGCCTCTTATGTCTAGTCCCAATCCTTACCAAGAGATAATGCCCTTGAGACACTCATTTAATTCCCTTTTAATCAAAAGATAACGCTTTCGTCAAAGTATTCCCATCGGACCCCGACGTCCGATATCGTCTGTGGCTCATACTAGCAGTCGGACACCGGGGACCGATACCGTCCAATTCAGGATACCCCTAAAATACGCCGCCGCAACTAACGTGTTAAAGGGTAGAAGTTATTGCATTAAAGCCAATAAAGCTTATTTTATTTTATTATATTCTTACATAAAATATTATGTAATATGATAACTGCGAATTTCCGTGCGTTTTCTTATTTTTTCATATAATTTTTTTCACAGTTGTTGATGATTTTTTTTTTTAATTTAGGACAATCATCAAATTAGAATATAATGAGTACTTTTGGACCCTGACCTTCATTCCCCCGATCCCATTCATGTGCTTGATGCCGTTGACGTGATAGCCAGCTTCAATTTGATCCGACTCAATTTGAAGCTAACGGCCCCCACAGAGGCCCATAAATGGTGGCGATTGATCTGAGCTTAGGCTGCTTTGTTGCTCGCCGTGTTTCGAATCTGTTGATGAGCTGATCCCATTTGTACCTGTCTTTTTGGTGATGTCAGGTCCCTTAACGAGGCTTGAAAAAAAAAAAAGAAAAAAAAATGATTTCCGATCCTATTTTGGGCGATGAATGCATCCTAATCGGATTAAAGAATTTGAATATGCCATAGATTCTGTTTAATGTCAATAAAAAAAGAAAAATGAGAAGAGCTTAAGGCTAAATACACTTATACATTTTTTAATATAAACGATGATGTAAGATTTGAATTCAGCACCCTCAAAACATTGACAAGAGTATATTTTTGGTTTTTAATAAATAAACGTTTTATAATGTTATTGAGGGTCCTGAATTCGAATATGATCCAATATTTTTTTTTTTAATTTCGTTGACCTTAATCAGAATCTCTGATACCTTAAATTTACTCTAGTAAATAAGAATGTTAGTGCTAGAATCATGGGGAAGTAACTAGAGATATAAAACATAGTAGTTTTATGTTGTTTTTATACTTATGTTCCACCAGGAACCTCCAATATTGTAATCTAATGCAAATTTATTGATATTCGAATAAAAAAAATGTGCAGATTGCTTCTTCAGCAATCTATCGTGGTTTATTTTAATAATTTAAATGGTAACTATGTATATTTTTATATAATTACGCTTTATCAGTATCAGTAAGATATTAAAAGTTTAAAAATCGAGGAACATGTTTATTCTATAATATTAAAGATAATTAAAGGTTGTTAATACGATTTTTATTTCCCTTAACCTATTGAAGGAAATTTCCAATTGATATTACACGTTTTAAGTTCGCTCAAGTGCAAGTTTTGACACCCTCCAAAATTGTTTCTTCATTTATTTTTTTATCTATTCCGCATCTACACAAATGGGTCATTGAAGGTAGTTTGTTTATTGAATAGAGTATCTCGGAATAATAATAATGTACGCTAACAAAATTCGAGAAGAAAATAATTCATTCCTCACCGAATCCGGGGGAAATTCCTTTTTATTCCTACTATAAGAAGCTTAAAAAAATTCAACACTAGGAGTGTGATTGTCGAGCACAAATACTAATGTCAATAGCGTGCACAAATAAAAACAACAAAAAACCAATTTTTATGACAAGACTCTTTCTGAAATGAAATGAAGCTTTTTCCGACCATGTTATACTGTATCCATTACAATAACTCTACTACAGAATTTTTAATCTTCCAAGTCAGACATTGGACACAATCATAAAACTTAATGGTACCATTGCATAGACGCAAATGTTAGTTTATTCAGTCTTTATGGCGTATTTTTATATCTCGTTGTACTTACTGAGTTGAGATAAGCATGCTCTCTGTGAAACAATTTTATTACAATAAATATGCACATAAGCACAGCAAGAATGTTCATTATTAAAGCAATTCTAAAAAAGATGTTTTTTTTGCCATAATTCATTATGAAAATTAATTATTATTTACAGTGACTAATATTTATAAACTGGATAGCAGCCGCACAGAACCGCGAAAAGTGGCGGAAGCTGCAAAAATTATTAATGTTTTATTTCATTAAATGTTAATGATAACTAATAAATTTAATACGTTAATATTATTATAAAAATTATATTATCATATCTTAATATTATCATTATATAATATAAAATAATTATAAAAAATGATAATACGTAAATATTAATTATAGTTGAACATATTTTCTGTGTTAAAGTTTTAAAAATCTAATATTTTAACTAAAATATAATCAAATATTAAACATTTGCTATTAAATATATACATAAAAAAGATAATTGTTTTATTCATAACTAGCCTGAATAAATAGATGACAAATATTCGTACATGAGGTGAATAAATTGTTATAAAGATTGCATTTTTAATTTAGAAAATTTTGAAAAGCAAAATGTTGGGGATAATATCTTGAGGAACTCTCAAGAATATGCTGAAAAAAAAAAATAATAATATTAAATGTACTAACTTGTTGTTTATTAAATAAAATTATCACGTTAAAGTTATTATTAGTGGTTTTCATTCGTTTTGTCACAATGATGACAGTAAATGATAATTAATAAGCCAGTGGCTAAGCCATCACATGGTGACATTGTTAATGTTTGGCGTTGGAGGGAGAAAAAAAAATTACTTTAGCAAAGGAAAAAATGATAAATCATCTAGAAAAGGGCAGAAGGGAAGATAGTGGATAGAGGGTGACACTTTCTCACTCAAATTTATCACCTAATAACTTCATATCGGTCAACCTTTCATACGACGTAAGACCGCACCTTTTTAATTTATTATTTCCAGTCTTTAGCGTGTTGCCGCATATTTATTCCTATATATGTTTTTGTGAAAACATATTGTTAAAAACTTTATTATAAGTTTTTAGTACCTACTGCAACATCAATAACCCTTACTTTCTGCATCTGATTATATTTTGAGAAAACATTTTTTTTTTTTTAAAGCCTTTTATATTTATACATATACATATATATATATATATATATATATATATATATATATATATATATATATATATATATATATATATAAACTATAGTATCAGAAAAGTATTGAAATGATCTGTGTTGAATTTAAAAAAACAAAAAATACACATAAGTTACTGCTGAAATCGTGTTTAACAAGTAGGTTGTGTCTTCATTTCTAATACTAACGGACCTGGACCCAGAATTGGGCATATTCGAATTCGCGAGTATGAATATCACCCGAGGAACCCCCAACCTGTAAATACGAATACAAATATTCGTATTCGCATAAAGGAATACGAATATATTTATATTCGCAAATATCGCAAATACGAATATCCCCTTATTCGCCGGGGGAATCTGCGAATATTCTCGTATTTTCATGGAAAGTCTGCGAATATTCGTATGCTCACAGCTGACATACACAAATACGTTCGTATTTACTTGATAAAAATACAGATTTGACCTGCACCCAGAGTTAGGTATATTCGTATTCGCGAGTATGAATATGACCCGAGGAACCCCAACCTGCAAATACGAATACCAATATTCGTATTCGTATAAAGGAATACGAATATATTTGTATTCTCGAATTTAAATACGAATATCCCCACGTTCGTAGGGAAAATCGGCGATTTTTCCCGTATTCACAGGGAAAATCTGCGAATATTCTCGTATTTGCATGGAAAGTCTGTGAATATTCGTATACTCGCAGCTGACATACACAAAGACATTCGTATTTACTTGATAAAAATACAGATACACTCGTATTCGCTACCATAATATACGAATTCACTTCTATTCGCAGGAAAAAATATGAATAAATATATATCCTCAACTAATAACACTTATTAATGTATTCTATGACTAAAGATTATTATTGTTGTGTTCACTTTTACGTTAATATTAAAAGTAAACATTTAATTGTTACATATTTACTACTTTCACTTACCAATATAAAAAATATATAGTAATGGAAAGTATTGCCATCGTGAAAAATTGTGTGTGTGTCTTATTATAATATTATTTATAGAGTATTATTTTCTAATATTTCACTTTAGCGACCTTCCACTATATAATAATACACACACACACACACACACACAGATTATTTCGTGGGACTTGGTTATTTGGACTAAGGGGACCCGAAATGTCCGGTTCTGTTGAAAACGAGAAGTCGAAATTTTTCATGATGGCAATACTTTCCCTTACTATATATTTTTTATATTGGTAAGTGAAAGTAGTAAATATGTAACAATTAATTATTTACTTTTAATATTAACGTAAAAGTTAACACAACAATAATAATCTTTAGTCATAGAATACATTAATAAGTGTTATTAGTTGAGAATATATATTTATTCATATTTTTTCCTGCGAATAGAAGTGAATTCGTATATTATGGTAGCGAATACGAGTGTATCTGTCTTTTTATCAAGTAAATACAAACTTATTTGTGTATTTCAGCATACGAATATTCGCAGACTTTCCCTGCAAATACGCGAATATTCGCCGATTTTCCCTGTGAATAAGGGGGTATTCGTATTTCATTTGCGAATACAAATATATTCGTATTCCTATATGCAGGTTGGGGGTTCCTCGGGTGATATTCGTATTCGTATTCGCGAATACGAATATGCCCAACTCTGCCTGGAACTCTGTGGAACAATGCGTGATAGTGTTGAAATCAGTGAGGAAATGTACTGCTGATGTCTGTAACAATTTAGTGCAGTGGCTCCTAGGCGTGGTCCCTTATGAGAGGTTTATTAGTAAAAAATAATTATATAAAAATAATAAAATAATTACATATGCATGTAAGTATTTCTTATTTTATTTTACATAAAAGTTCCTTACTTAGAGCTGAATAAGAATAAAGAGGTTTTTTTCATCTAAATTTTAATAAAGCATCGTAGGTAATTGTCGCTGGCTTTTCTTTTTTTTTTTCGTTTTGTTTTTTGTTCATTACACATTCGTGCTATACACCAGGGATACAATAACGCTGTGCATTAATTCAGGAGTCTTGAATTAATTTAGTAGAGTTTCCATGAATGGGGCAGTGGAGTGGGTATTACAAAGCAAGGTGGTCAAGTGGCCATTCGTAGCATGAGCCAACTGTTGGTGACAGAGTATCCTGCACCGATAGTTTATTTATCGTCCTTGCTTATTCAACAAAACCCTGGGATTGTCATTGCCATCATAATAAATATTATGACAATGTTTGGATTGATGACTTATATTAATTCACTCAGAGCCCGTGAGAACAAATCGACACCATTTTAAGAAAATTCTTTTAGCGTTTTTTATAATCCTTATAATATTTACATTAAAATCAATAGAGAAAACGGAAAATTTTGACGTTTTTCATTTCAGATTTTTGCATATGAAACGAAACAACTCATTGCACTGCAAATTGTATTATCTTATAATTTTTTTTTTATTTAACGAAATTTACAACTGTATTTAAATAAATACATTTAGTAAATGTGATAATAATAAGTAAATATGTCTTAAACAAACATGAAGAGAAGCTAGCTATTGGTAGCTCTCAACTGATACACTTAACATAGAAGGTCCCGAGGCTATCTTTTTTCAGACGCCTGGGAGGATTGTCTGGAATAGAGGAGGAAGCGAGGCTGGAAACAAGAGGGTTCGAGTGGGTAGGGAGTTTATTATGAAAGGAATGGTATCTTGATCGGGCCAAATATGCAACATATGGGACATTAAGGTCTTTACGGCTGAGTTTATTTGTTACGAAATAAGGAGCATTAAGGATTTTACGAAGGATTTTGTACAAGGATTGGATTCGAGAGGAGTTTGATGGTTTGGTGGAGCCCCAAAGCTCGATCCCGTAAGTCCAAATAGGTCTTATTATTATCATGTAAATTAGCCTTTTATAATTAATTGGTGGTTTTGAGCGTTTATCAAGTAAGTGTTGAAGTAGTCGTAAGCAGAGTTGGGCAAATTGTAATCTGAATAATCATAAATGAATATGAATAATTGTTAATTATAAAACAAATGAAAAATGAATAACCATTATTCATAATCAGTACGGAGTATTCTTAATGATTATTGAGTGTTTATGGTATTCATTTGAAATGAATAATGAATAACTGGTATTTAGTTATCCATTATTCATTTCAAATGATACCATAAACACTCAATAATCATTCAAAATACTCCGTACTGATTATGAATAATGGTTATTCGTTTTTCATTTGTTTTATGATTACCAATTATTCATATTCATTTATCATTATTCAGATTACAATTTACCCAACTCTGGTCGTAAGCAACGAGCAGTTTCTTACCGTTTTAGTCTTGTATGGCGATTCCAAGTAAGGCATTTGTCCAAGTGAAGTCCTAAGTAACGGATCAGTTCGACAGGTATAAGTGGATTGTTATTAAAGGATATTGTAGGACAGGGGGTCTTAGGTTTACGACGAAGTGTGAATGTGATTTGATGGGATTTGTTGAGATTGATTTTGATTCTCGAGTTTTGACACCATTCTTCGAGGATTGTGATGTGGGATTGGAGAGTTTGGGCAAGTTCTGGGTCATTATTAACTGCTTGCACAGCTGTGTCATCGGCGTAGATGGTGATAACAGTGATGGGTTGGAATGTCTGCTGTATAAACTGTGTAGAGGATGGGACATAGGATGCTACCTTGGGGAACACCAGCAGAATGCGAAAAGAGGGATTCTTATAAAAATAAACAAATAAAAAAAATACCAATGAATTAGTGTTGTGCTTATGTTTCAACTCGAAAAGAACTCCACCAAATAAAAAATATTGCGAATAAAAATTGTATAGCATCACAGTTTGTTTAAACTGATCTACTCAATATTAAAATTATCTCAATTCTGGGTAGGGATACTCATTAAAAGTGAAATTATTCGTGGTGTATAGTGGTCTAAAATCCCCGAAATGTTTGGATTTTTTTTTTCGGTTTCCTATTTAAAACTAACAAAGTGCGAACACATAGCATATGTTTCCCTATACCATAAAAGAATAGATTGTCCCTAATTGAATGACATATTTAGAGCTATAATAGGTTTAGTAGTTTAACCAAAATCGACCATAAATGATCTGCAATTTTAATTATTGTGGTGGGAAAAATGTTACTGTTAAAAGTTGTAGAGGATCACTTATTGCATAAAACAAGTTCCTCTAATATAATATTTCCTTTATCCTGCGATGAGGGGCAAACGAAAAACCATAAAAGTGCATTTGTATCACGTACTTACTTCTTGGATATCTTTTTGTGAAGTAAACTTAATTTTCAACTACGAATCATCCACATTCTTTCATTTATTTAAATTCACGATAGTATATTCTAAGCACCTAACTACCTCAATAGTTATTTCTAAGTAATATTTAATCATATATCCTTATATGTATAAACTACATAACTAATTTTAACTTTAATACTTTCATTTTATTCAGAATAATCTTTTTGAGTTGCAGTCGGTGGAACAAAAACGTAATTTATTTTCTCGTTAAAAAGGTAAACATAGTGGAATTTTTTTTTATCGATTTTGCCGAAAGGTCGTAATTGATTTTAATTTTAAGTAACTCATTCCTCGCAAAATTGTAAGCTCTTTTATTTTAGAGACGATACGATTTTCTCTGCGATTGATTCTTTTCCATTTATAAGCAAAAAAAAAAATCTAAAAATTTATATTACGTTGCCAACATGTAATTCTATAACAAAAGGACCTGGGTCTTCTTACAAACTTTTTTCCACTCCTTTCCATCCGCTGCCGACACCATAGGGATTTAAAAAATTCCTATCAGAATTTTCTTAAAATAATTTTGATTTTGCCTCAGAGGCTCTTATAGTTGAATTATAGTCATAGAAGGCGGTTCTGAAAGAGGTTAGGTTATATTATTTCGGGGGCACACAACATCTGAGGTCTTTTGTGCCCTTTAGCCGTTCCATAATTTATAAATACAACCATATCCTTACAAATACATACATTTGAATACGTATAATTACATTTGTACACACAGACATTGGTACATATAAGCATACAGTTCTAACTCATTTATTCATCTGTCTGTTTATTTATTTGTCTTTTCGTATTTTCCTGCTATATTTTGTTGAAAAAATTGTTTTTCTTTAGGAATTCGATAATTATAGCAATATTACTATTGTTGTCACCTAATATTGTTTGAAGCTTCCTTTCTATCTTGCGATTTCGAAAGAAGCTGTCATAGAGTGGGCATTTTTCTAAAATGTGGTCTATTGTCAGCTGCTCACTGCACCTCCCACATGTCGGTGGTGTACTTTTATCAATGAGGAAACCGTGCGTAAGTCGTGTGTGTCCAATTCTGATTCTGGTTATTACAACTTCCTCTCTTCTGTTGTTTCTACAGGAGCTTTTCCACATTTTCGTATGTTTTTTAATTTATTGGGTCCCTCAACATTGTCCCAGAGCTGATCCCACATCATCTTGGCTTGGGATTTCAAATAACTACAGATGTCTGATGAGGTAAAGACATTGGTTACCTCCATTAAAGATAGTGCTGCATCCTTGGCCGCTATATCAGCTGCTTCATTTCCCTTAATCCCTACATGCGATGGTGTCCAGGCGATAACTAAGTTTTTGTTCAAGTCATTAATCATGGATGAATATGCCTGAATTCTTCTTATGATAGGGTTTTTAGAATATAGGTCTGTAATTGCCATTATAGCTGACAGGGAGTCCGTAAATATGACGAAGTGTTCCTCATCTCGCTGCATTATGTGATAAAGTGCTGTACTCAAAGCGTAGCATTCAGCGGTGTAGTTACTTGTGAAGGGTGGAAGCTTCTTTTTAATTTCATAGTATCTGGTCACAACGGAGCATCCTACATTAGAGTTTAATTTAGACCCATCTATGTAAAGAAAAAAACTATTTTTATATTTATCTTTAATTTTTTGATATTCTGTTCTATAGATTAATTCTGAATTATTATTTTTCCTGTATTTGGTGAGCGTGAGGTCTATTGTGGGCATTTTTAATGTCCATGGTGGGTAGGTAAATTCTTCAGGTGTGATATTTAGGTTGCGGATTTCCTCGATGTATCTTCGTGCTCTAACTCTGAGAGGTGCGGGGAGTCGTCGGTTTGCAATAAATCTTCGAGTTTTCGGTTGGAAGATAGGTTTCCAGGATGGATTTTCGTGGTTAAACTTTAGCTTTCCAATGTATCCGCATGCCAGTTGGTGTCTTCTCACCGTTAGTGGAGCTAGACCAGCTTCTACACATAGACTGTTAACGGGGCTTGTTCTGAAGGCTCCTGTAGCTAAACGGATACCAGCGTGGTGCACTGAATCTAAGGAGGAAAGCAGCTTGAGATTGGCTGATGAATACACGATGCTGCCGTAATCTAATTTAGATCTTATTAGACATGTGTAAACTTTAAGCATGTTGATCTATCAGCTCCCCATGAACAGCCAGCTAAGACCTTCAGTATATTAAGTCTTTTTTGGGATTCATCCTTTAGCCATTTGATGTGATCTTTCCAATCTAACTAACTATTTAATATTAGTCCCAGAAATTTAATATTTTGTGCAAAGTTAAGATTTCTACCGTTGTAGGTCAGCTCTGGAGGAGGGGTTGGCGATCTAAGCTTTCAAAAAATCATTCATTTTGTTTTTTCTATTGAAAAACGTAATCCGGTTTGGGCAGACCATAGTTCTAGATTGTTTAGGCATTTCTGTATTGTTGCTTTCATCCTGTTTTTGTCATTAAAAGTAAGTAATAGTGCAAGATCATCCACAAATAAAAATGTTTTGAGCGGTTTCGGTATGAAATTGGTGACATTGTTAATGGCTATAGCAAAAAGCACATACTAAGAACGCTTCCCTGAGGTATTCCATTCCTCATTTTCCTTACCAATGATAAATTATTACCTACCCTGATTTGGAAGGTACGATCGCTCAGAAAATTTGAGATCAATATGGGAAGTCGACCTCTTAATCCCCATTCATGTAGGTGTTGGAGGACTAGCATTGGGTTCAAATTATCATACGCTTTTTCTATGTCGAAATATATTCCGAGGCATTCCTTCTTGTCAGCAAAACTATTCAATATCTCATACTCCATCGTTACAAGGTGATCTATCGTAGAGCGTCCTGTTCGGAATCCACATTGCGCGTTCGATAATAGATTATTTGATTCTAGTACCCACATAAGCCTTTTAAACACCATCTTTTCTAATAGCTTACATATGCAGCTAGTAAGTGAGATGGGGCGGTAGATAGAAGGGTCAAGCTTATTTTTTCCGGGTTTCAAAATTGGTATTATAATTGACCTCCTCCAAATATCAGGAAAATCCCCAGTGCACCATACATGATTGTAGAGGGCTAGAAGTGCATCCTGTGCCGGCTTTGGGAGATTTTTCAACATGGCTTTATGGATATCATCGGCTCCTGGTGACGAAAGTTTAAGTTCTTTTATATTAGCAAGTAGTTCAGTTTTCGTAAACGGAAGGTTATATGCTTTTTCAGATTGGGTATCAGTTGTGCCTATGTCCGGGTTATATGAAGTTATCTGTATTTGGGACCGGTATAGACTTGAGTAATGTTCTGCGAAGTACTCTGCCAAAATTCTCGGGTCTTGCTCCACTTGATCATTAACTAAAAGCATAGGGTGGTAGTCAAAGAATTTTCCTGAAATACTTCGAATCTTCTTCCAAAACAACTGTGGTGAGGTACTGGTTGAAATAGTTTTTAGGAATTGTTCCCAGGATTCCTTCTTCTTGGTTTTAATAACTCTACGGGATATCGAACGCTGTTTTTTATATTTCATTAGATTGGTCGAAGTTGGTTCCTTTTGAAAGATTTTGAGGGCTTTTCTTCTTTTTTTGATTGCTTCTTTGCATATTTTGTCGTACCACGGAATTCGTTTTTTATGATTAGTATTACTACTACTTTTTGGGATTGTGATTTCCGCTGCTTTAATGATGGTTGAAGTGATAAAATGGTTTTTTCCGTTACTATTGTTAATTATTGATATATTTGACTCATTTATTGTTATATGATTTTGAAACGTTGCCCAGTCGGATTTTTCTGTGATCCATCGGGGATGTTTAGAAATTCGGGAATCACCATTAATAAAACTGATTATCAAAGGGAAGTAGTCGCTTGAATATTGGTCTTGGGAAACTTGCCAATTTAGATGTGTATATATGGTCGAGGAGCACCAAGTGAGGTCTATGGATGAAAAAGTATTATAGGCTGGGCTTAAGTACGTGGGATGTCCGGTATTTAGAGTAATGAAATCGAAACTATCTATTATTCGCCTAATTGTATTTCCACGGCTAGAGCAATATGTAGACCCCCAGGAGGTATGATGCGCGTTGACGTCACTCATTACGATGCACGGCGAAGGAATATTATTTAGAAAATTATGCAACTCCAATTCAGATAGATCGTCAGGAGGTAAATATATATTGGTCAGGAAAACTGGGAAGTGAAGGAAAACCTTGACAACAATGGCTTGAAGAGAAGTATTAATGGGTATCAACTCCGAAACTACCTTTTTATGCACAGCAATCAAACCCCCCCCCCCCCCACATGCTCTGTTTCTATTCTCGTAATATTTTCTATAGATTTTATATTCTTTTAGATTAAAATTTTTTTGGGGGAGCAATTTACTCTCTTGTATGCTTATTGCTATTGGACGATATTTGTTTATTAAAAGTTTCAACTCTTCATATTTTCCGGTTATACCGTTACAATTCCACTGAATTATGTTGGTTGTGAAATTCATTTTTAAAGAAATGGTTAAATAAATACGTTTATGTAAGTAAATATAGGAACAAATAATTAATATAAATAGCTAAAAACTAAAGAAGAAACATATATATATATATATATATATATATATATATATATATATATATCATAAATTTATAAACATATATTTGCATAAGTTGATAAAAAGTAATAATGATAAGATACTAAATCATACTTTAATCAGTTTGCATTCTCTCTTTACTCTGTTTTCGCTTAGGGGATTTATTTCTAGATCTACTTCTTGGACGTCTTTCTTTTACTAACGTCCACTCGCCCTGTTCCTCTGGGTGAACGAGGGGAATGTTTACATCCTGGGATGTAGGTTTTTCCGAAGATGTAGTCTTCGGATTTGAGGAAGGCTGGGTGGTTTTCACCAGTTTTCCAGCCGAGGGTGGTGGAGCTTGGGGGAATTTGAAAAATCAGGAGGAGATGAATTTGAGGAAATAGAGAGATGAGGAGCGGGGACAGGTGACGGGTGGTGGGGAAGAGGTAGGGTGGGGGGATCGCCTTTATCATTGCCCGAAGTGCTGGCAATAGCTAAAGGCGTCTTACTTATTACAGGCTCTAAAGGTTTTTTAAATACGAAATTATTAACAATTAAATCGTCTGTCTGTACACTAACATTTATTTTATTTTTAACTATATTAGAAAAGGTAATTTGGGTGGTTAACGGATGTAATTGTTCATATTTCTTTTTGGCAGCTACATACGTTATTTTTTCAGCCTCTTGGATACCTTTAATTTCTTTTTCTTTTATAAATATTGGGCAATTTTTCGAAAATGAGTCATGTTGACCCGAACAATTAACACATTTATAGGGACTGTTACATTCTATTCCTTCATGCTTTGTGTTACCACAAAACCTACATAAAGGTTCCTTTTTGCAAGTATTTTTAGTGTGCCCAAACTTAAGGCAAATATAGCATCTAGTAGGGTTAGAAATAAATTGCCTAACAGTAAGGTTATAGAAACCGATTTTAATTTCACTGGGAATTGTTGGGTTATTAAAAGTCAAAAGGTAATTATGGCTATCTCTCTTCTCGTTATTTCTAAAATAGGTCAATCTTTTAACATCTAATACATTTTGCGATTTTAATTCATCTTTTATTTCATCCATTGAGCAGTAATTTAAATCTGGGCACCAAATGATTCCTTTGCTTAAATTTAGTTTGCCATGTGGCTCTACTTTAACAGGGAAATTGTTTAATAATTGTTCACATCTAAGATGCTTTATGGATTGTGTTTGTGCTTGTACTTCTACTTGTGGATTGTACTTCTACTAAAAGTGTACCATCTTTTAGTTTTTTAATAATTTTAAGATTTCCGGCTAAGTTTTTTAAGCATTTGTTAATTAAAAACGGCGACACTTTCTTGAAATCTAATAAATTTCCTTCCTCATCAGTGCCTAACCGTTTTATTATTAAAAACTTTGTGGAATTTTTTTGTTTAGATTCAATATTGTCCAATAATGAACCTTTAATTCTACCTTTTTTCCTCATTAACGGAGGGGAATCTGCCATTTTAAGCAGTAAAATAAATCAAAAATAAAACGAAACAAAATATGATAACTTCTAATATATATGAAACAAAATAAATACTAATTAAAGAAATAAAAGAAGAGAGAAAAAAAAATGAAGTAATAATAAAGTTTGACTTATCAGTCGATGCTTAATCCCCGGGAGCTCAAACTGCCAACACTGCACCAGGTATAAACACAAACTCCGGTTCTGAAAGATTTAGGAGTGCACTCAGTTTTATTTATTAATTTTTGTTTCAATGATATTATATCCTATTTTAATACACGACAATGGTAGTAATTGTAAATAAACACATCTAAACTATATTCCAAGAAAGATAGAAATTAATCAATATATATTATAAAGCAAAGTGTACAATGTGCGTGCCGAAAAGGCTCAGAAACGACTCCACATACGATTAAGAGATTTATGTCAGCGTGTAACTGTATGTCCCCTAACGGAGAAGAAAGTTTCCGTTTTTCTCTTAAGGGTGTGAAATTGAAGAGAAAAGGACTGGAATTTTATGCCTCTCGCAACATGTAATTAGAGTTTATGAATGAAAAATTTAGTTCGAGCTGCAGACCACCAGGAAGCGCTAGGGTGTGTTTCTCTCAATGTTTATTGTTCATTCATTCCGTTATATTTGTAAAAGTTATATATTTTGTCAGCTGTTCTTTTTAAATTACTTAAAAATCAAGCGAAAATAATTAGTTTCACCTTTTCTTTTAAAATAAATTAATGATTTTACATATCTGCAATCAATTGGAAAACCGACTGGATACTATACAAAATTAATTTTCTAATAAGAAGATTAATTGATAAACACATTACATTTAATCAATATCTAACATATACTTAAGTAAATTTAATGCAATATGAGTGAGCGAATAAAAACAGGCATAAAACAAGAAAGAAGAGCTGAATAAACTGATTATAAACCGATAATAACAAGTTTGAAGTGTTCTTATTGTATGTATTTATAAAAAAATGGTTTTATTACTATGTATGATGAGCATTCCAGTTGACAAAATGATGAATTGACTCCAATAATAAAATTTTTTCAATAAGATTTTATCACCGCTCATAGTTCAGGATAAAAAGAAATATGATGAAAAAATTGTGCCCTCATGATATTTTGGTTTTCACTTAGTAACAGTAGTAAGATTGGAGAAGTGCAGAGTTCGGCCAAATTAGCGTGGGGGGGGGGGGGGGGGGGATATATTAAGGGAGGTTGAACTGGAAAAAAGGTCTTACAAAAAAAGTTTCTATGAATCTTCGGTATTTTCTAAACTTCTGGATCTAATGGGACCATCACAGTAGTCGGCGTAAGTGGTACTCCAAATATAGTTTTTTTAACTAATAATCTAATAACTTATTATCTGCTGACTGCTTGGAATGGGCTTATAGGATTCATAATCACAGAAACCATCAAAAACGATGCATGACTCGACAAAGTTGCAGCAAAATGAATTGTTCATCCACCATTTTTAACACCCTATAAAGTATATAGTGTTCCTTATTTGGGCGGACACTGCAGATCTCGAATCTTAATATTGATACAATGTTAAAATTTTCAAGAAAGTACTAATTTTGTTCTATATTTCCTTTAATTTTAAAGTTTTTCTGTTATTAAAACTGCCACACAACTACCGGAGCGAAGCCGGGCACCCTAGCTAGTTAATTAATAATACAGGAAAAAAAAGGACAAAATAAGACTGCAAAAAATAAATTATATTTAAATAAACATCTGAATAAACGGAGGCATTCTTATTTATCTGGTAACTCTATTTATATGAATGAAATAAAAAATAATAATTTACAACGAATATTTACAAGCAATGAAAACGCAAATAGTTAAAGAGGTTACAAAAATGATCACTTTGTAACACAAAAATAACCATATAACTTGAGCTTCAGAACAAGACTAACTCTCTAGTCCATCGCTCATTATATTTAGTCGTAAGAAGAAAGCCTGGAAGGTTCGAGGCCAGGGTAGATGGTACACGAACATCGTAGTCACAGACATGTACTATGACAGTTTGTTCCAACTATGCATTAAGTCCAACAAGAAATCTATAACCATTATAAACCGTATCTTTTGTGAATCTTTTTACGTTGAAGTATTATCAAAATTCCTTTTTTTTTTCATTTATTCTTTGGACGTAACCGACTCTTCAGAACGTCTAAGGTATACGTTCGTTTATTGAGTATTCTCATCAAGTAAAGATTAATTTGAATAAATCAGATCTAATTCGATTTGAAATTCAGTTTGAAAATCTAGTCATTATTTTGTAAGCAGAGAAAATATTAATAACTTTAAATAGCTTTTATTCATAATTGAATGGTTTACCTAAAAACTTGATAATTGTTTTCATTTCTATTATTTAAAAAAAAAATCTGGTGCGTGCGCGCAACACACATCTTTCACTTACAACTCACTGTTTTGTTAATTGCCACTTCTCAAAGTCACACATTTTTCTACATTCATTTCTACTTTTGTTTTTATTTTCTCTATGAAAAACAATTAAATAAAAGTTTTTACTTGTGATACTTCGGCAATGCCAGCATAATACTCCAAGTCGTCTGATTTTATAATTCTGTAGGTAGTTGTTGAAAACATCATTTAGATACCATGAAACAAATAATTTGTGTGTTCAACGTTTTTATGAGTTGACGGAATATTTTTCTTTTTTCCTCCTCTATAGGTTTACTTGATTTTTTTCATATTTCATATTTAGACATTTCTTATTTTTAGGCGTAACGAGAGACAGTTAATTTCTCATATAAACAAAAACAAAGGTACTTTGTACTTTGTCCTAAGGTATAGGAAAACAAAAAAGGCCCCTTCCCCATTTAAACCCCCTCAGAACATTTTAATGATCATAAAGCTTACCGGATATTAAAGAACACTATAATTTTTATTTGATCAAAATCGTTTGATCTGTTCTGGATAAAATTGAAAAAAACGAAAAAAATTAGACAAAATCCATTAACTAAAGTACCCCCTCCGTTTGACCAATTTTGATGAAATGTTTGCTATCACATCGTGGGTATATACATACATCAAATACCCAGTTTGATCAAAATCGTTAAAGCCGTTTTTGAGTAATTAAAAAAACACGTGAAAACGAGACAAAATTTATTAAGTAAAGTTCTCCCTCTGGTTGAAGAATTTTGATGAAATTTGTACAGCTATATCTCGGGCATATTAATAGATCAAATACTCAGTTTAATCAAAATTGTTAGAGCCGTTTTTGAGAAAATCGAAAAAAACGTAAAAGTTATTAAATAAAGTACCCCCTCCGTTTGACCAATTTTGATGAAATTTCTGCTGTCACATCGCGGGCATATACTTACACTGAATTCCCAATTTCAGATTGGCACGGTTTATAGTTGTTGAGCTAGTCTGTTCACATACATATACACAAACAGACCATTTCGCGGGACTTGGTTATTTTGACTCAGGGGACCCCAAAACGTGTATTTCCGTTGAAAATCGGAAGTCGAAATTTTTCACGATCGCAATACTTTCCCTTACTATATATTTCGTATATAGGTAAGTGAAAGTAAAAATCTAATAAATAAAGTTAATGTTGATTGTTACATATTCGAGAAATCTCACGGGAGTAAAAATAAATATTTGTATTCATAATTTACTGATTCGTTATTTCAAATGTTCCTAGAATACTTCCATGATGAAATATTTGATTTTTTGTTGTTAAAATTATGAATTATAACGAGAAAGAAATAGGTTTTTGATCATATTCACGGCCTAAATTTTTTAGCTATCTCCGTAGGATCTCGTCCCTTGAAGTAACCCTTGACCTAATAAGGGTTGGTCTTTATCTTAAATCCAAGCCTTCATTCTTTAACACTCCCGAGTAGAGAATAACATTGGAGGGCTAAGGACTCAGAATTGGCTGCTTTTGGGTCAACGAGCCATGAGCAAAAAGTTACCCCCAATTCATCTTTCCCTCTTCCCCTACTCCCAAACACTAACGACTCTAACAAACTAAATAGAATTTTGCTTTCCTTCTTTTGGACTTTGTCGTCTTCTATCAATTTTTTGTCCTTAAATGTGTATCTTTTTTTATATGATCTAATAATATTAAAATATTCGAGATTTCATTGAATAAAAAAATTAATAAAACTTGCGTGTTTTATTTGAATACAAATATATTTTTTAATATTTTATTTTTGAAGAGAAAGATTTGTTTTTTCCAATATGTTATGAAGTGATTCCTTTCAGTCAAGTACAAAGACTTGCTAGTGTTCAGTTGAGTCAAGTCTTTGTACTTGCTAATGTTCAGTTAAGCACCAGTTTTTAAAATATTATGAGTTCTCCCGAACCATTGGGTTTGTTGAAAATTTAGGGACAACGAAGAGGCGACGAGCCAGATCCCGAAAAAAAAAACCAGAGTGAGGTGGCCTAAGAGAGAGGTGTAATTTGACATATCATCAATTGACAAGATTTTTAAGAAATCGATGTATTATTTAACTAAATTATTAATTAAAATATTGTTAATTGGGATTAGAAAGGAGTACATCTGAAGATGAGGCATTAAAGCCTCGAAACGTTTTGATAATGTTGTAATGTATTGAAAATATATATATCATGTATTATGTATGTATATCATACATGTATCATGTATTGTAACGTATTGAAAATATATATATATATCATAATGGAAGATGTGAATTTTCACTGTTTTACAAATTGGAATAATCATTTTAATGTTTCGGGAGACTGCTGGCTGCTAGAAAATTATTAAAATTCATTATTTTATTTTTATTCAGTCCACTTATAAATTTATATACCTTAAGTTAAATTAAAATTAATTACAGTAGACTTTTTATTTAAGGTTAATTATCAATTTTTACGATTCTTAACTTATGATTTTTTACTACTTTTGAATTTCACTCTTTTTTTTTATTGAGTGATTAATGATCAGTCAGAAGCGTGAGTCAGAATTAAGTATAAGGGTGTTACTTTAATTTTTTTCTCCAAAATTGCGAAAATTATATATTTTTTTAAAAGTAGGGGAGAGCGGGGTTGGTTGGGAACAGTTTTCACTTTTTTGATTTTTGAGTTGTTCCTGTTAATATAATCCCAATAGGGCTGGTATCACTGTAAACTCCAAGTATTAGAGTACTTCAAGTACTTTTTTCACCAGATAATATTTAATACTAAGATCATAGAAAATTGAAGAATTCTTCAATCCAGAGTACGCCAATTAACCCCCTATGTGGGGCAGGTTGGCCTAGAAGGTGGGGTTGTTTAGCCATCTCATTCCAGTACTGCCTGACAGATATTATTGTTATTAAAAGCTGCACTATTATGGTATAATAATTATGAATTGATTTTTAACAGCTTTTAATGGAAAATAGAATGACAATAAAAGAAGATAGAAGTTTAGACTGTCGTCACTTTCTGCATAAGAAAAATTGCTCTCATCCTCCTTGCTGGAACTAAAGACAATCGGTAGTTTCACCTTTGTTTATGTTTATCTTGCTTTTGTGAATTGCGACTGCGCAAACAAACCCCAGTTGAAGAGAGCCAACTAATCCCACATGAAAGATCATATGAAAGATGGCTGCAAGGACAGGGGAGAACAATCAAACAAGAAACTGGTTAGTCGAAAGGTTACGTTTTTCAAAGGAGTTTGGAGCAATGTGAACAGAATCGGAGTCAAATGTTTTACCATGCCTTTAAACCAAATTTACTGAAAATATAAAAATTTACTTACATGTTGTAAAATCAATCAATGAAGCACACTCTTCTCCACACTGTTAGCATCGGTATGAAAACTCAGGACAAGACTCCCGAGGTCGAGCGGGTCACATGATACAATGGTGGGACCTTCACAATACGTGTGACGGAAACTATAAGCCAATGGCCAACCTACCCCCTATGCCAACCAACCCCGCTCTACCCTATATTTTGTTAATTGTGGTTTTTGGAATGTTTAAATTCCAATAAAAAAAAAAAAAATGGAATAAATAATTTTAAATCAGTAAAAATTCTAAGAAAAGTCCTATATGGTTTATATTTTAGTTCAGTTTTTTTAAAAGTTTTATTTAACATAATATTTGCCTTGTTGTCAATTTACGTTATTTAAGCTGTTAAAATTATTTCCTTGTATGATGGATTAATTAATTCTGTTACTAAACCTTAGAGGAACTAGTCCAAAAGTGACCACACAATATATTACTTTAAGTCCGTAAACTACAGCTAGCTTACGCTTAGCTCCTGGGTTCCCTTGTGGTCCCAACTTTCGTACAGTTCCACGTAATTAAAGCTTTAAACATTTTCGGTCAAGTTTAAGTAATTTTCATTTTCCTAATTAATTTGATGTGGTTATTGTAAAAACAAAAGTTAATTAACATTACGGGCATAATAAAAGAAACTTGAGATTTTTTTCTTGTTGTCTTCGAATATAACTTTTTTCCCCATAAATGACATTGTTTTAATATATAGTATAATATTGGCTAAATAATGAAATGATCTATTAACGTAATCATATATCATCTATACAAGGCGTTCGAGATAAGCACAGACAAAAAAAATAAAAGGCTTTTTAGATCAAATTTAAACAAATATTATGTGTGAAATTAAAAGAAAATATTAATGAATAAATATATTTTTTTAACTCCTTGGAGTTAAAAAAAATAGTTATTTAATACATTTTAGTTTTATTTATGATATGATTTGTTGCGTGTGGAATGAAGGAAAGGGAAACAAGTTAAAGATTTTAAGTTGGATTAATTAAAAGCACATGTTCGAATTCCTGACTTATCACATTCTTGGGTGTTATCCCAAATTAAATATATGTGAGTGTGTGTGTGTACACACATACACACACACACACACACACACACACACACACACACACACACACACACACACACACACACACACACACACACACACACACACACATGTATATTTAATTTTGGATAACACCCAAGAATGTGATGACAGGAATTCGAACACGGGATTTTAATTAACCCAACTTAAAAATCTTTGAAATGAACGCATCCAAGTAATATTTTAAATGACAGAAGCTGAAAATCGTAGTTTTTCTTTTCATTTTAAAAATATTTTCATGGTTTATAATAAGCGATAAAAAATTAAGTAAATTTCAGTGTTTATTAATTTAATTCTGATTTATTTTTTTTATTTTGTACAATTTCATCAATTTTTGTTCATATTGAAAATTTTAATAATGTTGATAGCTTTCAGTCTTTTCTTATTTAATTTTATTTTCTTCCCCCTTTTTTTTAAATATTTATTTTTCAGTTGTGTAATGAGAGCTTTAATTCATTTTACTTCATTTCCTAGAGAAGATTTTTTTTTTTTTAGAGAAGATTAGTTTTTTCGTTTTTTGTCGAACGTACATAAAAATATCTTACAGTTGCGATTAAATATGTTAATCACCTTAAAAATGTTAAGAGTTTAAGTCCTTTAAGTCTGTTGTTATTTTTTATTATAATCACAAACACATCCATTCAAAATAAGAATTATTATTTTTTTTTAATTTAAATTTATTGAATTAATGCTTCGATATATTTGGATAGTATCCTTATGCTGTACATCGATAATTTATCTCTTTATTAACATCCGTACTGAAAAATGCGCAGGAAAAAAATTAAAGCCTATCTGATACAAGGTTCCTTTCGTAAATTAATTGTTTTAATAATAAACTATTTATATTAAAAAACTGTGATTTTTTTAGTTTTAATTCTATTATTTTATCATAAGAGTAAAAGTATACAAGATGGTGGATAATTATTGATTTACAAGCATCTTGGCCTTCGATCTTGATTTCCGATCTAAGAAAACTATGTTGATGTTTAGATAATAGGAATCAGAAATCAGAAACGTTATTGAGGAATCTGTTTGTATAGGGCCCACTACTCCACTCAGGGGCTGAGTAAACTATCATCGGCCCCCTAGCGCTCAATAGTTACGTCAATCTATCTATACCAAACACAAGCTGTAATGTCAGTGATCTATTAATAGAATAGCCTAGTTTCAACTTGAGAAGGTACTGAAATTGCAATTATGGCGCCTGTTCTTGGGATAAAAACAATAAATTAAATAAATAATTATATTTTCTTTTAGTTAAACCTCTAGTAAGGAAAAAAGTACATAAGGATACCTTTATGACAAGCCGGGGGTCATATAATATGGACAACACGTATTGCAGCTGTAAGTAGTAAATCCAACTACAGTCGAACCTGGATAACTGGAATCTCTTGGTGACAGGATTTTAATTCCACTTACAGAGGTATTCCACTTAAACAAGGTTTCACTTATCCAGGGTACAGGTATCTTGTTAAGGGGGCATGTACCACTAAAAGAGGTTTTCAAACAACTTGCAATTTTTATAAAAAATATTACAGTTCACACTTAAAAACCATATATACATAAAATATTGATATTAATCTAATCTTAATCTGTGGGTGACCACCTTTTTTAAATTATTTAAAATATTGATACAATTATTTGATTTTTTTGTAATGTGAAAATAAAACAATGCAGATTACAAGATAATTATGTACAAATTAATGAAAGTAATCACTTACTTTTTTTCTCTACTTCACTTTGGCACTTAAAAATGTTTTTTTTTTCTATGTCATAAAATTTATCAAAGATATCACCTTCTGCCCCATTATTCATTTCAAAAAAAGTCTACAATATCTCAATAATATTTAGTGCATCATTTTTCGTGACTGAGCCTCCCTAGCTCTTCTGAATTTTCATTTCCGTCAGCTGTTTTAAATTTTTTAAGGATTTCTTTGGCCCGGTGCGCACGGACGACACTTTTACCTGGAGTATAATAGTATAATCCGGTCGGTCCATTAAACTCCAGGTACACCTGACCACAAGCCTATAGGCTTATAGTCCGGATCGCACTAACCGGTGTGCACCGGGTCTTAATCTTTCAGCTCTCCTGCTGTTATAATTTCATCATTATCATTTGGGCATACTGTTTGAATATTGGAAGCTTCTCATTGCTATCTTTTATCACATTTTCCTAATCCTGGCTGAACAGGATAACCCTTCACGTTTTCTTAGAAATGTGGATTCCACTTATAGAGGTGAATACAAAAACCATCCCACATACAGAGGTAACTCCCAAAAAAATTATTCCACTTATAGAGGTGAAAACAATCCAGTTCAACAGTTTGTTTAAGGGGAAAATGAAGGGGCAACAAGTTTTGTACCACGTTTAGAGGTATTCCACATAAGCAGGTCCCACTTAACCAGGTTCAACTGTACCTGGGAAGAGTTGTGACTGAGTGCAGCAATTCAGAAGTTGGAAAATGCAGAGTGGTAAATAAGAGTGCATCTCTTATAGTATAGTATTCCCATGAAAAGACAAAGCTATTGACATAAAACCAGTTATAGCCGCGAGAAGTGTACTCAAAGTGAGGAACCAGGAGCCCTTAAGAAGGTCTTAACAAAATGGCTTCACGGTGGATCAGAAGCAATACCCAACCTTTGGAATCGTATGCAGTGAGCCTCATATTCTGAGAACTTAGCTGAGACGGGAATTGCGAGCTGTCTGAACGAGATAGAGAGGCAGCCTCTAGTGATGTAAAACTATACTCGTAGATATCTTCACTATCGATACTTTCTAAAGTATCGGACATAAAACTATCGATACTATTGATAGTAAATGGTAATGTACAGGGGGGGGGTAGAATAGTTGAATTTTTGATTAGGTACGATAGGAGCTTTAATGCTTGTTTTTGATTGTACTTTTTTGTTTTATTTTAATAAGGGAATAAGATAAACGTTTCCTTAAATGTCCAGTACCAGTCGAAAGTTTAGACTCACTTTTATTTAATTCACAATCTTCAAGTTTAATAAAATAATTTTAACTCAAGAGGTAAAATATGGTGGATGTCTTTCACCATCATTTCCTCAAGAGGTCACATTTCGAACATTATATGATTAAGTTAAGAATCAAATTATAATACAGGTTAAATGATGATCAGGATTTTGAGTTTGAAAGAAATTTTTATTTTCGAAAGCAAACGTTTCGATCTAACTTGTGGATCTTCATCAGGGCAAAAGAAAACAAATATATGAGTATCTATGCTAGAGGATGACAATAAATGAATATTATACAGAACTGATATCAATATAAAAGATGTTAAGCATTATACATGAATATTTAAATAAGTAGCTGGTTAGCAAGATAAAACAGAATCTGATATTTACCTAGGTAAAATAAGGTAAGAGGTAGTGGTAGGGGGAATAAAATTATAAATAGGGGTAACCTGTGGTATATTAGTTATTATTTTTTCTACCTTCTTCTTGAGACCATCCAATTGATAAAAATGTGGATTAGGGCGACCAATTAATTCTCAACACTATATTTTCTCGTTTGAACTTTATTTATGCATACGTTTCGGCCAGTTCGGCCATCATCAGTGCTAAATGTGATTGATGGTAAAAATTATTTTCTAAAAATCCACCATCAGTGGTTTGTCTTAAATAATTAAAACATATAGGTATCTGCTACCCTGGTCCAACTACCTGTTTAAGATTTTCATTGTTCAAAGTTCAAGCTCCTTGAACTCTTGAACTTTCAACAATGAAAATCTTAAACAGGTAGTTGGACCAGGGTAGCTCATACCTATATATTTTAATTATTTAAAACAAACCACTGATGGTGGATTTTTAGAAAACAATTTTTACCATCAATCACATTTAGCACTGATGATGGCCGAAACGTATGCATAAATAAAGTTCAAACGAGAAAATATAGTGTTGAGACTTAATTGGTCGCCCTAATCCACATCTTTATCAACTGTGGTATATTGTTTAGCATAGTAACCTACAATACTAAAAGTCGCGGGTTCGCGTCCCGGGGTGGCCCTAGGATTTTGTAATGGGAGTAAAAAATCCTTGGCTCTGCCGTCCCTCGTCTAGGATCTAAAATGGAGGTCCCGAGCCTCTACGATGTCAGGTAATCATTAAAGATCCCTATCCTAATTATACCTGGATAGGTAAAATTTAGGACTCCCACTGTAGAAACAAAAAAAGGACGTTAAAAAAAACAAACAAACAAATTATAAATAAATTAAAAATAAAATTATAGTTTTTATGCTGTCAAATAAATAATATGTTATAAATTTATTTGACAAAACTAAGGGTGAGTCTAACCTTTGACTGGTACTGTAGGATGGGTTCCATTTTAGCCAGAGGTGATTTTTGTTTATCAAGTTCGATAAAAAATCATAACTTTATCAAGAATTCAAGGAAGATTGATTCAGAGGAAGTAGATACCAACCCTCTTAAAGTAACCACACGCCCGGAATCCTCATTTGTTGACTAGGTAGATTTGTAAGGTACAAGACGCTGAAACATTCAAGGCGTGATCCTCGAGTGTGTGAACTACACTCTACCAGGTGTGTAAATATGAAACCGGAATTTTTCAAATAGCAAATAAGAGTTGATTGTGTAAAAATGATACATACTTTTTTATTCGAAGTACTGTCCTTCGCTATCTATGCATTTTTCCCATCATTCAGGCAATTTGTGGATTCCCCGCCAAAATAATGCTTCCTCTTCTGAGTCAAACCAATCACTTAACCAATTTCGTACATTTTCATAAGAAGTGAAGCGCTGCTCAGCTAGTGCGTGTCCCATCGATGCAAATGGTAATCGGATGGGGCCAAATCTGGTGAATAAGCCGCATGCGGAAGAATGTACCAACCAAACACTTGGATCGTTTCCTTGGTCCGTTTAGCCGAATGTGATGGGGCATTGTCATGGAGCAAGATCACTTTGTGTGTCCTTTCTTGATACTTAGGAGTTTTTGGCGCAAATCTTGATTCAAATTTATCATCTGTTGTAGGTAGCGTTCCGTATTAACAGTTTCCCCAGGTTTCAGCAGCTCATAGTAGGTAACACCCATCTGATCACACCAGACACAGAGCATTTTCTTCCTCCCCAAGCGATGCCGCTGGTTCACCAGGAGTTACCCAGGATTTTTTACGCTTAGGATTCTCGAAGTAAATTCACTTTTCATCATCAGTCACAATTTGATGAAGAAATGACTTTTTTTCTGTACCTGGCGAGCAGCATTTGCCATGAGGTTTTTCGAGCTTCCTGCTGCCTGTCATTCAATTGGTGAGGTACCCATTTTCCGACCTTCTGGATCTTTTCCATGCCTTTCAAACAAATGGAGACGGTGTCACATATAATAATTGTCCAACAAACGCTTCCGAATCAGCGCTTTTAAAGTTTTTTTTTTGTGGTTTTCCACGGTCTTTTATCGAAACCCATCTTTAAATTTTTTGAACCAATCGAAACATTGAGATTTGCCTAGGGCATGCTCCCCGTAAGCTTCAACAAGCATCCTATGTGATAATGCTCCAATTTTTTTAAGAAGGAAACGGAAAATAAATGCTGTCCGCAAATCTTGATTTGTTGGCACAAAATTCGACATGTTCAACGCCACTAAAAACACGGTTATAGAATGAAACTGATGTTGGTATCAATTGGATCTCTTTATTACATGTAGGCAAAAGCAGATAACACCACTGACGGATTAGTTAGAAGATTATATTGACTGCTAACTCCTATCATTGGCGGATTCCGGTTACATATTTACACACCTGGTAGATATGTAGCTACGCATTTTTTTTTTAAATAAATAAAGTAACTCTGAAACATTTTATTTCACGTTTAAATGAATTATATAGCACATATGTATTGTACTTAGAGGCAGATGCTATCACGCTTCCATTTAAAAAGTACAAAGTTTTCGATAGTACTTTCGATAGTCGGAAAAACTATCGATAGTTACGATGAATTAAAACTATCGATAGTTACGATGAATTAAAACTATCGATAGTTACGATGAATTAAAACTATCGATAGTTACGATGAATTAAAACTATCGACAGTTACGATAGCTTAAAACTAATCGATATCGAGCTACGATAGCATAAAACTCCGCCCCTTAAATTATTAGGATAATTATTTAAAACATAGGAGGAAGTAAAGTTGGGAATAATTTGGTTCGGAACGGTCGGAGTTTGAAAGGATTGGGCCTTTGCGAGATATGTAGCATTAAGATCTTAATGTATGATTTTATTGGTGCAAAACGAGAGACATTAAGGATTTCGGATTTAAAGAATACGACACCAGATGAATTTGATTGTTTGAATAAGGCACAATACCGAATTTCGCATGGGCGTACTGCACCAGATTTACATATATTTATATTTTGTCTTTTTAAATATTCAATACTTTGCATTCTATCATGCCTACTCAACTTCTTGGTATTGAGTTCAAATTTCCAGACACGATCTCCCCAGTTAATGCTTTCCTTGAAAATGAGAGGGCGCGAAGAAAGTTCTTTCAACAAGTTTTCTTCTCTACATTTGGCCCTGGCAGCAATTTAACTTGCCTTTCCTTAAAATATTTCTAATTTAACATATCGACCCAAGTCCTGTCCTTTACATCAAGATTTCACACTTATTTTAGATCCTATAACGGTTGATTCCGAATTGATAAGACCCTTTAATAAATACAAATTATTTATTTTATACTGTTGTGAACATTAACAAAAAAAATTGCCTCCTGCCTTCTGAGAAATTTAACATCACACAGCAAATAACTGTAAAAGCGGTTCGAATACTCAGCCGGCGCACAGTGGGGCAAAACGGCAAAAAAGTGGGAAAAAAACTATATCTCGGGAACGGTTTATCCTATCGAGATGGAAATTGTTTCATTCGATTAAGGATGGAAAAATTTAAATCACTTATATATATATATATATATATATATATATAGGGTAAACCATACAATTATTGACACTCTGTACAGTTATTGACACCCCAACTTTAACTTAAAGAAATAAGTAAACAAGTCCTAATTTTATTTCAAGATATACAATGAGTCTAATGTTTGAAGGGTCCTCTAAGTCATCTATGAAGTAAGACTTTAACAAACTAACCATAGGAAAGATTTAACAATTAAATCCACAGGGTGTCAATAACTAGTTTTTGCACTATTAACAATGATTATTACCATATGGTAAAACTATTGAACTTTTCACCCAAAAAAACCTCTTGAGTCTTTATAAGGATAAATAAAGACAAGCTATAGGAAGTTTCAATTTGATCCCTTCATAAAAAGTATTTTTTTTAATTTCACTACAGAAATGTAGTCTAAAGGGTGTCAATAACTGCAGGGTTTACCCTATATATATATATATATATATATATATATATATATAATTATTAAGGCATCATAAACAAATATATTGAAAATAATTAACTTAATTTACTTTGATTTAAATCTTTTATTTATTTTTTTTTTTTTTTTGACACCTAATGCCTTGTAACTTTTTATGGAAAAATACCGAAACCCTGTCTTTAATCGCCTTTCTAATCACCTCATACTGATATCTAGGCAATGTTGACAGGATAAAAACAGCTAGATCAGAATAATTGAGGAAAATTGCAATGATAATATTTTTGGGTAAGGGTTGAGGCCAAGCAGCTGTCAAGTTACATAGAGTATTAAACTATCGATATTATAGTTTTAATTAAAAAAAAATTAAACCATGATTGTGAGGGTAATTAGGAATGTGATTCAATGATTTTTTAATAAATTGGAGACAGTTAACTTTATTGTTTACCTTCTCGTAAATACAAGAAATTTTTCACATAAATTACAATAATTACCCGACAGGAAAATAAAGACAAATGAAAGCAGAGGAATATATTCTATGATACATCCCGGTCCTAGACCCATTGCTGCCATCTTAACCCAGGATAAGGCTTTGTCTATAAACCTGCTTAAAATTATTTATTTATAAACTATATAAAATTATATATCAAGTTGGAAGGCATGTATGAGCAAACCATTTAATTTACGTCTTACGTGAAGTTAATGTTTTTTTTTATAGGGTATATAAGCATTTTTTGTTAGAAATATAAATAAAATTACACTCGGGCTATTCCACGTCAATTCATCCAGCCGAACTTCCACCCTCAGAATTTGATAAAAAATTATAAGTTTTAAGTACATACAGAAATAAGAAAAAATGCCAAATTTTATAGTATTTCATCCTCTTTCTATCGATATATAGTTTATTAGGCTGGTTGGAGAGAGATTATTGCTCATGGCATTTTTCGATGACTTTTTTACAACTTGGTAAAAATATAAATTTTTATGTTTAAGAATTGGTTTCCATGATGAAAAGTAATCTCTCTGATATTTATGGAATCATCTGATTCTGTATGAAATGTAGAATTAATGCTTCAGTTCAATAAATACCTATTCTAAAGAGGAAAATCTTAATACGTGCAAGCTAGTTTCGAGCTCAAGCCATCAGCGGAACTTCTAATATCTCAAAACTTCACCATCACCATAATTCTGAAACTACTTGTTGGAATTGGGTAAAATTTAGCAAAATAGGTGTTTTTGAGTTAGAGGCGTTGGAATACGGTTTCCACGAAAATCGTAACATCTACAGATTTTTGATGTACAGAACACGGCTAAACCACTGAACTGATTTAAACTTCAGATATATCATTCTATTTGCAATAGTTTAGCCTCTTATAGTAAGAAGAAAGCAATACTTTTTGATCTGTATTGGCCGAATTATATATGTGAAACTGAAAAAAAAATCCCCAAAAATGTCACGAATTTTAGACCACAAGGCGCTAAATAAGTTCACGTTTTAATTATTTCGTCTCCACAGGAGTGGGCTAATTTTAAAATTAATGAGATCGTTTTACACAGAATTCAATATTCTACAACTATTATATCATTTTTTATTTGGAGTAACCATCTTGAAATTCCAGGCTTTGGAACATGAGCGTAATTCATTTTTCCGCTGAAGTGGCTAAATTGACAATCGGTTTTGGCAAAAAAAATTAACCAATTTTAACTGTGAGAACCTCAGTCGACGCGAAATTGAATGCCCTTTTATTTTAGAAAGAACACAATTTTCTCTGCGATAAATTGTTTTCGAGTTAGCGAAAAATTGAAATAAGTTCGAAAATGTCGAATTTGTTCGCCTATAACATTTGATGGCAACCGATCTGAGGTGGCAGACGTTCACATTTGTTGTCTATGAAAAGAGTACTTTCAGCCTATATGATCAAATATTTTCTTAAAATCAGGCACCTTTTTGGCCCTCAGCTCCCGGACTATGATAGCCTATGCCTCTAAGCACTCATGAAATACGTAATTCATGGAAATTAAAAAACAATTAAAAAAAAGTGAGTTTTTCATTCCACGTCAACTTATCCAGCTGAAGTTCAAAGTTTACCTTCCCCCTCAGATTTTGATAAAAATGTATAGGTTTTTAGTAGATACAGAAATAAGAAAAATTGCTTAATTTTACCCAATTCCAACAAGTAGTTTCAGAATTATGGTGATATGAAGTTTTGAGATATTTGAAGTTCCGATGACGGCTTGAGCTCGAAACTAGCTTGCACATGTTAAGCTTTTCCTCTTTAGAATAGGTATTAATTGAACTGAAGCATTTAATATTTATTCATTAATTCTGCATTTCATACAGAATCGGATGATTTCATAAATATCAGAGATATTACTTTTCATCATCAATATGAACTGATCATCAATATGAATATGACTATCGCATTATCCTTTTAAGAAAAATGTTTTCGATAGTAAAAAAACTGCAGATAGACTCGATAGGTTAATACTATCGATAGTTTTTCATCACTAGTTCAATATCTCACTCGAGTTATAAACTCAATTCTTCCACAATAAGTTTTATTTTATTGCTGTAATTGTATATCCCCTCGTAGAAACTGTACTTAATTTGAAACAAGGGACGCTTTAGGCACCCCAGAAAATCTGCCGAAAAGATGGACAGGGGCTTGGAAATGAGTAGGTGGAGGAGATAGAGCGATTCATCAATGAGGCGGCACAGACGTGATCCATCTCTTTTCTCCATTTATCTCCGCACCCCTTCACCCCCCTTTACCCCCCCCCCCCTTCAGCCCCCTACAACAAACCCTCTCCTTTTACTTGATTTAGTCACATCTATAAATATACCATTTCCTTTTTTCTGCATTTCTTATCTGATTTTTTTACCGATCGAGGCCTTAAGAGGATTCTCAAAGCTATTCAATTTTTACGCGAGATATCCAGATCGAATTTTCATTGTTTACATCGTAAATTTAAAAAAAAATCTTGTTTTGGGCGGATCTTTATTCCTTTGTCAAATCCTACATTCCTTTTTTTTTAACCTAACTTCGCAACTATATCAAGAAGAAATTCATGAAGTAAAATTAAGCACTTTACGAAAAGAATAGCAGAAACTGCTCATTGGCAGCTTTCATATTATATAAGAGTTTTGTTGGAGGTATCACTGTTATTTTTGGGCGGGACCTTTTTGAGGAGGTTATGTGATCGTAATACAGGGTGACCACGAGAAACATTTACGTTTGGGATGGGACTGTACTCAGAAGTGAAGAGTCATGGCGTGGTGGGAGGGCGTTCATTCGCCTTCCGAAGAAGGGCCATTTTTGTTTCATGAGCGATGAAGCCCATGTTTACCTAAACGGGACTGTATATCAACAAAACTGCAGGTACTGGGCAGAGGAAAATCCGAGAGAGCTCCATGAGACACCGCTGGATTCACACTGTGTAACCGTATGGTGTGCGATATCGAGAAAGCATGTTATTGGCCCCTTCTTTTTTGAAGAGGGTGGAGTACTGGTAACAGTTATCTCCAACAGGTACGTGGATATGATCAACACGTTTATTCTCCCACAACTGCACAGGCTAAACTTGCAAGGCGGCATATGGTTTCAGCAAGATGGAGCAACTGCTCATACTGCCAGAATTTCAATGAACCTGCTGCGGAACGTGTTTCTAGGTCACCTGGTTTCAAGATTTGGAGATGTGCACTGGCCTTCTCGATTTGAACGAGCAAGTCGACATAAACCCCATACTTTAGATGACTTAAAAGCGGCGATACGTACTGAGGTGGCGTTGATCACTGAGGATACACTGGAACGAGTGTGGAGGAGCTTCCTGGACAGAATAGAGAATTGCCTCAGGGAAGAAGGATGTCACCTTCCTGATATCATTTTCTCTACGTAAAGTAAATGGCGTATACCCACAACTATGTAACTTAAGTTAAATAAACAGTATCTTGAAAAATTACAATAATATTGTTTTTTTATTTCTAAAATGTAAATGTTTCTCCTGGTCACCCTGTATAAGCGATCTCCCATCAGATCAGTTTCAGTTAAAATGCGGTTTGATGAGGTTTCTTAGATCCCAGCTTCCGATTCTCAATCGCTCTTCCGAGCACGCCTTGCACTGACATCGGGCACACATCAAAAACACATACCTCACGTATTTTTAATGCGTTCAAAATTAAATAAGCATGTTTTGGCGCAGAATTTATTTTTAATACATCCTCAGGGTCAGAGATAAATCAGAATATCGTCGTTGATATCGCAAAATGTCGTGTTAACAGCTGATTTTCAGGAGAACAGTAAAAATCATTTTATTTGCAATTAATTTTTTTTAGTTTTTGTGTTTGATCATCGAAAGAAACATTAAAATTTTTATTCATAAGTAAAACTTGTTTGTGTTAGAGTTTAAATTATCCTTATAGGCTAGTGTCACTCAGGATTAATGACCAAGCGAATCCTGAAATTTTTTTTACTGTGCATGATTCTTTTTTTCTATTTAATGGTGACATACTTCGTCCTTTAAGACCCTAGAGCTACTTATTTTGTTTAAAAATCCAATAAAATCCCAAAATCGAAAATTTCCGACATACGACCAAAATGAAGAAAATTCAACGACCATAAGTGGTTTGGGTATGTGAACTTTTATATTTTTGGTTTAATATTTATTTCCCAATAATATTTTTATTATTCATTTTGTGACCTAGATTTTTACCTAAAACCGTTTTATAATAATCTATGAAATACATCTGGGGTCTTCTTACTGTAAATGTAAATTAAAGGAACACGCGCCGGAAGGCTCTTGATTAGATGTAATATAATCAGAGATTCGGTCAACTTTTTCTTATTTCAAAGGAAATTATACAAAATTATGATCCACAGAAAAAGGAACAAACATCAAAAGAACCTTTTATGTCTTCATTTTTCATTCATAACATTGACTTTTTCAGTCCTGAAATTAAAAAAAGAAATAAAATTGATTACACGTTTTGAAGTGTTGAAAAAAAGAAACAAAATAAAAAAAAAACGCTTCAGAGGAAATGTTTCTTTTTATTTAATAAGTAAGTAAGTAAACTTTCCCGTAAAGCTGAAATTTTATGTGGATCATTTAAAAATAAATCTGATATAAAAGTTTTACGATTGCGAAATCGCTTCCTTATTTATTTTATTTTTCTGATTTATTGAATATGAGAGTTGGTCTAATAACGTTTTCGGAGTTGTGTTCTATAATTTTTTCGAGTGGCCAGGTGTCGACTAGTAGCTATATCTCAACATTCTCCAGTGAATAGTTTTTTATAAAATCTTTATTTTACCAGGTCCAAACATGTTAAACAATATAAATAGTATGGAAAAGTATACAGAAGTAATGAGTTCGAATTGAAATATTAAATATAATATTAAAATGTATCTTAAAAAATGTGATTTTTATATTCTGATCAAAATTTTTTCGAAATCGATTTAAATTTTTATCTATAAATCAAGCATGAGCATTAAATTAAAAATCAAGTATAATCATTAAATAATTGTTATATTTTACCTGCAACAATTAAACGGCGTCTTTTTTTTTTTTTTTTTTTTTTTTTTTTTTTTTTTTTTTTTTTTTTTTAACGTTTACATACGCTGTTTCGAAGTATGGACTACGTGGATTGACCTAAACTATAACTTCCATGTGCTTGATGTTGAATGAACTGTTTTGAATACCATCATCTTTGTATTGATCCCCATACATTTTTTATCGCTAAGACAAGGGTTGGGCTCAACCTTACTACAAAATTAAACAATATTTATAACAAATAAAGTAAATATTTAAAAAGACAAAATTGATTTTATAAAAAAAAATGGTTGCATAACGAAAAAATATCGGGGGCCGGGATGGCCGAGTGGACAAGGGCGCTTGCAATAGGTAATCAAGTTAAGCAACGTCCATCCCGGTTAGTACTTGAATGGGTGACCGCCCACCAATGAACGCCACGCAGTCCAAGTCTACCCCCACTCCCGGGTATTTGAGGCCCGTCAGCCTACTGGAGGCGACTCACACCGACCGGGTTTAGGAGTGATGAACCTTCCCCGTGTATCTCATCGAGAATCGTGATTTAGTTTTCCACGTTGTCAGTAACCGCCCGGAGGTTTGGTTCAAGGAAGGTATGCTTCAGGGAAAGAAATATAGGTCCTCGGGGCCTGCTGACTCTGAGCTACCATAATCCTTGGACCTAGACCAGTTTGTCACTGTCCTTAAACCCGAGAGAGCTGACGCCATCTGTGAGAAGGACACTGCCAAATTGGCCCCAATGGGATTAATTATGGAGCTATGGGCAGTCTGCCGCTGTACCATGGTGACCATGGCTTGCAGCAACGTGAGGTTTGGGCTACCCTCTCCAGGCTGTCTGTGCTCCCACAAGCAACACAAATGTCTGTAAGAAGACTACACTGCGCAAAGGCCTCATTAGGCCTAATGCGCCAACCGAAAAAAATATCAAAAGTATTATAATGAGATTTTTTTTTTTGACCAACAACTACGATTGACGAGGCACCCGAAAGAGACGGCGGTAAATAACGATTAAATTTTATTTTTTAAATGTCCAAATAAATTATATATATTTTATTCATGTTACTGAGTTACCTAATATTTCTTGATTGATAATTTTAAATTTCTTTTCATGAGTAATTAACAGAATTAATTTTGAACCAATTTATGAAAGTTATTTAATGTTTTGTTTTTGTTTTTGTCAAAAGGGCTTGATGATATTTCAATTTAATGCAGAATAGTCGGGAAATTTTGTACCGTTTATTTAACCTTTAGCCATGTCAGGCGTCCATACATTAACTTATAAAATTATAAAATGTATATGAATTTTAATTTTCAAAATAGATATGAATGTGACAGTGATTTCATTTCATTTTTGTGGTTATTTTATTTTATTTTCTTTATCGTTCCATCTTCGAGGTTTACATTTTAATTATTATTATTACTTTTTTTTATATACATTTGTATATAGTTATTTAGGGAATGTGTCCTTACAGTTCTAATATTTATGCCCTTGATTGTATTAATTCTTTCAATAAATAATTAAAAAAATATATAAAAAGTTTCAAAATGTTTAATTTTGAAAACCTTTGAAAAAATAAGAAGAAAATAAATTTAAACGCAAATAATAAAAAATATATGGCCACTGTTTCCCCACTTACTTTTATTTTTATTTTTGACTTTATTGATGTTACACTCGGTTTTAAAAATTTACGTTGCACACGTTCGTGTGTTTCCAAGTTAAAAAAGAAAAAAAAAAGGTTGAATGAAGTACGCAATTATTTGTACACAGTTGCAGAGGCGAACTAATTAGAATGCCTGGTACTAATTCATGAAAGGCGACAGACTGTTTGAAGCTACAAGCACCACTCTGCTAGTATGAAATTCTTCTTATTTAGATTTTTTTTTGGGGGGGGCAGGCTTGCGGCTTGTTAAAATTACCCAACCTGTGACTATATGTAAGAGATTTATTAGTGATTAGCAGTCCTTTTTTGGACATAACTTTTTTTTTACTAGAAAGGATTTAATCTTTAACTATCCTGTACTCTATTGTATACATGTGTATTTATATTTGATAATCTCTGGAACACACGTCGAACAAAGCGAAAGAATTCCAAACAGAACATGGTGTTGTTATTTCACAATGGATTGTTAAGACAATAGTTCTCTCATTATAGTTAAGGAAGAAAACAAAATATATTGGAAACAAATGTGTGCCTTCAGAAAAAAAATTTGTCATAACCAACCTTTAGGAGAGGAAATTATTTTACTGTAAGTGATGCATCGTTTTTTGATAATTTATTTGCTTAGGGGACAATTACAGTAACCATAGAGTCATTAGTTCTATAGGCTGTTACATATTTCTGTTGAAAAATTGCATTAAAACATTTTGCGGCTGAACAATTTTACAGCTAACGTGCATAGTCAATGATAAGAATAGATGGGATTAATGTTATTAACGGGATTAAAAAAGGATCATGTACGGACCTTTTTATGTAAGTATCTTTTCTAAAACCATTGATAACAGATAAAAATATTACATCAAATAATCGCAATACGTACAATTTTTTTTTTTAAATATAATGATTTAAGAGGATGCGTGTACATTGGTTGTAAAACGTCCTGTGATGAAAATTAATGCGAATATAGAAAATTTATTTCTAAAGGTGAAATGGCTGTATGGATGATAATTTGAAAGATATTTTATACAAAAAATTAACTTCAACCACGAAAAATAAAATATTATTTTTACCAAATATCTCTGAGGACAAATGATATACCGTCTTACTTTATAAACATTTTATTTATAATTTAAGGAATACTTTTTGTTAACAAGTATTTAAAACTTATGTGGGTTAAACATTTTTTATTAAAAGAGAATAATAATTTAAAATACCGTACAATGAAAACATAAATAATTGAATAGGTCAGGAAAATTACCACTTTTTAACACATTTGTATAAAATGGTATAAATAATCACAGCAGCACACTAAACTAAAAAAAAAATATAGGACTTTTATAAAGCACATTGGATGATATTTTATGACGCGGGGAGAAAATGCTTGGTGTTTATAATCATTGAGCCTATCAGTTAGTTGTATATTGGTGCAGGAGTGCGGAATGGTATTTAAGTATGTTGTTCAGCAGTTGGTACAGTTGTATCAGGTGCTATTCTCTATTGGATGAAAGTCTATCGTGAAGGAATTCTATTTTATTATTGGTTGTTGCTAGTTCTGGATAATATTGAGCTCTAATATCGATGTATATTGGACAGTTGATTAGCAAGTAGTATATGTCTTCATTGTCGTATGTGTTACATAATAAATATTGAGTGTTTGGATCTATTTTTTGGGTAATATTGCTTATGATGAACTTCATGGAATAGTTCTAATCTGGGTGACGGTTTGTTGTAATGGGAAAGGGATGTTGGCGGTTAGATGGTTCTGGCAGCAAGTCGACAGCGATATATTCTCGAGGTCCATATTTTTTTATTGTGATTTTGGTACGAAATTATTTTGTTTAGGTTTGTTTTAATCAGATTGTGGTCTTGGTTGAGCCAAAAGTTTGTACAGTCTGGAGAGAAAATACTTTTAACTTGGGTAACAATTATATTGTGGCCTGTTTGCCGGTGACTGGTACTAATAACCTATTGTAGCATAACCTGACTACATAGCCTGTCATTACACAGCCAGCGAATACTAGATTTTATTATTGAAATAAATATGTGGTCAATAACTGTTTCATTTTTTACAATGTATTTCGGGGTAAACCTCAACAGTCTTTTGAAGAATTTTACTTGTGCTTGTTCCTGGCTGTCTATATAACTCAGGCTCCAAACAGGGGCATAAATAATACAAAAGCACGCTTTTAGCTAAAGCTTTATATAATTTGGTAATAACGTCCCAGCTCTGGCATTTTGAAAGTATTTTTTGCTATGATGCATTGGCTACTTTAAACTTTTTCACAGCGTTATTTTTGGCTTCTGAGAACAAGACCGAATTTGAAAATAGTACACCTAGATAAGAAAAATGCTTAACCTGTTCTATTTCGTTTTCTTTATAAAGGAATTGATGGACCCTGGCAGGTTTTGCGTACTTTGTGAAAGTGCAAAATTTTAGATTTTGAACTATTCACTGTGAGGGAGTTTTCATAGCTGTATTCCTCCAGAAGTATTAAATGGTACACTATTAACAACAATACTATTATTTATTTTACTTTTACTAGTAAACATACTACACTATACTTCGTAATGATTTGTTATATTGAAGATTGTTTGTAGAGGATTATTCGAAAAAAAAAACTTTAAAAAAACTACAGTCGTGATTCTGTTGGACCATGAGTTATATCTTTAGCTGTATTCTTTGTCTAAATGACAGATATTCTTTTCTTTCTTCCCCTTGCTTAAACTTCGCAGTTAGAAAGTTAGAAGTTCTCGTCGAGTTTATTAAAAGCGAATCTGTCTTGTTCAATAAAAGTGCTGTCACCTCGGTAATGAAAAAGTAAGAGACAAATATAAAGGAAAAAATTGTAAAAAAATAAAAAAAAAGTATTATTTTTTAAATGCATTTTATATACATTAAGGAGCTGTTTCGATCTTTATGTATTATGAAGTGAAACAAAAAAAAATTAAATGAATAAGTGATTGCTTATTCTTTAGTGTCTTACACAAATAATATTCTGCATTTCTTTGATATTTAAAATGCCTTACATATCGGATGTCATCAAACTTAAATTTTTATTTAATATTGAAATATATTTTTCTAGCTCTATTTCACCTCAACTCTCTCTCCCTGTGCTTCGGTTTTCCTCAGTGTTCTTGTTTATTTCCAACTCTATTTAATTAGTTCCTATCCGATTTCACCATTGACCCAGAAGTAATAAGGTCTCTTGGAGATCTCCTGGTACATCCTCTTTCCCCAATATATAAACAAAACCTGATCTTTCTATAATAAAACCCATTGTCAAATATACCTATACTCAGATTGTTCGGGACCGAATAAATATACAATTTTATTTAAAAATGTTTTTTGTTATAAAATGTTAATTATTTATACACTAATCAATTGTATACGTTTATAGCTATGTTTATATTTAATACCTCCTGTTGTAAAAAATTCTGTTAGTATTAGTATTAGCCTGACTGGAGCCCTGTACGGACGCTCTGCTCTATTACTGCACGTATACATCGCCTTGGTCAAGAGCAAACGGCAACATGCACACTAGTTCGTACTAGTAGTAGTTAATTAAGCGTTTTGTTTTAATTATTATTTTTAGAGGGACATTTAAGAGATTTTTAGTTTATAGATTGTTAATATATTATTCCACTTTGTTCATTTTTAATTATTTTACTGCTTTTCTTTTGTTCAAATTCAATGTTAAATTTAATGTTATTTTTTTATTTTCATTTTGATTGCGGAGTGTTATTTTAATTTTATTTCTTAAATATGATATTTTGTTCAATGATACTAATTTCTTTTTTTCATAAAAAATACAGTCCACTAAGTTTGAGTACCAAACACAGATGCCAAAATGTCATTCGTTATTTTTTTTTCCAATTTTCTGATACAGAATTTTGACATCACGCACTTAGCCTTTCGATGTTTTCGCTCACTCGCCCCGCTATAATTTTTTTCAAAACTTTCTCCAAAAGTAAAAAGAGTTATGATATTTTTCCACCGTCTAAACAATCAGGAATAACGAATGATATTCGAGAAAGTGAAGAAACTTGTTTTTTTAGCTAAAATAAAATATAAGTGACAAATACCATATTTCCATTGGAGCAAAGATATGCCGTTGTATTATAACCAAACCATAGCTAATAAATCATTAACCACAACAAAATCGGTTGGTTGGTTTGACAAGGTTTCAACTGCTCTGACCCTAATATTAACACATTCAACGCCAACCCAATATTCTCTAGCTGAGCCAGGTAGCCGGAGGGTTTTGGGTCATCATTGAGCCGGTACGTCCCCAGGACGTAGTTGGCCATCAGAGAGAGTTTTTTAACCCGCAATACACCAGTAAAAAGCGCTGTTACCTTTCATTTTCGTAATTATGTTTTTTATGTTTCATATTACTGCTATAAAAATAAATTAAGAATGATTTAGTAAATTTATAATTAAACAATTCTGAATGGTACGGAAATTTTCCGTTAAAAAATCATCATCGAATTGCAGTAATACATTATTTTTTTTCTTTATAAATTTTATTTTTAAAAAACATTAGATATAACCAAACACAACAAATAATATTAACTAATGAGATTATTTACTTTTTTTTTTTTTTATTTCGGATTTTGCAGCATAGGTCACATTCCGGTCCTCATCACTGAATTTCTCCAGACGTCCCTGCCTCTGCTGTCCTCCTCGGTGAAGCCTCTGGCAGCCATGTCCTCTCTCACATCTTCTATCCACTGTTTGCGTGGTCTTCCACGTTTTCGACGCTTCTTAGGGCAATATTTTAGCAATCGAAGGGGCCAACGTGCTTCGTCCATTCGCAAAACATGCCCATTCCACATCAGTCTTCTTTCACTGATGTCGTTGAGGATGTTCAATTCTGCCCCTACTTTATTCCTTATCACCTGGTTTGGTACCTTTTGCAGCCTGGAGATTATTTACAAGATTTTAATTAATTACACAATTTTAATACTAACCTAATTATTTTAATACGAACTATAATTAACACTATTTACTATTTATTATTAGGTTTGTGACATGAAATTTAAATAAATTAGTATATATAAATCAAAATAAAAAAAAAATATTCAGTTTGAGGTTGCCAAAGCGCAGTTTCAGCATCGACAAATCTCCTTCTTGTTCCTAAAAATTTGTTTATATAGTTTTTTGTTCTTTTACTAATCCACTGTAACTGGATAATGTAATATAATAATAAAATATAATATAAGTAGTGAGAATAATTTTAAAATTAGACAAAAATTGAGTGAAAACTTTAAAACTCCACAACTTTGGCTATAAAGCAGCTAGGAGGAAACCAAAAACGCCGAAATGACCGTCATGAACCAGTGCAGGTGGCTGATTAACTCAATTCAAACTTTCCAATTCGGCCATCGGTTTTAAATGGATAGGATAGAAGATACCTGAGTACGCCCCTGAGACGTAGTTGGCCACCTGGGCTCGCCGAGTGGTACTTGGCATTGAATGTGTTAAGAAAAACTATTTTAAAGATTTTTTTTTGTCATAAATACAATTTTTCAAATTAATTGGAATAAACTGTTGCTACTATCTTGTATTTTGTGTTACCTACCATTATGCTTATTCTAAAATAAATTTTTCTTTCTTTCTCGAAGCGATATGTGTGGTGGGGGGATGCTTTAATTATACGGGAATTTTAGGAGCAAGAACTGCTACACACCCTGATTAATATATAATAATGAAATAATTGTTTAACAATAACTTGTTGCTTGAGGGGGGTGGGATGGGAGTGCTAGGCACTCTGTATATAGATGGATAGGTATTCTTAGTGGTTGGTAGCTTTATATGGTATGGCACCACTGCTTAGGAATAAAGTACCTACATACATCTTTTTGACAGTAGAAAGCTATAAAAACTTTTAAGAATATTCCTTAACTAGAATTTCAATTAAAAAAGCGACACACCTGGAATCCTAAAATAAGGCTAAAAGACCCAGAAACTGCTTCTGTATTCTGTCTAATGTAAGATTTACGAGGCAAGGTCCTTACTCTTTTGCAGCCACAACCCAAATTAGCTAGTGACACTTGTTCATGAACATTTGGATTTTCCAACGCTGTATGCTCCATTAAATAAATAGTAAATGCTTTCTGATTTTTTTATTGAGTAAAAAGTAAGTATGGACTGTTTTTTGTTCGCTAGATTTTATTGTTCTCTAATTTTTTTTAAATAGAATTCGATTACATTTACCTTTACTAAATATTTTCAAAAACTTGTTTTAAGAAAATCATATACAATACAGCTCCATAACAATGTTTTCTTTTCATTTCCGTTTCAAACACATATTTCCAGTTATTTATTTTTTTATTTATTTATTGGATTACCTGCGAGAATCGAATCGATTCTCATTCATCAAAACGAAAAGTATTGATGTAAAACTATCTATAGTTTTAAACCATCGAAACTATCGTTAGTTTTATAAACTATCGATAGTACAATCGAAAAATATGTTTTCAAAGCATTAAGTAATAGCTTTCTCTAAGCATCCATGTGCTATATAATTCATAGAAATGAAAAATAAACAAAATGTAGCAATCTAATTATGTTTTTAACAAAAATACTTATCTAATCTATAAAAAAAAAATATTAACTTCACGCTTAATAACTTAACTTATAAAAAATATAAGATTGGAAAATTTAATGGTTTGCTTATATGGTTTACTCTCATGCCTTCCAACTTAATATACATCAAAACCTGCGTTTGACTCACTTCCAGACCATGTATTTTTGAATGCCTTGGAAGAGAAGAAAATTCCACCAAACCTACTTAATGCAGTGAAGTCAATCTACCAGGACCCAAAAGGTATAGTTCGGCTTAATGGTACAGAATCTGCACCCTTTAGATTCATTAAGGGAGTAAAGCAGGGTGACAGCCTAAGTCCACCCCTTTCTAACATTGCGATGGATCAGGTGTGGAAAATATGTAAAAGAAGAATCCATAGGGCAACTGTGGGATATTGGAACCTACTTCCAGTGCTGGTCCAAAGTTTCATTTATGCTGATGACATAGTGGTGATTGCAGATGGACCTCAACATCTACAAGCAGCTGTCGACGAATGGTCAGAAGAATTGAAAAGGAAAGAATTGAGTATAAATCCGATTAAACTAAAGAGCAAAGTCATGCATATTGGAAGAACTAGAGATGGGCAAAAATGTGTAATATGAGTACGGAGTAATCAACAGCTTGATTACTGAATTTATCGACAGTAATCAACTTATTTTTTCTCTGAGTACTCCGGTAATCAAGTACAGAAAAGTTGAGTACAAGAGAATATTTCTTCCACATTTGAGTACATTTTTATTTTTTATATAGTAATATTTTTAAATTTTAAGGGTATTCAATACAAATCGGAAAGTGGGGTTCTTGTGAGGGGGGGGGGGCGATTTCAGTAATTTAACATTTCGGGATTTCATTAAAATTAAAAATATTATAATTTTTTTATTTCGACGAGAGGGAGGGAGGGGGGGCGCTCGCTTTAAACGATTTACAGATTTCATTGAAATAGGGGTGCATTCTTATGTTTCCGGATACGGAGATTTCAAAAATATTATAATTTTTTTATTTCGACGTGAGGGTGGGGGGGGCGCTCGCTTTACAAATAATTTAATATTTACGGATTTCATTGAAATTAGGGTTCATTATTATGTTTCCGGATACGGAGATTTCAAAAATATTATATTTTTTTTATTTCGACGAAGAGGGTGGGGGGGGGGGGCGCTCGCTTTACAAATAATTTAATATTTACGGATGTCGTTGAAATTAGGGTGCATTATTATGTTTACGGATACGGAGATTTAAAAAATATTATAATTTTTTTATTTCGACAAGAGGGTGGGGGGGGGGGGGCGCTGGCTTTACAAATAATTTAATATTTACGGATGTCATTGAAATTAGGGTGCATTATTATGTTTCCGGATACGGAGATTTAAAAAATATTATAATTTTTTTATTTCGACAAGAGGGTGGGGGGGGGGGGGGGCGCTCGCTTTACAAATAATTTAATATTTACGGATTTTATTGAAATAAGGGTGCATTATTATGTTTCCGGATACGGAGATTTTAAAAAATATTATAATTTTTTTATTTCGACAAGAGGGTGGGGGGGGGGCGCTCGCTTTACAAATAATTTAATATTTACGGATGTCATTGAAATTAGGGTGCATTATTATGTTTCCGGATACGAAGATTTCCAAAATATAATAATTTTTTTATTTCGACGAGAGGGTTGGGGGGGGGGGGGAGTGCTCGCTTGACAAATAATTTAACATTTACGGATTTAATTGAAATAAGGGTGCATTAATATGTTTCCGGATACGGAGATTTCAAAAATATTCTAAATTTTTTATTTCGACGAGAGGGTTTGGAGGGGGGGGCGCTCGCTTGAAAAATAATTTAACATTTACGGATTTTATTGAAATAAGGGTGCATTATTGTGTTTCAGTATACGGAGATTTCAAAAATATAATATTTTTTTTATTTCGACGAGATGGGATGGGGGGGGGGGGGCGCTCGCTGGACAAATAATTTTACATTTACGGATTTTATTGAAATAAGGGTGCATTATTATGTTTCCGGATACGGAGATTTCAAAAATATAATACTTTTTTTATTTCGACAAGAGGGTTGGGGGGGGGGGCGCTCGCTTGACAAATAATTTAACATTTACGTATTTTATTGAAATAAGGGTGCATTATTGTGTTTCCGTATACGAAGATTTCAAAAATGTAATAATTTTTTAATTTCGACGACAGGGTTTGGGGGGGGGGGAGCGCTCGCTTGACAAGTAATTTAACATTTACGGATTTTATTGAAATAAGGGTGCAGTATTATGTTTCCGGATACGGAGATTTCAAAAATATAATAATTTTTTTATTTCGACGAGAGGGTAGGGGGGCGGTAGCTTCACAAATAATTTAACATTTACAGATTTTATGGAAATAAGAGTGCATTCTTAGGTTTCCGGATACGGAGATTTCAAAAATATTAAAAAAATTATATTTTGACGAGAGGGTGAGAGGTGCGCTTGCATTATAAACAATTTAACATTTACGGGTTTTATTGAAATAAGGGTGCAGTATTATGTTTCCGGATACGGAATTTTAAAAACATTATAATTATTTTATTTTGAAGAGAGGGATATGGGTGGGGCGCTAGCTTTACAAATAATTTATTATTTACGGATTTCATTGAAATAAGGGTGCATTCCTGTGTTTCCGGATACGGAGATTTAAAAAATAAATAAATCCGAAAAGAAAAAAATATGTATGCATTTTAATTATGTTAAATTAATCAAGATTAGTTACACTACTTTTTTGATCTGCCTTTTTTACTCGGATAGTGCCCA